>AP025058.1:19122461-19193877 GCA_036186865.1 Eustoma russellianum | reverse complement strand
TATGTATAGATGTATAAATGTATAATAGTTTACTCATTTCGTTTGAGTATCCATGTATATATATATACACATTCGGTTGATGTATATATATATATATACATACGGTTATATTCATATATGCATAGGTGTATACATCTATGTGTGTGCATATATGGATCTAAAAGTATATGTGTGATATAGCTTTTAAAGAGAGAAAATAAATAAGTATTTGTGTAACACATATTATAGAGTGAAAAGTTTTATAAATGTATGTATAGTGTATGTATACTATTCGGCCCTTAGGCCTTATTAACAAAGATGATTTCATCATATTTTTATAAGTATATATGTATATATGAAGAATATATTAAAATATGAAAATGTATAAGTTTTGGATATTACATAATATATCACAAAAGGACTTATATATGTATATATGATGTACATATATGTTCGGCCTTAAGCATAATGATAAAATGGTTTTACTATATTTTATACAAGTATATATATATATATGTATGTATGATGAATATGTTAAACTATGAAAATGAATAAGTTTTGGATAATACATAATATATCATAAAATGATTTAAATATGTATATACAAAGTAGATACATTCGGCCTTAAGGCCTTAGTGACCAAAAATGATTTCAACATATTTTATACAAGCATATATGTATATACGGTGAATATGTTAAGTTATGAAAGTATGCTAAGTATGTAAATTATGTATTATGTTATGAAAAGTAAGAAATATAAATAATCCATACTTATGTATGAGCATAATATGTTACATGTTATGTATAACAATATAGGTAGATTATGATAAGATATAGGTTATGAAATCTAAGATGGAATGTTAAAGTAACGAGAAATTTCAAGATGAAGGCATTCAGGCATGAATTATGATTTGCATGTATGGAATAGATGTTTCTAAATTATTGTGTGATGATAATAGAGAAAAAGAGGCTGTTTTAGTGTGATGGCCGAATGGTACTTATTTGTAGGCGAAAATGGTATTTTGTTTAAGTTGTGATATGTAGGATGAAATTAAGTAAGTGATATTACTAGTAGTAGCATGACACTTTACCCGTATTTGACAGAGTCTCATGTTGCATGAAAACAAGATTTGCAAAGTATGTTGTCACATCTCATGTTTTAAAAGTTCATATGTATAAGAATAATGAACACGAGACGGATGATTCCAACGACCCATGTTATGATATGATCATGTTATGTTATGTTATGTTGTAGCGCTGTCCTGACATCGGTACCGGAGTGGTAGATGTTAGGGGCCCATGTTTACGTTATGGCTGAGTGTAACACCGGGTCTGGGACACGGGATCTCAGTCATAATGCGTCACCGTTAGCACATGTACCTATGTTCATGATGTTATGTCGTACATGTACTATATGGGGAATCATTCGGTATGTCGTGCGTTATTATTCTTATGAGAAGTGCTATAGCCAACGATGAAAATGTTATGTTATGCAAATTATGAAAATCATGTCATGTTTATGAAAAGTCATTTTAGGAAAAGCCATGTTTTATGCATCATGTCATGATCATGTCCCTTAGGTGAGGATTAGAATATTCATACGAACATTATGCCTAAGATGACTGAGGAAGATTATGTACGTAGAGATGATGGTTGTGAACTATGACTTTAGTATAAGATGGATTAGTGTTCAGGCATGGAAGGATAGACTAAGGATATGCTGATTAAGAATGATATGACTCATAAGGTATGATGCAACTTCTTAAGTTCTGTTTTGTTCTTATGTATAATGCTGTCGGTTGCAATTGGCGATGTAATTATATATATTGTTACTTACTACTACATGTCTCCCTATGTATGATCCACATGAAGTATCTATAAAGAATACTTGCTGAGCGATTAAAAGATGGTGGTTATCGCTCATACTTGCCTCTTAACATTTCAGAGAACAGGGAACCCGATGCCGTGTTCATTGAGGAGGAACCCCAGATAGAGTATCCGTGAGTGAAGATGTAGGCTGAAGCTATGTATCTGTTGTGTGAGCTTTACTTCATTGTGATGTAATAAGATTATGCGTGTGAATTGTATTTGAGATTGTACGGATTTAATCGGTTTGTAATAAAATTATGTGTGATGTGAGCTTATTTTAAGATGCTTCCGCTATATCGATTACAATTCATGTTGATATGCACATGTATGGTATCGACGCCTTATATTCTATGGAGTAGAGTATGGCGGGTGCACTGAGCCGGAACTTTGGTTTCGGGCGGGGCGCTACAGTTGGTATCAGAGCATGGCTCTAGATCCACGGCGGGAACAGCAAAGTAAGCAATTAGAAGTTAAGTGATGATCCTAGAACTTAAGTTATGATCTTAGACCAAGAGTGAAACCTATAGTAGAATCCTTAGAATGGTTAGAAATAGTTAGATAACAATTGAAAATTTTTGTTTGGATTAAAAAAAAAAAAAAATTTAATTTAATTTACAAATTCTGAATTAGCCAGAAAGACGAATTGATTTCCATTGTACATGATTACTAATGATGCTGCCTTCAATAGGATGTCTCCACGACCTAGAGGTAGACCGCGCGCTGACAGACCTGCACAGTTACCCCCTCCTCCACCACCACAGATACCCCCTCAGACGGGACCGGTTCCATTTTACACTGAGCATGTGCCTACACCCCCACAGCAGCAGGGTCAAGGAGATTTTCAGCAGGCTGTTCTGCAAGCGTTGGTACAGATAGGACAGGCGGTAGGTAACAACGGCCATCAGAATCATGCAACACCTCCACCGCCACCGCCAACACCGCCACCACAGCATGGTACACGTTTCTTCTACGGGGAATTGAAGAAGGCCCGCATTCCTAACTTCGAAGGTGGATCCGACCCTGATATAGCAGAGAAATGGCTGAAAGAAGTACAGAACAATTTTGAGCTGATTCAGATACCAGAGGAGATGAAAGCTCAGGTTATCAAGCCTTTTCTGACTGGAGAAGCCGATGAATGGTGGACCACTAATTTGCAGCATTTGCCAGCTCCAGTTACTTGGGAACGATTTCTGAGAGAGTTCCGCAAATTCTATATACCACCATCAGTTACCTTACAAAAGATAGGAATGTTTGAGTCTCTGGTCCAGACATCTGGAATGACAGTGGCCGACTATGCCAACAGATTTACTGCATTGGGAAGATATGTTCCAGCGATTATGGGGGACGAACAACTGAAGATGATTAAGTTTGAGAGAGGACTGAATCCACGCATTCGCACATGGATTGTGAATGCCAACCCAAGAGATTTCGGTGAATTACTGGATGCATGCTATCGGGTAGAGAGGGACATCATTAGACGTGACACTGATAACCGGGGCAAGAGGCCCCAAGAGTTTGGAGATGGCCAATCCAGTAAGTGGACCAAGACTGTCAAAAGAGATATTGGACGTGCACACCAACAAAATTTTCAGCCACCGAAGCCACAACCTCCCACACAGGCAGCTGCGATACCTAAGTGTGCCACTTGTCATCGACAGCATAGGGGAGACTGTTTATTGAGAACTGGAGCATGTTTCAATTGTGGAAAGACTGGACACATGATCAGGGATTGCCCTGAACCTAGGAAGGGACCTCAGAAGGCCGCACCCCAGCAGAGAGATGGCCCAAGGGCTAACGCCAGAGTACATGTGATGACAGATGAGGAGGTTCTGGAAGCTCCAGACGTTGTGACAGGTATATTTCATATTGAAGAGTTTATGATATTATCTGCTTGCTTAGAAATTGCATATTTGAACTATGAATTGCTTCAGGTGTTATATTAACAAACAACATACCTGCCAACGTATTATTTGATAGTGGTGCAAGCCATTCCTTTGTATCAAAAAGATTTGCTAAGAACCTTGGTAGTTGCCCTACTTGGCTGGATACGCCGTATCGCGTTCAAGCAGCTGGTGATCAGATGATCATCTCACATCATATATATAAGAATTGCGAGATAGAAATGGGAGGACAGCAGTTCAAAGTTACCCTAATTCCTATACAGATTGGGGACTTTGACATTATTTTAGGCATGGATTGGTTGTTTAAACATCATGCCTACATTGATTGTCGTGGTAAGCGTGTGATGATTAAGGAGCCAATGCGAGACGAAGTGATTTATCAAGGGAATTCCAAAATGAAAAAGATACCTCAGAATATTTATCTGACAGCAGCGAAAGCATTTCAATCACTGAGGAAGGGTAGCGAAGGATTCCTTGTGTATGCTCTTGGAAAGGATCTCGAGACCCCATCGATTGACAGTATTCCAGTAGTCAAGGAGTACATAGATGTATTTCCAGATGACCTACCAGGCTTGCCTCCGGATAGGGAGATTGAATTTGAGATAAATGTCATTCCAGGAGCTGAACCAATTTCAAAGGCACCGTATAGAATGGCCCCAGCCGAATTAAAAGAATTGAAATCACAGTTGCAAGAACTGATAGATAAGAAGTTCATACGGCCAAGTGTATCGCCATGGGGAGCCCCAGTATTGTTCGTTAAGAAGAAAGATGGCAGCATGCGACTCTGTATCGATTACCGAGAGCTGAATAAGATCACTATCAAAAATAGATATCCACTGCCTCGAATAGATGATTTGTTCGATCAATTAAGGGTAAGTGATTTAAATAATTAAATGACAAATTTATATAACTGTTATAAAAATCAACATAATCTTTCGTACAGGGTGCCAAAGTGTTCAGCAAGATTGACCTTCGTTCTGGTTACCATCAATTGAAGATCAAGTCGGAAGATATCGCTAAGACCGCTTTTCGTACAAGATATGGACATTATGAATTCTTAGTGATGCCATTTGGACTCACCAATGCACCCGCAGCATTCATGGATTTGATGAACACAATATTTCGGGATCAGTTGGATAAGTATGTGGTAGTATTTATTGATGATATTCTGATATACTCACCGGATGAAGAAACTCATGCAGAGCATCTAAGAACAACACTGAATGTATTAAGAAAGAAGCAGCTATATGCTAAATTCAGTAAGTGCGAATTTTGGCTCCACAGTGTTGCATTTCTGGGTCATGTTGTGTCTAAGGATGGTATCTCAGTAGACCCTAAAAAGATTGAGGCCATTACGGAATGGCCGAGGCCGACAAATGTGACCGAGGTCAGGAGTTTCTTAGGACTTGCAGGCTATTATCGGAAGTTTGTTGAAGGATTCTCACGGATTGCAGTTCCATTAACTCGATTGACACAGAAAAAGATGCGATATGACTGGACTTCTGAGTGTGAACAGAGTTTCACCGAACTTAAAAAGAAATTGACATCGGCACCGGTATTAGCACAACCAATTTCAGGAGAAGGATTCGTAGTATATAGCGACGCTTCAAAGAATGGACTAGGTTGTGTATTAATGCAGAAAGAACGAGTGATTGCATATGCATCAAGACAGTTGAAACCATATGAACAGAATTACCCCACTCATGATTTGGAATTAGCGGCAGTTGTATTTGCGCTCAAGATATGGAGACATTATTTGTATGGAGAGAAATGCGAAATCTATACGGATCACAAGAGTTTAAAATATCTTTTCACCCAGAAGGAACTAAACATGAGGCAGCGGAGATGGTTGGAATTGATGAAAGATTATGATCTTGCTATTCATTATCATCTGGGGAAGGCGAATAAGGTAGCAGATGCATTGAGTAGGAAGTCAAGTCATGCTAGGCAGACGCCTCTAGAGAGAGAGATAGCCGAGTTTGGATTGGATGTAGTTGACTCGACTGCAAATATTCTGGCTACATTAATGATAACTCCCACTTTAATTGATAGGATTAAAGAGGCACAAAAGGATGATTCTGAGTTGATGATCATCGTCAAGCAGTTTGAAGAACAACCGGTAAAGGACTTTCAGTTACATAATGATGGCAGTCTTTGGTTCAAAGAGAGATTATGTGTGCCAAACATTGATGGAATTAAAAAGAGATCATGACGGAAGCTCACAACTCGCGACTATCAATACATCCGGGAGCAACAAAGATGTATCAGGATCTTAAAAGAAATTATTGGTGGAACGGAATGAAGCGACATATCGCAGAGTTTGTGGAGAGATGTCATACGTGTCAACAAGTTAAAGCAGAACATCAAAAGCCAGCAGGACTATTGCAGCCATTAGAGATCCCAGAGTGGAAATGGGAACATATTACGATGGATTTTGTTACCGGACTTCCTAAGACTCGCAATGGTAGTGATGCGATCTGGGTAATCGTGGATCGTCTCACTAAATCGGCACATTTCTTATCCATGTCAATCCAGACATCCATAGAAAAGCTGGTCAGCATGTATATGAATGAGATAGTCAGCCTACATGGAACGCCTGTCAGCATTGTGTGCGATAGAGATTCACGTTTTACATCGCGATTTTGGAAAGCCTACCAAAGTGCCATGGGTACTGAACTCCGGATGAGTACAGCATTTCATCCGCAGACTGATGGACAGTCAGAACGTACCATACAAACATTGGAAGATATGCTACGAGCTTGCACTTTGGATTTCAAGGTGAGCTGGGACAAGTCAGTGAAGTTAATTGAGTTCTCTTACAATAACAGCTATCACAGTTCTATTGGTATGGCACCTTTCGAAGCATTGTATGGAAGGAAGTGTCGATCTCCATTATATTGGGATGAAGTCGGCGAGAGAACTATTATGGGTCCGGAACTAGTGGAGCAGACTCTGGTGAAGATCAAGGTGATACGTGATAGATTAAAAGCTGCTCAGGATCGAAGCAAAAGCTGGGCGGATACAAAGAGACGACCGATTGAGTTCGAAGTTGGCGAGAAAGTATATTTGCGAGTTTCACCGACCAAAGGCGTGAGTAGATTTGGGATTAAAGGGAAACTGAGCCCTAGATTTATTGGCCCTTATGAGATACTAGAGAAAGTTGGAACTGTGGCATACAGGTTGGCCTTACCTCCTACATTATCCCAAGTACATAATGTGTTTCACGTATCTCAGTTACGGCGATACGTACACGATCCGGATCATATACTGGAGCAACAACCTGTAAACATTAAAGATGACATTACATATGAAGAAGTCCCCATACGGATCGTGGACCGCAAGGAGCAAATGTTGAGGAAACGGACTATTCCATTTGTGAAAGTACAGTGGAGCAATCATACCGAGCGGGAAGCAACTTGGGAACCAGAGCAGCAAATGCAGAAGCAATACCCCCAACTGTTCGTATGAGGTACGTAAGTTTCGAGGCCGAAACTTTTTATAAGGGGGGGAGAATGTTACAACCCGGAAAAAAAAAATTCGTTATGTCGTAACGACTTTTAATACTGTAATGCAATCTCGTAGGTGTATGATCCCTACAACTAGACTTATATTATCAAATATAATAGCAAAGATATTACAAACAATTGAGTATATACAATAAAAACTCAATTAAGTTAATTAGTAACAACTTAAACTATTAGGATAAATTAAATCAAAAGAAATACATGTCACAACAATTTTATACTACATTAAATAAATGGAAAAACAATTATACACATACAAAATAAAAGAAAAGGAGAAAGAAAAAGAAAGGTGAAGACAACTTGTCTTACACCTTGAATAAAATATTGCATGCTTAAGAATCTTACCTTAACCCACTCCTCCACCCCATACTTGTCAAAAGTTGTCTTCCACCCCATTTCCTCCATGCCTTGGCCGGCCACCCCCCTTAGGAAAGTAGGAAAATTATTTCTTCTTTAACCCTCAAATAACACATCTTCAACCAACCAAATTCATTCTATCTCCAAGGAAAACCCAACAAACATTTCAACTCCTTTCTTACACCCCTTGGCCGAAAATTTCATCCCCAACAAGGAGAAGATTTTCTTCTCCTTTCTTCACACCAACATCACTCAAATCAAGTACTACAAACACTTCATCAATTAAGAAAGGTTCAAGAAGGGTGTAGCATCTAGGATCAAAGACAACCAAGGTAAGAACTCTATGAAGTTTAAGTTTGATTCTTCTATGTACTTAGTTTCATAAGTTGCTCACTAACCCTTCTTTTATACCCTAACAACCATGTATACCTAGGAGGAAGGAAGAAAAACTCTCTTCCAAACCAAGTGAAGGAAACATCTTCTAAGTATAAGAAAGGTGAACAAGGCAAGTACTTTTCCTAGATCCTTCATGGCTTTCCAATTCACAAGTATTTATGTTTATATCAAAGTTGGATCATCATGTAGCATGTTCAAGATTTCCTTTCAAGAAAGTATAGATCTATATTTGAGTGTGAAGTATATATATATACATTATATACACGCACACAAAATACATATATATACACTATATATAAACAAGCATACATATATCCATATTATCAATAAGTATGTTGATATATATACATATATATGTATAAGTGTTTAGATCTATATATATAAGTGAGTATAGATGTAGAAATGTCTATATAAATACACTATATATACACGCACACAAATTCATATATATACACTATATATAAGTAAGCATACATATATCCATATTATAAATAAGAATGTTGATATATATATATATATATATATAGGTGTGAGTGTATAGATCTACATATAAGTATGTATAGATGTATAAATGTATAATAATTTACTCATTTCGTTTGAGTATCCATGTATATATATATATACACATTCGGTTGATGTATATATATATATATATACATACGGTTATATTCATATATGCATAGGTGTATAGATCTATGTGTGTGCATATATGGATCTAAAAGTATATGTGTGATATAGCTTTTAAAGAGAGAAAATAAATAAGTATTTGTGTAACACATATTATAGAGTGAAAAGTTTTATAAATGTATGTATAGTGTATGTATACTATTCGGCCCTTAGGCCTTATTAACAAAGATGATTTCATCATATTTTTATAAGTATATATGTATATATGAAGAATATATTAAAATATGAAAATGTATAAGTTTTGGATATTACATAATATATCACAAAAGGACTTATATATGTATATATGATGTACATATATGTTCGGCCTTAAGCATAATGATAAAATGGTTTTACTATATTTTATACAAGTATATATATATATATATATATGTATGTATGATGAATATGTTAAACTATGAAAATGAATAAGTTTTGGATAATACATAATATATCATAAAATGATTTAAATATGTATATACAAAGTAGATACATTCGGCCTTAAGGCCTTAGTGACCAAAAATGATTTCAACATATTTTATACAAGCATATATGTATATACGGTGAATATGTTAAGTTATGAAAGTATGCTAAGTATGTAAATTATGTATTATGTTATGAAAAGTAAGAAATATAAATAATCCATACTTATGTATGAGCATAATATGTTACATGTTATGTATAACAATATAGGTAGATTATGATAAGATATAGGTTATGAAATCTAAGATGGAATGTTAAAGTAACGAGAAATTTCAAGATGAAGGCATTCAGGCATGAATTATGATTTGCATGTATGGAATAGATGTTTCTAAATTATTGTGTGATGATAATAGAGAAAAAGAGGCTGTTTTAGTGTGATGGCCGAATGGTACTTATTTGTAGGCGAAAATGGTATTTTGTTTAAGTTGTGATATGTAGGATGAAATTAAGTAAGTGATATTACTAGTAGTAGCATGACACTTTACCCGTATTTGACAGAGTCTCATGTTGCATGAAAACAAGATTTGCAAAGTATGTTGTCACATCTCATGTTTTAAAAGTTCATATGTATAAGAATAATGAACACGAGACGGATGATTCCAACGACCCATGTTATGATATGATCATGTTATGTTATGTTATGTTGTAGCGCTGTCCTGACATCGGTACCGGAGTGGTAGATGTTAGGGGCCCATGTTTACGTTATGGCTGAGTGTAACACCGGGTCTGGGACACGGGATCTCAGTCATAATGCGTCACCGTTAGCACATGTACCTATGTTCATGATGTTATGTCGTACATGTACTATATGGGGAATCATTCGGTATGTCGTGCGTTATTATTCTTATGAGAAGTGCTATAGCCAACGATGAAAATGTTATGTCTTCACATTATGAAAATGTTATGTTATGCAAATTATGAAAATCATGTCATGTTTATGAAAAGTCATTTTAGGAAAAGCCATGTTTTATGCATCATGTCATGATCATGTCCCTTAGGTGAGGATTAGAATATTCATACGAACATTATGCCTAAGATGACTGAGGAAGATTATGTACGTAGAGATGATGGTTGTGAACTATGACTTTAGTATAAGATGGATTAGTGTTCAGGCATGGAAGGATAGACTAAGGATATGCTGATTAAGAATGATATGACTCATAAGGTATGATGCAACTTCTTAAGTTCTGTTTTGTTCTTATGTATAATGCTGTCGGTTGCAATTGGCGATGTAATTATATATATTGTTACTTACTACTACATGTCTCCCTATGTATGATCCACATGAAGTATCTATAAAGAATACTTGCTGAGCGATTAAAAGATGGTGGTTATCGCTCATACTTGCCTCTTAACATTTCAGAGAACAGGGAACCCGATGCCGTGTTCATTGAGGAGGAACCCCAGATAGAGTATCCGTGAGTGAAGATGTAGGCTGAAGCTATGTATCTGTTGTGTGAGCTTTACTTCATTGTGATGTAATAAGATTATGCGTGTGAATTGTATTTGAGATTGTACGGATTTAATCGGTTTGTAATAAAATTATGTGTGATGTGAGCTTATTTTAAGATGCTTCCGCTATATCGATTACAATTCATGTTGATATGCACATGTATGGTATCGACGCCTTATATTCTATGGAGTAGAGTATGGCGGGTGCACTGAGCCGGAACTTTGGTTTCGGGCGGGGCGCTACAGAGTTGGCTCTACAACCAATGAAAAAAGGCAGGGTCAAGGGCTTGGCCCTTCAATGCAATCACATTTTAAATGGGACGAATTTCTAAGCCCCATTAGGTCATCAACAGCTGAGATGCTGCTGCCTGTTGAAGACAGAGTGGTGGAGGAGCATGGAGACTCCCACGCAGAAGGAGAGGGCGTTGAAGAAACAGAGGTAGCGCGCCACCTTATTAGGGATTCGGTGTTAGCTACCGGCTTAGTGAGGCTTCAGCCGTTATCGTTCGGAGAACTGGTTGACAATTTACAGCAACACATGGCGGTGGTGAGTTTCTACCTTTATCTTATAATCTCAATCTTATCGTTTAGTGAACTATCCCCTTTGGTTTACTCGTAGTTCAGGGCTACTCAGACAGAATTTACTAGCATAGATGAGGGTTTAAGCAAACTTTTAGAGAAAGCGATGAATAAATGCATCACCTTCGCCAGAGTAGCTAAGGAAAAGGCCCAACGGCCACCGAGCTAAAGTTAAGCTGAAGAAGACAAGAAAAGAGAAGGAGGCAGCAGAAGCTGCTTTGCAAATGTCTTCATCCACTATCGATGCCTTATAGGGTCAGGTCATAGAGCTGGGACAGACACTGAAAGAGGTGGAAGAAGACAACGAGGTCCTAAGTGTAAACTTGGGGGAAGTTGATAAGGGCAGGCTTGAGACGGATCGTGAAGTAGCTGAGCTCAGAGATGAGATCTCGCTGTTTCTACAATGATTATCTGAGGCCTAGGATAAGGCCATAGCTGACTTCAAGAAGTCCACCTTCTTGATTGAGAACATGGATCTTGTTCTGGGCTATGCCATGGAGATGTGAAAGATGAAGACCATTGACGTATACGCCGCGATGGGTCCCTCATTAAGTAGGAATGGTCCTATTATTACCGAGCTGTACAACCCCAACGCTAAGGCGGAGTTTGATGAGCAGTGTAGGCATCTTAGTGATAGTGCAGACCTTAGGAAGGATCCTGTATAGGTGTAGAGATTTGTGTTACCTTCTGATGGCATTTCGTTTGTCAAAACTTTCTAGATGTAATTGCTTTCACCTTATGAATGAGAAGCTCTGTTTTTGGCAACTTTGTTCTTTTCTGTACAAAGTTTAGCTTCAAATCTTCTTGATTTAAAAGAGGATAGACGTCTGTTTTAGCCCATAAGCAAAATCCATCAACTAGAAAACTCGGTCTTTAAGCGATCCCATCTTCAAAAACACAAGCAGCTACGATTTCCAAATTAGGCTGAGCTATTGAAGTTGTATTTTAGTCAGCCAACAGCCTCTGTTGAGGTGAATCCCCTTATGAACCATAAGGCAGAGGAAACATATTTGTTGAAGGACACAAAACAAGGGTGTCACACAATTTGCGCCTTCGTTTTATTGAAGGCGAGGTGAATCCCCTTATGAACCATAAGACAGAGGAAACATATTTGTTGAAGGATGCAAAAGGAGAGTGGATCACCCAATTTGCGTCTTCATTTTATTGCAGGCGAGGTGAATCACCTTGTGAATCATAAGGCAAAGGAAAACATAGTCGAAGAGGGCAAAAGGAGAGTGAATCATACAATTTGTGCCTTCGTTTTGAGGTAAGATGACGCGAATCCCCTTATAAAGCGTAAAGCAGAAGAAACATAATTGTTGAAGGACGCAAAAGGAGAGCAGATCACAAAATTTGCGTCTTCATTTTTATTGAAGGCCAAGGTGAATCCACTTGTGAACCGTGAGGCAGAGGATAACATAGTCGAATCGTTCAAAATGAGAGCGAATCACACAATTTGCGCCTTCGTTTTGAAGTCGGCCGAAGTAAATACCCTTATGAATCGTAACGAGAGGAAGCATATTTTTTGAAGGACACAAAAGGAGGGCGGATCACACAATTTGCGCCTTCATTTTATTGAAGGTTGAGGTGCATACGATTATGAACCATGAGATAGCGGAAAACATAGTCGAAGCGTGAAAAAGGAGAGTGAATCACACAATTTGTGCGTTCATTTTGAAGTCGGCTGAGGTGAATCCCTTTATAAACCATAAGGTAGAGGAAAATATTTGTTGAAAGACGCAAAAGGAGAGCGGATCACACAATCTGCATCTTCATTTTATTGGAGGTCGAGGTGGATCCCCTTATGAACCGTGAGGCAGAGAAAAACATAGTCGAAATGCACAAAAGGAGAACGTATCACACAATATGCGCCTTCATTTTAGTAAAGGACGAGGTGAATCCTCTTATGAACCATGAAGCAGAAGAAAACATAGTCGAAGCTCGCAAAAGGATAGCGAATCACACAATTTGCGCCTTCATTTTCAAAGTCTTCATGCCCCTAAACTAACATTGGGTTGAAGAAGAGTTGCTTGGGTCTGACTCTAAGTAATTGGGGCCCATGGTTCTAGGCTCACCTATTAGGGGCTCTAGGAAAACTTTATCTTGTATTTAATGCACGTGCATTTTTGAAACTATATAAGTAACAAACAACCCATGCTTGTTTTATTTTTGAATAATTTACATGCAATATGTACAAAATTGGAAATAGGATATATGCGTGCTTGGGTTTGCGATTAATCGCCTCAGTGAGTTAGTGTTACGCTCTAGAGCCCGGCTGAGGTGGTTCAGATGGCTGGGTCAGCCTTGCATGCATAGGGCCACGCAGTAGTAGCCGCAGTGTGCCCAGATCTGTAACCTCATCAGATACCTCTTGATGGTAGTCCAGTCAGCAATTCTCGTCTAGTGGGAGTCGGCTGAACCCTAATTTGTTATGTAGCCTAAATCACGAGTTATAAAATCTTTGCAAGTAACCTAGGTCGATCAGGCATTCTATTTCTAGGGATAGCTGTCTGCAGTCCTTCGTGTCATGGCCGATGTCCTGGTGAAAGCCATAGTACACCCTTCGGTCTCTTTTTACCTTCGGCCCTGTCAAGGGTGGAGGACTAGCTCCTAACCCCTTTTCCTACATTATGGCCAAAATATGAGCCTTAGAGGGTAGCAAGGGCAGCCCCTTTTTGGCGCGGTCTCTGAGCCACTTTAGAATAGCATGCTTCTCCCATGATTCATCCCTGGCACTCTTGCCAACTTCTTTGCCACGTCGAAGCGACTGCAAACACCTTTTGTGCGTGTACTAGATTATGTGCTAGGGCCTCCAGTGGCTCCAAGGTGGGCAATGGCTTGTGGCATGGTCATCTGCCTTGGCCTTTGGCTTCAGACATAAATCCCCCTCGCACCTCTGGAGATATTCTGGCTGTGTAAGGGAGTACTCCAGATGCTCGCATCTCTGGCGAGAGTCGTAGGAGGGAGCTTCTTCGCTATGTGCAACCTTGTGAGCCTTTCCATTCATTTCTCTAATCGTAGCCTGGAAGACACTTGAATTTTAGGCCATGTATTATATGGCACTAATGTATTCCTCATAAATCAATCAGTCTACAGCGTTCGAGTGATCCCCTTGACCATTGATGTCTTGCTCCAGTGGACAACGGGGAGTGTCTTCATGCCTTTGGGGGGTTGAATGTTTCCTACCCCCACGTTGGGCGTTTTCTCCATCTTCAAGAAATGGGATATTCTAGCGTCACTTGACAAAGTTGGATTTTCATCAAATGATCAGAGGTGACCCGCGTGATAACACTGTCAGCACCTCGTAGAGACGTAATTGGTCGCCAGAGATAACGTTCTCAAAAACCTGTGTGGGATAAACGACGTTAGAGGTCCCGGAGCTACTACTCTATGAAAAACCCTTTGACGCTCAAGTCAGTTACAGGTGTATACATGGTGGTCAAGAGAAAGAATAGGGTGAAATAACATGTTCAAGGTTTTACCCTGCTAGACTGATGGTTGTTTTTTTTGTGGCGGAGGCTATAAACTTAGCATTTCCATTTTGTGTTCAATCCCCCGATCCCTTTTCTGTCAAACGATTCCGTTTTTATGCATTGGAGCGAGTAGTGAAAGTCGAGGAGCTTTGGGGAGATAACATCTGGCTGCACCATTGGCTGACCTCATCTGCATGGTGGCCACGTGGCACCACGTGGGGCGGTGCATGGCTAAGGTCCCTTGATGGCACGCGTTTGCTCAGGCATGGTATGAGAGATTAAGTAACTTTCTTCTTGAAAATGGTTTTTCAAGAAGAAAAGTTGACGCTGCATTATTTATTAAAGAGCAAAGAAATGATCAATTACTTGTTCAAATCAATGTTGGTGATATTATATTTGGTGCTACTAATGATTCTCTTTGTAAACATTTTTCCAAGTTGATGGAAGGAGAATTTGAAATGAGCATGATGGATGAACTCAACTATTTTCTTGGACTTCAAATCAAGCAAACCAAAGGCGGTTTATACATATCTCAAACAAAATATACCAAGGATCTCCTCATGAAATGCAAATTTGAGGATGGAAGGAGTGTTAGCACACCAATGAGCACAATGACAAGGATGAAACAAGAAAGCTAGTTGAGGTAACTAATTATAGGGGTATGATTGGTAGTCTATTTTATTTAAACGCTAGTAGACCGGATATTTTACATGGCTGTGTGCTTATGTGCTAGATTTCAAAGTATGCCTAAGGAATCACATCTAGTTGCCCTAAAACGTATTTTTAGGTAAAAAGGTACGTTGAACTTTGGGCTATTTTATCTCAAAAATGGATGTTTTGACTTAAGAGTGTATAACGACTCCGATATGCTAGAAATCTAGTTGATAGGAAAAGCACCTATGGGACATGTCAATTTCTTGGAGATTGTTTGGTTTCTCAGTTCTGCAAGAAACAAAATAGTGTGTCATTTTCAACGGCGGAATCCGAATACGTGTCGGCCGCCTCATGTTGTGTCCAACTACTTTGGATGATAAATACCTTAAATGACTACAATGTCAAGTTTGATAATGTACCTATCTTATGTGATAATAACTCAACCATAAGTATAGCCCAAAATCCTGTACATCATAGTAGAACTAACCATATTGAAGTGAGATATCACTTCATAAGGGATTGTATTCAAAAAAGATTGCTATGTGTTGAACTTGTTCCAACAAATTACCAACTAGCTGACATTTTTACAAAATCCATTCCCACTAAGACATTCGAATCAATTATAACAAGATTAGGAATGATAAACAATGCTTAGAAAGTCAGAAAAATAGAAACCCAGAAAAATTGGTACATCGATCCCTCGATGTACCTAGCTGTCTCTACATCGACCGATCGATGTCAGCGGATTCAAAAACATCGAAACCCGCTTAAAACGCCAAAATTCATCTCTCTTTCTCGTCCAAATCAAAATCTCAACCCCAAATAACCTTTCTGGCGATTTTCCTCCAGAAATACGTCCACCCCTCTTTGATTTCTTACGCAATTTTCACTTTCTTCTCAGCAAGTTCCAAATTTGTCAACTACATCTCATCTTCCTCATCTTCATCACTTGTGTTTCACTCTCTCCAACCCTAGAAACCAAAAACTAAAAATGACAAGGTCCAAGAACACTTCTAAGAGGGCTAGAACCTCTCAAACTGAGAAAGGAGGGTCCAACAACATTCAACAAGGACAAACTTCAAGGTCTCCACTGCCTACCCAATTTAGAACTGGGGCACCGAGGCGTAGGCATGTAGATTTTGGCCTAACTAACGAATGGCTAATATCCGGAGCGGTCTCGCCTACAAAAACTTCTCTTGGATCAAAAAAAACATTCAAGGTGTATTGGAAGAGCCACTTGGGACAAGTAAAATTCGATTGTATTTCTCTTAGGGCTTAGGAATTGTTTATGGAATGGAAAAAGAGTGAGAGATCCACTATGCCTCTAAAGTTATTAAAAATAAATGATTTTGCATTGGACAATGAATTATGTTCCATTATTGAATGGTTGGATGTCCAAAATTTGAGGCCTATTTGGACCGGAAGTGAAATGAAAAAGATGTCAAAGAGATATACTAAGCTATTTATTCTAATCTATGGGCAGAGTACTTGAGTGGTTTTCCATTCTCCCTAAATACAATAATTGATGGACAACATATTGAATGGTCGGTAAAAACAATTTGTGAGCATATTGGAGTTCCTGATGAGGGTTTGGATTCATTTGAAGTATGGAAGTGGGATGAGTACAAATAAAAAGTGAGTGAGAAACATGTCAAGAGCTTCCTTGGCTTTTACCCCACTAAGAATACAAATGACATGCCATTAGTATATAGTGTGTTGACTGCTATAGTAACTTTTTGCATCAATGGAAAATTGGCCAAGGTCCCAAGCAACCTTGACTTTGAAATTGCTTACCGCGTTGTGAATAGGGAGTCATTGAATTTTCGATAAGAAATCCAAAGCCCTTCCATACGACAACCTCATCTACGATATGTTTACAGAGTCGGACATTGATCTTGATCACTCGGATGTTGAAAACATCTCATCGAAAGATTATTATGGCAATAGAAACATTCAACAAATTCATAAGTCAATAAAGGAAGCCCGAAAAGGAACGGGGCAAGAGGAAGAAGGAGATGAAGAGAGGATGTGGATCTGATACCTGTGGCCGAAGAAGGCACAAGCAGTGGACCTAGTGCAAGTGTCCCAGAGCTACAATAACAAGCTATAGAACTCCAACATAAAGTCGGCACCTTGAAGAACAAGCCTGCAATATTCAAGGACAAAATGAAGGCGTGCATTATCGGCTTATCTTTCTCATCGGATGAGGACTAGGATAGTCTTTCCCTTCATCCTTATTTCCTATTCTAGCTATAGATCCTAGCATAGTTAGGATCAAATACTATTATGATGTATTTGATTTCATTTTGTCACTTTTTGGTGTTTGATGAAAATCTTTGTTTATCTTTCATTGTTCGTTTTGATGATTACAAAAAAGGAAAGAATGTGTTGGATATGGTATGCTTGTTGGACATGGTATGACATGGTGAAACTTGGCTTGCTACGTTTGGATGCTTGAAGCTTAGTTTGCTTGCTTGCTTGATGTGGAAATGAAAATTTGGCATGCTTGACATATATGCTTAGTGTAAATGTTGGAAGAATATGCCATGATGTATGTGTTGCACTTAAAATTGGTGCATGCTTGAGTTGAAGGGGAGTTTGAAAAATCTTGTCACATCTATTGGTTTTGGGATGACTATATATTGAGGGGGAGTTTTGGAGTCATTTGAACTAATCTAAAGTATGTCTTCATATTCATATATTGAGGGCTAGCTTTAAAAAGTTTTATGCTTCTTGTATTGAGGGAGAACATAAATGCATCGACTAAGGGGGAGAGACAAAATTTCAAAGTTTTGAAACCTCTAGCTAGTTCAAATATTATTTTTCAAACAAAAACATCTTTTAAAAGCGTTGGTTTTTGAAATCATCAAAAAGGGAGAAATTGTTGGAATACAAATTGTTTTGATGAAGTTAAAATATGTTTTAAAAGAGTTAAAAAGGTATTTCATACTTGGGAATTAAAGCAAAATGAGAAAAATAAAATGTGAGACATCGATCTCTCACATGGATCAATCGATGTATACATCAGCCTCTCAAGAAGAGACATCGATATCTGATTTTGGGACATATCAATCGATCGATGTGACATCAGTCTTTAAAGTTAGAAGCATCGATCGTTCGATGTAGTGAAGGTTCAAACTTAAAACCTTACTGAAAGACATTGATCTCTCAATGTTTGAGACATCGATCGATCGATGTATACATCAGCCTCTGAGAAGAAACACCGATCGATCGACATATACAAGAAATAAAACTAAAGTCGATCGATGTGCACATCAGTCTCTCAAAGAATAGACATCGATCGATGTATGAAAGGTGCAAAACTAGATCCTTACTGGAAGACATCTATGTCTCAATAGACACATCGATTGATTGATGTCATATAGTATTCAAATTTTTATGACCATTGAAACAAAATCCAATGGAGATTTAAAGGTGTTTTCTCTCTCCAATATTGCTCAAATTTCTTGTGGACTTTTCCCGGAAATTAATCATGCTTCTTTGACTATTGTATCCATGTCTAAGATTTTGTAGGGTGGCTTTAAAGGATCAAATCAATCCATAGGATGGATGAGGACTATTTGAACATTATCAAGACTAATGATTGAGTTGAAGATTTGGATGAGGCTGCAAAAATGTGGCTCACACCCTCTATAAATTAAAGAAGCTCATATGAGGGCATCATACACTTTCATCCTCTTCAAGCTTCATTTTTCATTATTGTAAAAATCTCTCATTTGTGCAAAAGTGTTTAATTTCTTAAGCTCTTATTGAGTGTTCTTCATTTTTGTAATTTGAGAGAGTGTAAGTCTAACACAAAGAGAACTATACATATTTGATCTCTTTCTTGTGTTTAGACTAGTTAGGAAGTGTAATCCCCACTACTTCCCAAAAACCCACTGTGAGAAAGTTCTTTGAGAGGACTTTGCTGAAGTTGTGAGGAAGCAAGTGTTAGGAAATCGACAAGATCACTGCCAAAAAGGTACAGCAGAAAAACAAAACTTGATCTCCGATTTCCTATCAAAGATCCATTTTGTTCGTTTAATTCGATGAAAGAAATTCAAAAACCTTACCTCTGTAGGTTCAAAATCCGCAGACGAAGGATGTGCGATGATACAAACACCCTCTGTCAGTATCCACATGAATACTTCCATCTGGAGTGCTAGCTCTTGAAACAGCGCGGCTGAAAAATTCGTTTTTCCTCAAAAACGAATTTGGATTCTGTTTTTCCTTGTGTTCTCTCTGTACGAGATACACCACCATATATACATATATATAGACATTAAAATCCGAGTCCAAATCGGATTACTTAAGCCAATCAGAACACATATCAGATATGGATTCTGTCAGAATTGGATAAGACTATTCAGAATCCATATCAGATATGGATTTTGTCGTTATTATCCGATAATATATATGTGTGTGTATATATATATATATTTAAGAACAAAAATAATGATAATAATAATTAATATCTAATATTAATATTATTAATATTATTAATGTATTAATATAAGCCCATACGCATTCTTGTGTGTGACTCGATAGGCCCATATTAATTGGTAGTCGATTAAGTCTCTATTCAACCACCAAGTCGTAATTGGTCTCTAGCAAGACATTATGACTACCTAATTAATACAAGTGTAGTCCAACTAGCCTAACAATAGCTCATGCATTAATGCCTTTATCACACGATATCTAGTTTGAACATAAGTCATGGTCAGCGTCATACTTATATTGTTCAAATATATGATTACTCGATCTCTAAGTAGACTGATAAAACAAATGATATTGATCACACTATCAATTCAGCTGAGCACGATCATGCATTTCACAGTCTCACTTATCGAGGGGCCCAAAAGATATCTCTATCAAAAGAGAGAGATAAATTCTATCTTGACTGTTCAATATCCTCTACATAAATTCCATCATACTCAATCATGACCTTTATTATTATCCAGTTACGGATAACGTTTGATCATGTCAAGATATAATAGTCCTTATGTTGGAAACTATGACAATCTCAAGCCTAAGGATTAAAACTTGACTATCGTGAGTTTTACTTATGACACTAATCTATGTAATAATCTCATGATGAGTCTATCCAATACATTGTTCTCTAACAAGTATCTATGAGATTTATTTGTATCACCATACACATAATCATCTCATGATTATCAAATCAATACTTATACTGGTTATAAATTATTTTATCTCTATAACAATAATAAACCAGGGACATATATCATAATTGTGTAACATACTGACCAACAATAATGATAAGCAAACCTCTTTATTAATAATAATTGTATAACATAAACATCCAAATCATGGCATAGGGCACATATACTAACAGCAAGGACTTGTTCTTGCTTATAGCAAGAGTTGTTGTTGCACAAAATTGTTTTGTGCAAAAAGTTGTTGTTATTGATTACACTGTAAGTATTGCTGTTGTTGTTCTTGTTAAGAATAAGAAGAAGAGTAGCTGTTGAAAATCCACTTTGGAAACACAATAGTAGTGGAGTAGAATCATTTAAGATGCAAACCACTATATCTCGTGTGTACTCATTCATTATCTCTCATCCCATTTCTTTGTTTTGATTTGGAGTTCATTTGAGTTGGAGTGGAGCCAAAAACGAGAAAAAATTCTGCAAAATCTCCCAACATTCTATTCAACCCCTCCTTCCCCTCTAGAGTGATTGTCATGGACCTCAGAAAGTGCTTAAATAAGCTAAGAAGGAGATGAGGGGTGAATAAACATACATTTGATATTGGTTCGGATCTCTTTCATAAACTACCATTTTGTTTTCAAAATGTAATTCTTAACAACTTTAAAGACCACCTCAAAGAGGTTCCACAACAACATACTGCAACATTGCTACTTCAAACAAGCAACCATCAAATTCAACCTATTATAACAATTTCCACTTGCTTCTTCACTACTGTAAATAAATCCTATCAGCGTATTTTACCAAATAAGTTATGAAATAAGATGTGGTTTTTATTTTTTTTCAAAGTAGTCTAAGCAATAAAGAAGAAATCAAATAAGTTTTATTCCTCTTTTATACATTTGAATTCTCTCATATAAAGCAATAAATACAACCATAAATGCAAAATAAATTTATGCACTTGTTAAGACCTGAGAGCTTCGTATTATGAAGAATAATGTAAGCTTGAAATAGGTGAAAGTTTTGCCCTCTTCAATACTCTTGAATATATAGAAGGCCTTCAAAAACGTTTTTGTCTCTCCTTTGTACTTTACTTCATTAATTGGTCCTATAAGGTTCCTGTAACAACTTTATTCTCTATTTGGGATGAACCTAAATGCTTAGAAATGATGTTAAAACACTCAATATAATATACGAGGAACTGAAAATAAATGCTCATTCAAATTGGGGTTGATAAGGGAGAGAACCAATTTGATTGGATTTGAAATATGGGTAATAACGGCTATATTTTTATACATCAAATTTAAAGACCAAACATTCAATCTCATATTGAGCACAGTTTTCGAGTTTGGTAATAAGTTCGGTCTCAAGTCTTGGAACTCTTTCTTTCGACACCGTACATTCAATGTGACTTTTACATTGATTTAATCCAGAATTTGGTCAATGCACATGTTTAGCCGTTGACTAGGGCTTTTGAACTAGTCGAGACCGAACATCTATCTCACCAATGCATGTTTGTTGTGTTTGCAACTTATATCATGAGTTTGATCTTGAATTTGATCAAGGTAGAGAGTTTTGTCTAAGGAGATCGAACATTCGGTTCAGTCTTTATGAGATCGGTCTCAAATTCACTAAACTACAAAACTCTATCTTTTGCAAAGCTTTGAACTTTTTACATTTTTGGCTAAGATAAATCGTTAAAAGGAAATCGTTGGGTCATTAAAACCTTGTTTCAAACATCAAACAGTTAAAACGTTGTTTCAATCTATTGAGGAGATTCCAGGCTATGCAGTCGAGCATCATCAAGTTTGTAAATATACTTGGTACTTCACACGCTTCATAGTGGATACATAAGCTATCTATTGAGGAGGTGGCTATGCACTCTGTGGATGCCTGCTAATATTAGGTAGACAGTTTGTGAATAAACTATAAAATTCCTCAAATAAAAAAAATTAAATTAATAAATCACCAAACATAAAAATCAGAGTGTGTCTTAGGTGGCTGATCATCTAGCCTCTACGCGTAGGGCTTCTTAGTTGGTGGATTAACTACGACATAAGAGTCCCTAAGCGTAGGGCTTCTTAGGTGATGGATTAACTACCACATAAGAGGTTTTAGGCAGTAGGTCGTTAGATGCATAACATAATAGTGGAAATAAGTACAACATTGTAATAAAAGTGTATTGACTGAATAAAACTATAGTATTTTTGTGTTTTCTCTTAGTATATGGATATAAATGTTAGAATAACGATCTAGAAATAGATAAATACATTTTTACCAATTTTCAAAATTATTTTTTTTGACAAGTCTTAAGTCCAACATCGCAATGAATGTAAAAGAAATGGAAGAGGATGGAGGTCGAACCAGATTCATTGTGGTACAAATCTTTCTTTATCTTACACTCACTCTTACTTTATCTTGACATTTAATAACAAGTTTCTTATTATCTTTAAAAGGAACAAAAACAACAACTATTATGAGACGAACTAGTTTTACACCTAAAACCATAAGCTAGAGCTTAGTAGCTTCTCTACTAGTGCTGCTACAACAACTTCTTCAACCACAAGTGATGAGCCCAGAGCTCAGTTGCTAGATAAGACAAAGACCTTCAGCGTTAGTCAACAAACAGCCAACAGAAGGTGAGTCTAGCTCAGCCCAACCCCTGGTGGTCGGCAGGTTACAGGTCTTCAAAAATTCTGAAATTTGGAGAGATCTTAGTCTCAGATGTTTTGAGTATCTCTTAAAAATTTCAGATTAAAATTCAACCTTTAACCCTTTTAAAAATCTTTTGTGGTGAGATTGCGAAAATCTGCCAGAAACGGTAGTCTGATTAGAAAATGATATTCCAATTAAACCGTTACTCCAAATGGTCTGAAAATTTAACGATAAACCCCTTATTATGTGTATTTCACTGGTTTGAAACAGTTTTAAAAAATTCTTTTGGGAAGTTAGTCGAATACGTTCAAAGTCTCAACCTTTGCAAGCTTGAAAATCAGACTACACTAATCTCAGAACTTTTGATGTTTGGATGACTTATACTTGTCCAAAAGGGTTGAAACTTGCGCCAAATAAACCTTAAAACGTGTGGCTATGTTTCTGGAAAGTTTGGTGATTTTTGAAGTTCGTTTGTTATTTTAAGAATGTGATGAAAATGATGCAATGTGCTGGAAACTGAAAGTAAGTGCTGAGAAGTAAAGAACACAAGGAATTTTATACTGGTTTGGTAAAATCAACCTACTCCAGTCTTCGAGGACACCTTCATCGGTTATCACTAATCACAAAACAACAAACAACACCTTACCACACAGGGTTGATGGAGTTACACACCAAGTCCAACCCTTTACAAACCTTGTAAGTGATTACAACGATCACGAACACCACCACCGAGCGGATGCAAGATTGATCACACCTTGATCAATCTTTTACAACTATATAGCATGTATGGTGGTTTCTATGAAGCCTATTCAATATGTATGAATATGAATACAATAGGCTTTGAGAGAGAAGAAAGAAAGAAGTGTAGAAGGAGATGATGAAAAACACGTTTTTAGCTTCTTGATTTGTAAGACTTGTCTTTTCTTTTGTTTGCTCTCCTCCTTTCCTTTTTATCAACAATGTGGCTGCCCCCTATACCTTTTCTTCCTCTTGAAAATTATCTTTTAAGTCCTTGGAAGAATATCTTGCATCATTGTGACATTCACTTGCTTACTTGGCAACTCCTCATTGGATGATCATTATAGCCTTGCTTACTTGGCACTCATTGATTGGATGAAAGTTGTCATCATTTGATGACTAGATAAATCTGAAAATAACACTTAAAAACATGTGCCAATTAGCCATAAAAATGTTGCCATAAGTCACATAATAAATTCCATAAATTTTGCAAAATAATTCATCCCCATTTACCACCAAGAAATCGGCCACTTGAATGCTTCACATGCTGAATTTCAGCATGTGTGATTTTCACACCATATTCAAAATATTTCCATGTTGATATTAGATTAATTCCTTGAAAATAAAAAATCAAATATGTTAACTTCCAAGACCAAAATTTTGGCCAAGTACATTCAACACATGCTGAAATTTTCAGCATGTGTGATATTTTAAATATCATCACAATATTTCCTTAACATCTTTAAAACATTGTCATTTTCTCTTTCAGTCAATTCATTCAATGTGAAGAAGTAAATATGACACAATTAAGCCTAAGAAATTCGGCCAGCTCAAGATGCACATGCTAAAATTTTCAGCATGTGTCACAAATGTGACATAGTTTGAAATATTACCTTGTGTAGCTCCCTACTTTATGTCACCAACCTTGTATACTTCATTCTTGTCCAATCAAGATGCCAACAAAGTTCCATATATGCTCCAACAAGGCTGAAGTGGTGTGTGATGTAGCTTGTACATGTGCTGAATTTTATTTTTGCAAACTTTGTAAAATAGTGCACAATAATTATACACATATGGTATATTCCAATCAGCTCTTAATTGATTTTTTAGAACACTTTAGAATGTATAGAATATTTAAAAAGTGTCTAGATACATGTTATATGTCATGCCAAAAATGTTCCATGTGTCGTGTTCGTAGAAAACCGAATTTTCGACTTTTGTCGATTACGCGATTTTTCTCCGATTGAATTCAAACATTTTGCACATGTTATATATATTATATCACACATAATATACATAGAATAACTTGAAAATTCAGCTCTAATGGCTGAAGTAAAGTGGTGCCCCGTGTGCTTAAAAAGTTGAATTTGAAATCTCCACAATTTGGCCTTAATTGGGGGTAATTTCTGTGTGCCAACATGGAATGATTTTATGGATGAAAATAACATGTAGACCATGAAATTTCTGGTCATTTTTGAAGTGTAGGGGCTGGCCATCTATATATGGTAAGTACGTGACACGTTGGCGAAGTTTCGGTATTCACCCGATACGATAGTTTTTGGTTTAGAACCTTGTAACGTGTCGTAATAATTTTGTCATCACCATGGCTTATATTATATGATATAAGACCTGAATATACTCATATATATGAGGTAAGTATGGTGGTGTGACATTAACGTACGTTCGCAAAATATATAACGTGTCGGTAGTACGTTGGAATATATGTGTATATTGCCTTTTAAAAAAATCTGAATATATATATATATATATATATATATATATTTAAAAGGCGTGTATAAGGAGAGTGGAAGACTTTCCATTCTTCAATTTGTTGCCTTTGTGCCTTCTCCAAATATATCACCATTTAATGAACTACTTAGTTCATTAAACTAAGTACTTCACTTAATGAACTAGTTTAGTTCATTAATGGTGGCACCTTAAATTAGTTCAAAAACAACAAATGTTCGCCATTTGATGTAAGCTTGAAGAATATTTGCCTTGTGTTTGAACTTAGACCTTACAAAGGGAATAAAATTTTATCCTTTCCTTGTCCTTGGTACCCCACGGCATAAGGGTCCAAGATGGAAGAAAAATGGTTATTTTTGAGATATGAAGACTAAGGAAGTTCTAAGATTAATTCTTAAGAGGGCTTACCCTTGAAATCCTTGAAGATTCTCTATTCTTCCAACTTAGAGAACTCATTCCTCCTCCTTGGTGTAACTCATGGACTAAGCACCTAAATGAGTAGAAGTTTAAATCTTTTTGAACAATGGATGAAGAAAAAGTTGTTTAGTAATGATGGTTTGATCCTTACCTTGAGTTTCTTACACTTTTGAAGCTTGGTTCTTCTCTTGAAATTAGGAGAATTTTTGTTTCCTCTAGCATGAAGATGTTATTCTTCTTACATGTTCATATGGCGGGTCCAATGGGACCAAGAATAGGGTAGGATTTCTAGTAAAGTTAGAAGTGTATACAAACGTGATCGATGTGATAGGATATAATGATAGAATTATGGTGGTGAAGCTAGTATTAAACAAGGAGGTGGTGACAGTGGTTTGCGCCTATGCACCCCAAGTGGGACTAGGAGAACAAGAGAAGAAAGAGTTCTGGGATTGCTTAGATGTAGTGTTGAGGACAATACCTAGGGAGGAACAAATTTGTATAGGAGGTGATTTTAATGGCCACATTGGAGAGGTTACCGATGGTTTTCAGTCAGCACATGGCGGGTTTGGCTATGGAGATAGAAACGAGCAGGGCAGGGAGCTTCTAGATCTTGCAACGGCCCATGACCTAGGTATTATAAACTCGTTTTTTAAGAAAAAAGAGTAACATTTGATCACTTTTAGCAACGGAGGACGTAACATGCTGATAGACTATTTTCTGTTGAGACGTGAAGACCGGCAGTTATGGAGGGAGTGCAAGGTTATACCAGGGGAGACAGCAGTAACGCAACACTGTTTACTAGTCGTAGTTATAGATTTGAGTCAAAATCTGAGAACGAGGGTTAGAAAATTACCACCTAGGATTAGATGGGGGAGTTTGAAGGACGAAAAATTAATCATATTTAGATACAAGGTCATCTTAGCGAAATCAGATCCACTAGTCGAGGACACAAACCAGATGTGCGAGGCCATAGAGACTACCATTACTCACGTGGCAAAGGGAAACTCTTGGGGTAACAATAGGAAAGACAACCGTACATAAAGAGTCGTGGTGGTGGAACGAGAATGTGCAACGAAGAATAAGGAATAAGCAAAAGAGTTTTAGAGAGGTATTAAACTACACAGATGGGGAGGAGAAAGTGAGAGTGAGGGAGAACTACAAAATTGCCAGGAAGGAGGCAAAGAAGGACGTGACGGAGGCAAAGAACGCTACCTATAAAAGGATGTATGAAAGATTAGAAACAAAAGACAGAGAGCATGACATGTTCAAGATTACCAAAGCTAGAGATCGAAAGAAGCAAGACCCAGGAGTCGTGAAGTTTATAAAATGAGAAGATGGACATGTTTTAGTCAAAGAACAAGACATCAAGATGCAATGACAAACATACTTTCACAACCTTTTCAACAGCGAAAGGGTCTACCACGAAGAGAAAGCATCACTACACAAAAGCGGCAACATAATAACTACGATTGTCGTAGCATCACACAAGGAGAGGTGGAGAGAGCACTTAAGAAGATGGGAAGAGCTAAGGCAATTGGTCTGGATAACAAACCCATTAAGGAGTGGCTGTGTTTTGGAGAGGAAGGGGTTCAATGTCTAACTACTCTGTTCAATCTTATTTTTGAAATAGGAAAAATGCCAGATAAGTGGAGAAAGAGTGTAGTGGTCCCTCAATATAAGATAAAAGGAGAAGCACAGTATTGTTGGAATTACAAGGGGATTAAATTGCAAAGTCATACTATGAAGTTATGGGAGTGAGTAAACAACACTAGAATTAGGAGAGAAACTCAAGTTACGGTAAACCAATTTGGTTTTATGCCAGGACGGTCAACTACGGATGTATGAGAGACTAGAAACAAAAGACGGAGAGCATGATATGTTCAAGATCGCCAAAGCTAGAGATCGAAAGAAGCAGGACCTAGGAGGTGGTAAGTTTATAAAAGGAGAAGATGGACATGTGTTAGTCAAAGCACAAGACATCAAGTTGAAATGGCAAACATACTTTCACAATCTTTTCAATGGCAGTAGTGCCACCTACGAAGAACGAGAAAGCACCACTAACCAACAACGACAACATAATTACTCCGACTGTCAGAACATCACACAAGGAGAGGTGATGAGAGCACTGAAAAAGATGGGAAGAGCTAAAGCGGTCGGCCTAGATAGCATACCCATTGAGGCGTGGAAGTATTTGGGAGAGGAAGGGGTTCAATGGATAACTACTCTGTTCAACCATATTTACAAAACAGGAAAGATGCCAGATGAGTGGAGAAAGAGTGTCGTGATCCCCCTATATAAGAACAAAGGAGACGCACAGTGTTGTGAGAACTATAGAGGGATTAAGTTGCTAAGCCATACCATGAAGTTATAGAAGAGAGTAATCGACACTAGAATTAGGAGGGAAACTCAGGTTATGGTGAACCAATTTATTTTTATGCCAGGAAGGTCAACTACGGAAGCAATACACATTCTCATAAGATTAATGGAGAAGTATAGGGAGAAGAAGCGCGATGTACATATGGTTTTCATCAATCTTGAAAAAGCGTATAATATTGTGCCACGTAGCCTGATCTGGGATAGTCTGGACGCAAGAGGAATCCCTATGAAGTATATAGACATAATTAAAGATATGTATGCTAGGACGAAAACAACCGTTCGTACACCTGTGGGGAATACGGACTTCTTTCCGGTGGAGGTAGGCCTCCATCAAGGGTCTGTGTTGAGCCCATTTCTTTTTATATTTGTCCTTGACGAGTTGTCAAAGCCTATACAGGAGGCAGTTCCGTGGTGTATGCTTTTTGCGGACGATATTGTACTAGTCGCAGAAAGTAGACATACACTGAGTATGAGACTAGAGCAGTGGAGAGGTGTTTTAGAGAGAAAAGGCTTAAAGATTAGCCGTTCTAAGACTGAGTATCTGCATTGCGACTTCAGCGGCGTAGCAGACAGTGAGGATAGCCAGCTATCCATTGATGGTCAAGTGGTACCACAGGTAAGTAAGTTTAAGTACCTAGGATCATTTGTGCAACAAAATGGCGACATAGATAATGATGTAGCACATCAAGTTCAAGCAGGCTGGTGTAGATGGAGGGCGGCCTCAGGGGTGCTGTGTGACAAGAATTTCCCAATTAAATTAAAGGGAAAATTTTATAGGGTGCCAGTGCGACCGACAATGCTATATGGGACAGATTGCTGGGCCATCAAGAGGACACAATTGCAGAAGATGGAAGTGGTAGAGATGAAGATGTTGAGGTGGATGTGTGGGCATACAAGGTTAGATCGGATCAGAAACGAGGTGTTTCGAGAAAGGTTAGGCGTTGCTAGTATAGCAGATAAGATAAGAGAGGGAAGAATGAGATGGTTTGGGCATGTCAAGCAGAGACAGACAACAGCTTTGGTCAGAGCAATTGAAAGCCTCATTGTAGAGGGGAACAGGAGTAAAGGAAGGCTCAAACTGACTTGGGACGAGCAGACTAGGCACGACCTACTAAATTTGCACCTCTCTGAGGACATGGTCCATGATAGGAGTTCATGGAGACATAAGATTAAGGTGAATGAGGTATAGGTCATATATAGGGACAGCTTAGAGTATATTCATGGACATAGATAGGCGTAGACACTAGCTACGCTTTAGGTTGACTTTGCACTTAGTTGCTTATGTTGCTTATGTTTTACCGTTGTTTTGCATTACATGTACATATACACGTAATGTGTATTTTAATATTGAAAGCATCTTCTTTGTATTTCCTGAATTCCCTCACTAACACACTAGCACAACATATCTCTATTATTATGTCATTTAGGCAGGTACATATGGAGCCGGAGGTCTCACTGGAAGCAGACTCTCTATCCCTTAGGATAGAGGTATTGTCTACCTACTACTTACCCTCCCTAGACCCTGACGATAGCTTTTGCTGTCGTCGGGATATACTGGGTACGGATGATGATGATGGAGAAGTGTAGGGAGAAGAAGCGCGATTTACATATGGTTTTTATCGATCTTGAAAAAGCATATGATAGTGTGCCACGTAGACTGATATGTGATAGTCTTGATGCAAGAAGGGTTCCTATGAAGTATATAGACATAATTAGGGATATGTATGCTAGGACAAGAACAACCGTTCATATGCCTGTAGGGAATACAGACTTCTTCCCCATGGAGGTAGGCCTCAATCAAGGGTCTGCTTTGAGCCCATTTCTTTTTGTAGTTGTCCTAGACGAGTTGTCAAAGCTGATACAAGAGATAGTCCCATGGTGTATGGTTTTTTCTGACAATATTGTATTAGTCACGAAAATTAGACATAACCTGAGTATGACACTAGAGGAGTGGCGATGTGCTTTAGAGAGAAAAGGCCTAAGGATTAGTCGTTCTAAGACTGAGAATCTGCACTGCAACTTCAGCGGTGTAGCCGACAATGAGAATAACCAACTCACCATCGAGGATCAAGTGGTCCCAAAGGTAAGTAAGTTCAAGTACCTAAGATCATTTGTACCGCAAGATGCAGAAATAGAGAGTGACATAGCACACCATGTTCAGGGAGGTTGGTGTAGGTGGAGGACGTCCCTCAAGGGTTTTGTGTGACAAGAATTTTCCAACTAAATTAAAGGGAAAATTTTATAAGGTGGCAGTGCGGCCAGCAATATTATATGGAACAGACTGCTGGGTCATCAAGAGAACACAGTCGCAGAAGATGGAAGTAATAGAGATGAGGATGCTGAGGTGGATGTGTGGGCATACAAGGCTAGACAGGATAAGAAATGACGTATACAGAGAAAGGTTAAGGGTGGCTAGTATGGCAGATAAGATAAGAGGAGGAAGATTGAGATGGCTTGGGCAGTCAGGAGGACACATACAACATCATCTATCTGATCATTTAAAAGCCTCACTGTAGAAGGGAGTATGAGTAAAGGCAGGCCCAAACTGACATGAGATGAGAATATTAGGCATGTGTTACTAGAGTTACACCTCTCTGAGGAGAAGATCCAAGATAGGAGTTCATGGGGACAGAGAATTAAGGTTGAGGGGTAAGCAGGATATAGGGGCACCATAGAGCATACTTAGAGGATTAGATAATCTCTACACATTAGGTTGACTTTGAACTTTTTTGTTTTGGTCTTTGTCTTGCAACTATTTGTGCATATCCACTGTTATGACTATTATAATATCGAAAGCTTTCTATTTATATTTAATAAAATCCCTTCACTAGAACATATTCCTATTATTGTACTATATATGTAGGTACATATAGAGTCGGGGGTCTCACTGGAAGCAAACTATCTATCCCTTGGGATGGAGGTGTTGTTTGCCTGTCTCTCACCCTCCTCAGACCCTAGCGATAGCTTTTGCTATCGTTGGGATATACTGGACATGATTGTTATTGTTGTTCTAGCTTGAAGATGTTATCGATTGTGAATGTGAATAGGGAGAGAAAAATTGTTGTCTTGAGTGAGAGAGAGAAAGAAGAGAGGAGGAGAATTTTGTTTCAACATGGAGAAATTTTGGTGGAACAAAGAAGTGAAGTGGGAATGGGAAGTCTTGGCCCTTTTCCTTTCTTATGGCTAAAATCTTCAAGGTAGTGGGGAATCTTCAATCATGATGTTTTCTTTGGGGAGGAAAAATGGTAACGTGGTAAGGCTTGCAAAATTCTAATTGGATACAAATGGAGTGTGTAAGAGGTTAAAGAATGGAAATGGAGAAATGAAGACAACTTGTCTTACATGTTAGGGGGAGGGGTGGTCAAGTGGGCTGAGAAGGTGAAGTGGGGTATTCTGGAAGCATTTTAAGAGTTAGTAGGAAGAAAGTGGGTAGAATTTGTCAACTTGTAATTTTCTCATATTGTATAAGATAGCTAATTGTTAGTGGAAGAAGAATATACAATATTCTTTCACTTGTATAAAGTAGGGGCGGTCATTAGTAGGGTGGAAATTATTTTACCCATGGCCAACTTTCCTGTTTCTTTTATTTAAGTGTAAAAAGTAGCTGTGTCCTAATTGTATGTCCATTTAGTTATTTCACCTAAGTTGCTTTGTCCTCTAAGGTTCACTTATTTAATTTTAGCATGTACTAAAATTTTTACCTATACCGCTTAGGGCGGCACAATAATTTAATTGATTTAAACAGATACACCTATCTTTACAACTATGATTTCTTATGTTATCTTTTTCCACCAGTCCAGGGGTGCAGGTCATAACATTCCTTCTCTGTTAGAAAAAGTTTCATCATCGAAACTTGTGTGTTGCGTTATAATCAACTTCTTAGCGTAGTTATACCGAGTCCTTCCTTAGACGTTACGATCTTTACTTAGTCAGAATACAAGTTCCTAGCCTAGATTACAATAATCGCGGTGAAATTGCATAATTAATATACTTGTCACAAAATCCGGTATCCAGTACTTCTGCGTTGGTCATAACCGCAGGACCTGTATAGCATAACTAGAAAGGGGGGTTGAATAGCGAGTGCGGAAAATTCGGTTTTTAAACTTTTTGTCCCAAATTACTCACTTCTGAAAACCGTTTCAGTTTTCAGATCCTGATTTGAATTATCTTAATAAACTAGTTTTAGAACTCCAAAAATTATGAACTTTGGTGAGAATTTGGTCTCAGATGTTATGAAGGACTCACAAAAATTTCAAACTAAAAGTCCAAGCCTAACCCATTGAAAGTACGTTTTTGGTCAGATTGCGTCAATCTGCCTGAAACTATACTTTGAAATGAAAAATTTATTCCTATTAATCGGTGACTCCAAATGGTCTGAAAATTTAGTGACAAGACCCTCATGATATGTGTTTTAATGGTTTGAAACAGTTTTTGAAAATTCGTTTGGAAAGTAAGTCAACCACGTTGATGTTCTCAACCTTTGCAAATCTGAAAATCAGATTGCACTAATCTCAGAACTATTCACGTTTCACTAACCTACACTTATCCAAATGAGTTGCAACTTGCGCCAAATGAAAGCTAGGATATGTGGCTACGTTTCTGGAATTGTTTTTAATTTTTGATATCTGTTTACTATTTTTTTTTCTGTCGCAATGAAATTGATGCAAAATGGTAGAAACTGAAAGTAAGTGCAATAAAGTAAGAATACCAAGGATTTTATACTGGTTCGGTTAAATCAACCTACTTCAGTCTTTGAGGACACCTTCCTCGGTTATCAGTAAACACCAAAAACACCTTACCAGAATGGTGACTTGAGTTAAAAACTAACTCTACCCTTTTACAAACAATACAATCGAGCAAACGAATCATGGACACCACCACCGATTGAATTAAGGTTTGATCACACCTTGATCAACCTTCTACAACAACAAATGGTGTGGGTGGTATATTCGAAGCCTATAGAATATTTTGAATATATGAACAATAGGCTTGAGAGAAGGAGAAGAAGAAAGAAAAAGGAGAAGAATAAAGTAGTAGAGCTTCTTGCACTTGAGAGAATATGAGTTGTAGCCCTTGGCCTTGTTTGCACTATTCTCCTCCTTGTATCCACTTCATGGCCGCCCCCTTAGGGCTTCTTCCATTCTTGAAAATTCTATTTAATACCCTTGGAAGATTGCCTTGTGTAGAAATGACACCATCTTTCTCACTTGGCACACTATGATTGGAAGGATGACTTGACCTTGCTTACCTGTCACTTGATGATTGATCCAAATTGGCATCCTTTAATTAGCTGTAAAATCCAAAAAAAACTTACAAAACATGTGCCAAAAAGTAGTCAAAATATTTCCATACTACCAACCTTCAATCTCTTAAATTTTAGGCTGCAAATTAAGCACGATTAAGTCACCAAAATCCCCTACTATGGCATGTGCTTAAAATTTTTCATCATGTGTTGTAGTTTTGAATTCCTTCCATATGTAGTGCCCTCATTTATGTCACTAATCTTATGTGTCATATTCTCCACCAATTGAGGTGCCAAATAAGCTCCACCTTGGCTCCAATCAAGATGTAATAGGCGTGTGATATGAGCTGGACATGTGCTGAAATTTCACTTTAGTAAGCTTTGTCAAATAATACACAATACTTACACATATATGATAAATAATAATCAGCCCTATTTGGAGTTTTGTAGAACACTTTAACATGTCTTTAATGTGTAAAAAGTGTCTAGATACATGTTACATTTATGCCAAAAACATTCCATGTGTGTACGCTCGTAGAAAACCGAATTTTTGACTTTCGTCGATTATGCAATTTTTTCCGATTAATTTTAAACTTCTTACACATGTAATACATATTATGTCACAAATAATATACATAAAATGAAGTGCATGTTCAGCTATAGTGGCTGATGAAAAACGTCTCATATGTAAAAGTAAAATTGAGTTTGAACTCTCCACAAATCTATGCTAAATTGTGGGTGATTTGTGTGTGTCAACATGGTATAACCTTTTGGATGATTGTAACATGTGAGCAACAAAATTTTGAAGTATGTTTGATGTATATAGGCTGGTTATCTTTATATGACAAAACATATCGGTGAAGTTTTAGTAGCCACCCGATACGACAGTTTTTCAGTTTATGACCTTGTAACATGTCGTTATAATTTTGACGTCACCATGACTTATACCATATGATATAAGACCTGAATATACTCATAAATATGAGGTGTATATAGTGGTGTGACATCAACATACGTTAATGATATATTTGATGTGTCGGTGGTACGTCTAAGTATAAGTATATAGTGCCTTTAAAAATTATGGATATATATATTATATATATATGGCGTGTGAATTAAAGGGATGAACAGACTTTCCATTTCCAGTTTGTTGCCATATAGCTCTCTCCAAATATGTCCTCATCTAATGAACTAGTTAGTTCATTAACTTAACTAAGTACTTTAGTTCATTAATTATGGCACCTGAAAATAGTACAAAGACAACAAATGTTTGCCATATGATGTAAAATTTAAAGCTTCATGGCACGTTAGTACGGCAACAATATATATAAGCATGTAAAGCATGTTTATCACATAAGCGTGTCAAGCAATAATTTATTCATGCATTTCGTAAGCACGTAGCATTTAAATCATGCATTTGTAAATCACACAAACCCTTTTTCTCAACAATCTCTCCCTTTTGATGATTTTCAAAATAACATTTTTTCATGATTTAAATGTCGTCGCTTCCCCTACAATTATGCATAAATTTAAAATTTGATCGCTCCCCCTCGAATCATACTTCTATCTCCCCTTTGAATCATGTTTTTCTCTCCCCCTTTATTTTGTAAATTTCATCAAAAGTAAGAATGGAAAGAAATAGCAGTTTATAGCATATCATGCATTTCAAGTACGTTCTTAAGGGTTATTGATTCAACCCTTTGCAAATGTACCTTTTGGTAGCCAAACTTAGGTGACCTTTCTCGGTCTTACAAAAGGTGAGAAAAGAGATGAAGAAGTAATGTAATAAATGTTAGGTGCAAAAACGTTTGGCCTATGGCCGAGAATGCCATGATGCTCATGATAAGAATTTTGTTTTTAATATGCCTTTGTGTTTGTGTGCATGGTGTGTGATCTAGATGCATTTGTATTGTATGAATGTCGTGTATGCATCAATGGTTTCCTTTTATATCTATATGGCACATGATTATATTTCATATGAGATGAAAAGAAGAAGCAAGATGAGATGAGATGAGTGGTTATCTAGCCGTCCTTTTAGGTTGTATATTTGTCTTAAATGCATGCGGTTTCTTAGATGGGGATAAAATGAATTTGGTTGACTTATTTTGTATTTCATTTTTCTCAATGTATCCTAATCCGGTTTTGTCACTTTCATGCTTTTGTGAGGAAATGAGGTGATCTAGTATGTTCATGCCTGTATCGAACTGTTTTACCAGTCTTTCTAAATCCACGATTCTTGGTATCAAATTCGAAATCTTGCATTTCATTTCATTGTTTTCTGACGTTAATGACGAGACCTCTGATTTTAATGCATTAATTGTTCAAGACGACTCTTCTTTTTAATCGTTTAATTGAGATAAAAGGTTCATGTTAGATGATTCTATAAATTTCTTGTCTTCAATTAACCGTTTCATTTCTTTTGCAAGTCTCTTGGCAAACTTATGTAATTCAAGATATTGAACATACAAATCGTGATACAATGGTTCAGAATCGGAATCAGAATCGGAATTTACCTCATTATCAAAAGGTGGAGGCCTTTTGCTTGACATACTTTCTTATTCGGTTTTCTGGCTAGTGGATGCTATCTCACAAAGATTGTTATATCTTCTAGTCGTGAGTGTGCCTGTGCTCTGATACCATTTGTAGGACCTATATAGAACCACTAGAAAGGGGGGGTTGAATAGTGAGTGCGAAAAATTTGGTTTTTAAAACTTTTTGTCTCAAATTACTCACTTATGAATACAGTTTCTGTTTTCAGAACATGATTTGAATTATCTTAATGACCTAGTTGTAAAACTCCACAAATTATTAAATTTTGTGAGAATGTGCTCCCAGCTGTAATAAAGAACTCACAAAAATTTCAAATTAAATGTCCAAGCCTAACCCCTTGAAAATACGTTTTTGGTCAGATTGCGTCAATCTGCCCGAAACTGTACTCCGACATGAAAAATTTATTCCTATTAATCGGTGACTCCAAATGGTCTAAAACTTTAATGATAAGACCCTCAAGATATTTATTTTAATGATTTGAAACAGTTTTTTAAAATTTATTTGGAAAGTAAGTCAACCACGTTGATGTTCTCAACCTTTGCAAATCTAAAAATCAGATAGCACTAGTCTCAGAACTATTCACGTTTGACTTACTTATACTTATCCAAATGAGTCGAAACTTGTGCCAAATGAAAGATAGAATATGTAGATGTGTTTCTGCAAAATTTTTTAATTTTCAAAAATCGTTTACTATTTTTTTCTGTCGTAATGATACTGATGCAAAATGCTGAAAACTGAAAGTAAGTGCAGTAAAGTATAAGACCAAGGATTTATACTAAATCGGTTAAATCAACGTACTCCAGTCTTTGAGGACACCTTCTTCGGTTATCACTAAACACCAAAAACACCTTACCACAAGGGTGACTGGAGTTAAACACTAACTTCACCCTTTTACAAACAATACAATCGAGCAAACGAATCATGGACACCACCACCAATTGAATGAAGGTTTGATCACACCTTGATTAACCGTTTACAACAATGAATGAGTGCGGGTGGTATATTCAGAGCCTATATAATATTTTGAATATATGAACAATAGGCTTGAGAGAAGGAGAAGAAGAAAGAAAAAGGAGAAGAAGAAAGTAGTCGAGCTTCTTGCACTTGAGAGAATATGAGTTGTAGCCCTTGGCCTCATCTGCACTATTCTCCTCCTTGTATCCACTTCATGGCCGCCCCCTTAGGGCTTCTTCCATTCTTGAGAATTCTCTTTAATGCCCTTGGAGGATTGCCTTGTGTAGAGATGACACCATCTTGCTCTTAAAGCACACTATAATTGGAAGGATGGCTTGACCTTCCTTACTTGTCACTGATGATTGGTCCAACTTGGCATCCTTTAATTAGCTGTAAAATCTAAAAAAACTTACAAAACATGTGCCAAAAAGTATTCAAAATATTTCCATACTACTAACCTTCAATCCCTTAAATTTTGGGATGCAAATTTAGCACCATTAAGTCACCAAACTCGCCTACTATGGCATGTGTTGAAAATTTTTCATCATGTGTTGTAGTTTTGAATTCCTTCCATATGTAGTGCCCTCCTTTATGTCACTAATCTTATGTGGCATATTATCCGCCAATTGAGATTCCAAATAATCTCTACCTTGGCTCTAATCAAGATGTAATAGCCGTGTGATATGAGCTGGACATGTGCTGAAATTTCACTTTAGTAACTTTGTCAAATAATGCACAATACTTACACATATATGGTAAATCTTAATCAGCCCTATTTTGAGTTTTTTAGAACACTTTAGCATGTCTTGAATGTGTAAAAAGTGTCTAGACAATTGTTACATCCATGCCAAAAAGTTCCATGTGTGTACGTTCGTAGAAAACCGAATCTTCGACTTTCGTCGATTACGCGACTTTTTCTGATTAACTTCAAACTTCTTACACATTTTGTCACACATAATATACATAAAATGAAGTGTATGTTCAGCTATAGTGGTTGATGAAAAACGTCCCATGCATAAAAATAAAATTGAGTTTGAATTCTCCACAAATCTATGCTAAATTGTGGGTGATTTGTGTTTGCCAACATGTTATGACTTTTTGGATGATTGTAACATATAAGACACAAAATTTTGAAGTATGTTTGATGTATATAGGCTGTCCATCTTTATATGGCAAGTATGTGACATATCGGTGAAGTTTCGGTAGTCACGCGATACGACGCTTTTTCGGTTTATGACCTTGTAACATGCTGTTATAATTTTGACGTCACCATGACTTATACCATATGATATAAGACTTGAATATACTCATAAATATGAGGTGTATATAGTGGTGTGACGTCGACGTACGTTTATGATATATGTGACGTGTCGGTGGTACGTCGGAATATAAGTATATAGTGCATTTAAAAAAATATGAATATATATATATATATATTATATATATATATGGCGTGTGAATTAAAGAGGATGAGGAGACTTTCCATTTCGAATTTGTTGCCATATAGCTCTCTCCAAATATGTCCTCGTTTAATGAACTAGTTAGTTCATTAACTTAATGAACTAGTTTAGTTCATTAATTATGGCACCTGAAAATAGTACAAAGACAACAAATGTTTGCCATATGATGTAAGCTTTAATGCTCCATGACACGTTAGTACAGCAACAATATATATAAGCATGTAAATCATGTTTATCACATAAGCGTGTCAAGTAATAATTTATTCATGCATTTCGTAAGCACGTAGCATTTAAATCATGCATTTGTAAATCACTAAAAACCCTTTTCTCAACAATCTCCCCTTTTTGATGATTTGGAAAATAACATTGGTTCATGATTTAAATGTGATCACTTCCCCTATAATTATGCACAAATTTAAAATTTGATCGCTCCCCCTCGAATCATGCTTCTCTCTCCCCCTTGAATCATGTCTTTCTCTCCCCATTTATTTTTTAAATTTCATCAAGAGTAAGAATGGAAAGAAATAGCAGTTTATAGCATATCATGCATTTCAATTACGTTCTTAAGGGTTATTGATTCAACCCTTTGCAAATGTACCTTTTGGTAGCCAAAATTGGGTGACCTTTCTCGGTCTTACTAAAGGTGAGAAAATAGATGAATAAGTAATATAATAAATTTTAGGTGCAAATACATTTGGCCTATGGACGAAAATGCCATCATGCTCATGATAAGGTTTTTATTTTTGATATGCCTTTGTGTTAGTTTGGATGGTGTATGATCTAGATGCATTTGTATTGTATGAATGTCGTGTATGCATCAATGGTTTCCTTTCATATCTATACGGAATATGATTATATTTCGTATGAGATTAAAAAGAAGAAGCACGATGAGATGAGATGAGTGGTGATCTAGCCGTCCTTTTAGGTTGTATATTTGTCTTAAATGCTTGCGGTTTCTTAGATGAGGATAAAATGAATTTGGTTGACTTATTTTGTATTTAATTTTTCTCAACGTATCCTAATCTGGTTTTGTCACTTTTACCTTTTGTAAGGAAATGAAGTGATCTAGCATGTTCGTACTCGTATCAAACTTTTTTACCACTCTTGATTTCAAATTTGAAATCTCGGATTTCATTTCATTGTTTTATGATGTTAATGACGGGACCTCTGATTTTAATGCATTACTTGTGCAAGACGACTCTCCTTTTGAATCGTTTAATTGAGATACAAGGTTCGTGTTAGATGATTTTAACAACTTCTTGTCTTCAATTAACCGTTTCTTTTCTTTTGAAAGACTCTTAGCTAAACTATATAATTCAAGATATTTAACGTACAAATCATGATACAATGGTTCAGAATCAGAATCAGAATCGGAATTTACCTCATTATCAAAAGGTGGAGGCCTTTTGCTTGACATACCTTCTTGTTCGGTTTTCTGGTTAGTGTGTGATATCTCACAATGATTGTTATATCTTCTAGTCGTGAGTGTGCCTGCACTCTGATACCACTTGTAGGACCTGTATAGCACCACTAGAAAGGGGGGCTAAATAGTGAGTGCGGAAAATTTGGTGTTTAAAACTTTTTGTCCCAAATTACTCACTTCTGAAAACAGTTTATGTTTTCAGATCTTGATTTGAATAATCTTAATGACCTAGTTGTAGAACTCCAAAAATTATGAAATTTGGTGAGAATATGCTCCTAGATGTTATGAAGGACTCATGAAAATTTCAAATTAAAAGTTCAAGCCTAATCCTTTGAAAATACATTTTTGGTCAAACTGCGTCAACCTGCCCGAAACTGTACTCTGAAATGAAAAATTTATTCCTATTAATCGGTGACTCCAAATGGTCTGAACATTTAATGACAAGACCCTCAAAATATGCATTTTAATGGATTGAAACAGTTTTTGAAAATTCATTTGGAAATTTAGTCAACCACGTTGATGTTCTCAACCTTTGCAAATCTGAAAATCAGATTGCACTAGTCTCAGGATTATTCACGTTTGACTGACTTATACTTATCCAAATGAGTTGAAACTTGTGCCAAATAAAAGCTAGGATATGTGTCTATGTTTCTGTAAAATTTTTTAATTTTGGCAAATCTTTTACTATTTGTTTCTATCGTAATGAAATTGATGCAAAATGTTGGAAACTGAAAGTAAGTGCAGTAAAGTAAGAACACCAAGGATTTTATACTGGTTCGATTAAATCAACCTACTCCAATCTTCGAGGACAACTTTCTTGGTTATAACTAAACATCAAAAACACCTTACCACAAGGGTGACTGGACTAAAAAACTAACATCACCCTTTTATAAACAATACAATCGAGTAAACGAATAATGGACACCACCACCGATTGAATGAAGGTTTGATCACACCTTGATCAACCTTTCACAACAATGAATGAGTGTGGGTGGTATATTCAAAGTCTATACAATATTTTGAATATTTGAAAAATATGCTTGAGAGAAGGAGAAGAAGAAAGAAAAAGGAGAAGAAAAAGTAGGAGAGCTTCTTGCACTTGAGAGAATATGAGTTGTAGCCATTGGCCTTGTTTGCACTATTCTCCTCTTTGTATCCACTTCATGGCCGCCCCCTTAGGGCTTCTTCCATTCTTGAGAATTCTCTTTAATGCCCTTGGAATACTGTCTTGTGTAGAGATGACACCATCTTGCTCACTTGGCACACTATGATTGGAAGGATGACTTGACCCTGCTTACATGTCACATGATGATTGGTCCAACTTGGCATTCTTTAATTAGCTGTAAAATCTAAAAAAAATTTACAAAACATGTGCCAAAAAGTAGTCAAAATATTGTCACACTACCAACCTTCAATTTCTTAAATTTTGGGATGCAAATTAAGCACCATTAAGTCACAAAAATCGCCTACTATGGCATGTGCTGAAAATTTTTCAGCATGTGTTGTAGTTTTGAATTCCTTCCATATGTAGTGCCCTCCTTTATGTCACTAATCTTATGTGACATATTCTCCACCAATTGAGATGCCAAATAAGCTCCACCTTGGCCCCAATCAAGATGTAATAGGCGTGTGATATGAGCTGGACATGTGCTGAAATTTCACTTTAGTAAGCTTTGTCAAAAAATGCACAATACTTACACATATATGGTAAATAATAATCAGCCCTATTTTGAGTTTTTTAGAACACTTTAACATGTCTTGAATGTGTAAAAAATGTCTAGATACATGTTACATCTATGCCAAAAATGTTTCATGTGTGTACGTTCGTCGAAAACCGAATTTTCGACTTTCGTCGATTGCGCGATTTTTTCCCGATTAATTTCAAATTTGTTACACATGTAATATATATTATGTCACACATAATACACATAAAATGAAGTGTATGTTCAGCTATAGTGGCCGATGAAAACCGTCTCATGTGTAAAAATAAAATTGAGTTTGAATTCTCGACAGATCTATGCTAAATTGTGGGTGATTTGTGTGTGCCAACATGGTATGTCTTTTTGGATGATTGTAACATGTGAGCCACGACATTTTTAAGTATGTTTGATGCATATAGGCAGGCCATCTTTATATGGCAAGTACGTGACATATAGGTGAAGTTTAAGTAGTCACCTGATACGACAATTTTTCGGTTTATGATCTTATAACATGTCGTTATAATTTTGTCGTCACCATGACTTATACCATATGATATAAGACCTGAATATAATCATAAATATGAGGTGTATATAGTGGTGTGACATCGACGTATGTTTATGATATATATGACATGTCGGTGGTACGTCTGAATATAAGTATATAGTGCATTTTAAAAAGTATGGATATATTATATGTGTATATATATGGCGTGTGAATTAAAGAGGATGAGGAGACTTTCCATTTCCAATTTGTTGCCATATAGCTCTCTCCAAATATGTCCTTATTTAATGAACTAGTTAGTTCATTAACTTAATGAACTAGTTAGTTCATTAACTTAATGAACTAGTTTAGTTTATTAATTATGGCACCTGAAAACAGTACAAAGACAACAAATATTTGCAATATGATTTAAGCTTTGCTGCTTCATGGCACGCTAGTACGGCAACAATATATATAAGCATGTAAAACATGTTTATCACATAAGCGTGTCAAGTAATAATTTATTCATGCATTTCGTAAGCACGTAGCAATTAAATCATGCATTTGTAAATCACTCAAACCCTTTTTTCTCAACAATAACAAGCGCTTGACATTATCCCGTGGATGCTCTTTCTGTTGCTGCACAGCCTTCGGAGGCCCATACCTCCGCTTGTAGCATTCTTTCATCAGGTGCCCTATCTCACTGCAAATGCAACATGTGCCGATCCTCATCTAGCACTCTCTAGTGCGTTGCCTCTGGCAAGTAGAACATCGGGGAATGGCTGGTAGTGGTGGGAACTGCTGTTAAGGCTGGCGCTGAACCTGCGGCTGATGCTTAGATTGTGACCACTGTTGGGGTTGTCCGTCTGCCCCCTGCTGGAGTTTAACTTGTTTTCTGGTCCGATTGTTAGTAACTTCTCGAGGCCTCTTATCGCTGGCCTCTTTGTCTTAGCGTAAGACAATACGCTCCACTCGATAGTAAGTATCCAATAACTCCCTAAAATTTCTAGAATTTTTATTCGCAACCCAGGTCCGAATCAAAGAATTCAGGCCACGCACAAACTTAATCATCCTGAACCTCTTATCAGCCATCGTCGAAGGAACATAATGGCCCAGTGCGGTGAATCCACTAGCGTACTCAGAAACTGTGACACCTGGCTCCTATTTCAGTGACTTGCACTCCCCAATCCTCTGAATGATCATTGACGGAGGTATATAAAACTTGTAGAACTCCTCTAGAAACTTCGTCCATGCTACAGGTGGGGGCAGTGGCTGGATATTTATCTCCCACCACTGATTGAGCTTACCAACCAGAAATGACCGAATAACATGTGCATTCATCTTATCACGCACTTGTATCAGTTCGAAGCTGCTCTCGACTTCATCTAACCATCTCTCAGCCTGATCCAAATTAGGCCCTCCCTCAAAGCTCGGAATTCGTGCTTTCTTAAGCTCCCCGAAAAAGAAACAACTACTCCTCTATGACTGTGGGGATGGAAATGATGGTGGGGTCTATGCCGTCCCACCTGTCTGACCCAGCTGGATTAGGGCTTCGAAAAATGCCTGGAGTATATCACTCGGGACATGTGCCAGTGGTGAAACATGCGCCGGTGGTGTCAGTACCCGCTCTGCATCTGTTGGTACCTTAGGTGAGGGAGGCAACTGCCTATGTCTATCAAATTGCGGTCTACCCCATGATCGTGATGCCATCCGATCGGCACAATCTCTTTCACCCAATCAGTCCACATAGAAACATAAATAAAGTTTCAAATTAAATGCTCTATTCCTATTCTTAAAAGAACAGTCTAATTACATTTCGATGTTTATCTCATGTTTCCTGCTGTGGTTATAGAGCATGGGCTCTGATAGCACCTGTAGCACATCATCCAGGACTAGGGGTCTAGGTTGCGTACGTCGCAGATTGAATCATGCTCTCTTATGGCGCCACAATATCATGGACCCCGTTTTACTTGGGTGGATGGAAGGGGTCTAGGTCGCGTATGTCGCAGATTGGACTGGTTATTTGTCAACTCTTCTTTTCAAGATGTGTTTGAAAACATGCAACTAACGCATCTTTCGAGGGTTTCTTCGGATCATACTTCCTTATTATTTGTGTGTCAGTTGAATACAACAGGAGGTCATCGTCCCTTTCGATTCTTGGACTCATGGTTGATTCATCCAGATTTTCATGCCTAAATGCAGAATGCGTGGTCATCATATCCCACTTCTGGTGGTATGTATGGCTTCTATACAAAATTATTTGCTTTGAAGCAGGACATTCAGCGATGGAATAAGGAAATGTTCGGCAATATTTTTACAAATCTAATGCATGCGGAATCTACTCTCAATAGTGCTGAGGTTATTTGGGACACTAATCCTAATGACGCAACCCGTGAGACCTATCACAAGGCAAAAGCCGATTATCTTCGTGCCTCCACACATGAGATGCATTTCTAGAAGCAAAAAACACGAGTAAAATGGCTCAAGGATGGTGATGCGAACACCCGGTATTTTCACTCTATAGTCAAAGGGCGGTGATCACAATTACGTATACAACAAATACGTACAACCAATGGTGAACTGCGCACGTCATCCAACAACATTATGACCGAAGCGATTTCTTTCTATACAACATTATTTGCTAGAGAAGCAACATATAATTATGCAGAGGTTCTTTCACATATCCCTTGTCTAGTATCGGAGGGGGACAATCGCATGCTTACTCAGATGCCGTTGGAGATTGAGGTAAAGGAAGCTGTGTGGCAGTTAGACCCCTAGAGTGCAGCAGGACCAGATGGGTTTCATGGTAAGTTTTACCAATCATGTTGGTCTGTTATTCATTTTGATGTCTTTAAAGCGGTGCAGGAGTTTTTTCTTGGCATTCCACAACCCTCAGTAATGGCTAGTGCATTGATTACATTGATTCCAAAGACACAATCTCCTCAGACCTTTAGTGATTTCTGCCATATCCGTCTTACAAATTTTCTGAGTAAGGTCTGTACACGCATTATCGCTACTCGTCTGAGTAAGCTTCTTCCCAATTTGATATCTCTAGAACAGATAGGTTTTTTACCTGGACATGATATTTCCACACAAGTTTTAATGGCACGTGAAATGATTCACATGCTTGATAAGGGTGGCTCTCAGTTATGCTTGAAGTTGGAAATGATGAAGGCCTTCGACAGAGTAAGCTGGGAATATCTAGAATTGTTGTTATGTCAGTTTGGCTTCTCAGATTTCTTCATTCGTATAATCCTCAACCATTTACGTGCCACAACCTTATCTGTGTTAATTAATGGACAGCATTCGATGTCATTTTGTCCATATAGAGGTGTTAAGCAAGGGGACCCGCTGTCACCTTTGCTCTTTATTCTCTCTTCCGAGGGTTTCAGTCGAGGCATCAAATCTTTGGTTGACTCTAGGACACTGCAACATTTTCGCCTGGGACGGGTTCCATTTGCTATCACACATTTGGCGTACGCAGATGATTTGTTGGTATTCTTGCATGGCACGCAACGGAATTTACAAAGATTTCAAACTTTCTTAACTTCGTACGAAACTGCTTCTGGTCAGAAGGTCAACTTTTAGAAGAGCAGTTTTATTCCCTCTGCCAACATCTCTGTTCAACAACGGCAATCTTTTCGGAATATGTTAGGCATGCGATGTACGGCCTTGCCATTTCAATACCTAGGCTCTTACCTACATAAGGGAATCAATCGCTCCAGATATTGTACTTCCCTTCTGCAGCATATTGATGACCGTTTGCATAGATGGCACTCTCTGCTTCTCTCTGCTGCAGGTCGCCTTGTTTTACCTCGTTCAGTGATTTCAGCACTTCCCCTTCATGTTTTAGCAGCAGGGGGCCTCCCCAAGTCTGTCATCAGAATCATTGAAAGGAAAATGGCTTCTTTTTACTGAGGACATCGGCACCATTGGGTGGCTTGGTCTACTATTACTACACCTATTGCAGAAGGAGGCTTGGGACTTTGCGATATTAGTATGTTGCAAAAGGCATACCACTGTTGAATTTGGTGGTCATATCAGCAGCATCATACGCTTTGTAGTAAGTATATGCATATTAAGTACGGTAATAGAGGGGATTATTAGCCTCGTTTACCAGATTCACCTGTTTGGCGCCTTATCTGTCGCATTAATTCTACTTGCCTTGCTCAGACTGCGGGCGACAGTTCTCATCTCACGTGGACGCCCACAGCATCAGGAGAGTTTTCTTTGCGATCGGCTTATGACATTTGCCGTCCAACACAGCCGACTTTGCTCTCTGCTAAGTTTATTTGGTTCAAACACCACTCACCTGCTACTAAACTGTTACTATGGCGTGTCTTCCATTCAGCTCTTCCATTTGAGGACTACATCGGCAGATACTCTACAGCTCGTCCCACGCAGTCCTTTCTGTAAACACGCTTCGGCCACAGTGGATCATGTCTTTCTATACTGCGATAGCATTCGGTCCATTTGAAATTTCTTTGCGTCGGAATTATACGGTTTGACACCTACTGCGTTGCATCTTCGGCAGTATTTATTGTCTTGGTGGTATCGTTCTACTTCTTCGACTATTTTTGGGGTTCTTCAAATTATTGTCCCGGCTATTGTGGTGTCTAACATATGGTGCACCTATGCTTTACTGATATATGGGAACTTAAACACATTTGCACCTTCCTCCATTCGAGCTTCCATACATTATGACATCGCAATGTGGATTCAGACAATACAGGGCACCAAGCTTGCAGCGGGACCCACACCACCACTTCAATGGATTCCAACAATTTGGGCCCCACGACCTCTGGTGATTCGTTGGCGCACTCCTCCATCCGGCAGATTAAAACTGAATATTGATGCGACGATTGGCAGACATTATGCAGCTGGAGGGGCTATTTTGTGTGATCATTTGGGTGCATGTGTGGGGGCGATCTCTTTCCGTTTACCACCATGCGCGCCATTTGCTATCGAAATACAGGCGGCTCAATTTGGATTGCTGTATTTCCTCCCGCTTTATCATTCTATTACTTTAGAATCCGACTGTGCTCAAATGATTACTCGCTTGAGACAACCACACGCCATTTTTGGGAACTACCATTTCAGATTGTTGCAGTCTTTACTTCACCATCATCGGCTGGAATTTGATCATGTTTATCGCGAATCTAACATGGCTGCACACTATCTTGCTCAACAAGCGATGCTGTTTCCTCAGACACAATATTGTTCATGTCACGATCTCCCATCATTAGTTCGTGGCACCGTCGCCTTAGATCTCTCTTCGGCAAATTTGCGAGTTCCTTGAGCTTTTGGGTCTTCCATATGGATTGGCATGTTATACTTTTCTCTGTCTGCATCCTTGTGGGTGCAGGCAGACTCGGTACGCAACGTATACTCTTGGTCATCTTACTTATATTATGTTTCGTATGCTTGCTTAACACAGCATTTTATTTCTCTAATGCATGGACGGAGTCACATATCCAGATCGACAGCACCAATGAGGACTACGAAGTGTTCACTGAAGAGCGGCTTCAGCATCACGCGCTTGATGATCGATGGCGAAACTTTTTATCATGTTCATTTGCATTATACTATAACGCTTATCACCGCTCCAAATATATAAATATGTACGCTTTTTCCTTCGCCAAGGTTTTATCCACAAGGGTGGTTTTACTTGGCAAGGTTTTAATGCGGCATATCATATATGATTTGGCGGTTGATATTCAACAGCTTTCTACTTTTGCATTATGTACCTGTTTTGTAATAAGGTTTTCTTCCACCATAAGTGAGGTTTTATGCTAATAAAATCTTTCTTATAAAAGAAAAAAACTAAGTAGTTCATTAAAGGAAGCAATATTTGGACAAGGCACAAAGGCAACAAGGTGAAGAAAGGAAAGTCTTCCACTGTCCTCTCCACACTATATTACACGCCTTAACATATATATATATATATATATATATATATATATATATATATACCACACCACAAACAGGAAATAATTACTACCGACACTAAAAGATAATAATAATAAACAAAATAACAAAGCAATAATGTAAACAAAAGTAAAAAACTATAAGTAAAACAAAATATAAAAACAGTAAGTAAAACAAAATTAAATAAACAGAATTTAAATGGGGGTGATTAAACTCCCCATAAGTATAAAAATAAAAACAGAAAATAAAAAGGGGAGAGGGATAAGATTAGGCGGAACTAATTCCAGCCAGTCATAATAATATAAATAAAGAACAGTAAATAAAGAACAGTAAATAAAAAGGGAGAGGGAATTAGGTTAGGCGGAACTAATTCCAGCCAGTCATAATAATATAATTATATATATAAACAATATTAATAACAATAATTAGGCGGTATAAACCGACCCAATTATATAGATATATAATACATAAAACAAAGAAACAAAATTAAAAACAGTATATTAAATAACTCAAAAAGTAAAAGAATTCAAATCATACCATATATTTATTTCTTCAAAAATATTGGAGATACAACTATTGTTTGAAGATTGGAGATCTTCAGGGATATTGGTTTCAAAAGGCTTATTGAAAGATATTCAAGAACAAATAAAGTGTTCTTGGTATGGGATAGTATGGGAGAAAGCTTGGAAGTATCTTGGATGGAAATGGAAAGTGGGAATTATGAGAGAGAAAATGTAAGTAGTATGGTAGAAAAACTTGTGTCCTTTCAAATGAGCATACCCCCTCCTTTTATAGGAATTTTGAGAGGAACATGGCCAAAATAAGGGTCCCTCTACTATAACTTGCTTGGTCATTTCCGCACAAATATTTTAATAATTTTTTTTAACTTGCGTGGATATTTCCGCAAATTTTTTTTTTTTGCATGTTATATCAACTATTACATCATTGAAATATTACATCAATTCAAATATTACAAATATGAAATTATTACAAATATTACAAATTATCAACTTATTCTATCAAATCAACGTCTTCATCCACTGCATTCGTCGATCCTGAAGATGATGAAGGTTTTGCTTCTTGCAATAAAGGAGCAAATTTCATCAAAATATTTTGCATTTCTTCAGGGTCTTTCGCCATTTCCAGCTGAGATTGCATCCTTGATTTGTGTAATAAAAATTGTTCATGTCCGGGCTTCACCGGTGCTGTTATTGTTTTTCTGTTATCTGCAATTTGTTTTTGTGCATTCCATATTTTTATTTGTTCCATTACTTTGTGAGGGTAAATGGATTCTGGAATATTGAATGCTGTCCACCATTTGATATAAAATTTTCTTTTTATCAAGGGTACTTTTATATTTGGAGTATATTCTGCTCTCCATTGGAATACCCATGGTAAATAGAACTTCATATGAAATATCATCATTTCCGAAAATATCTTCTCTTCATCTGTAGGAGAATACATCTTCGTAAATACTTGTAGTGATGGTCTCACTACATCATTCAAATATTCTGCACAGGAGCCAAAATGATCCCATCATGCTGCGAACCAATATGGAATATTCTTCGTTGTTATTCTTCTGGTATCAAAAAATATCAACCAGGTGTGTGAACCCCTGGAGTTTTGAAAATATAGGGAATTATACCAAGCTTGTTGGTAATCCCAATAATTAAAAGAGACATTTGAAAATAAATATGAATTATATCCTGCAGGAAAATCAATTTCCTCGGATAAAGATCCAAATTGTTTTTGCCATTGCTCCGGTGTCATTATAGACACTATTTTAAAGTTGGAGAAGGCATACTCTATATTATCTTTATTAAAATGATGTTTTATTTCAACAGAATTTGTCATTATCAACAGATGTTGATAATATTCTGTAGTTTTTGCAATATTCCATGATTTATAGAAAAAATCTTTTCCAAAATAATTTTGTAAAGAAATTAATGGATTTTTATCATAATATGATTTTTCTATAGTAGTAATATATTGATAAAAAGACTTTTCCACAAACTGGGTTGTATGTACGGCTTTTTTATATGTGGGCATTTTACTGGTAATTTCTGTGGATTGGGGTTTGAAAACTTTATTGGTTTTTTGGGTTATTGAAGTAGTTGGCTGATGTTTTGATATTGCTGATGAAGTCTCTGCTATTTCTGTAGATTTTGGAATATTGAATTTTTCAAGCAATGCTTGAAATTAAGAACTATTGGATAGGCTTTCAATAATGGATATTGGTGTTTTATTTGGAGATATTTGGGATATTGGAACTGCGGCTATTGGGGTTTTTTGAAGAAGTTCTTCCTCTTCTTCAACTTTATCTGCCCACGTTTTCCGTGGGATATTATTGTCATTATCCGCCGGTAGCTTTCCTTTGTCTTTGGACTTCCTCGGCATTATGTCTGTTTTGGAGGAATTCTCTGGTCAGAAAGTCTGGAACAAAATTTGTATCTCCTTTTATATATTCAATATCAAAATCATAAATACTTAATAAAGCTTGCCATCTAGCAAATATTTGTTTTGAAGCTAAATTTTTAACATCTTTTTGCAAAATTTCTTTCGCAGATTTGCAATCAATACGTAAAAGAAATTTTTTATTTAATAAATCACTTTGAAATTTATTAATACATAATACAATACTCAAAATTTCTTTTTTAATAGTAGAATATGATTTTTGGGTATCATTCCAATGACCAGAAGTATATTGAACTATAGACTCTTTCCCATTTTGTAATTGTTTTAATATTCCACCATATCCTATATCAGAAGCATCTGTTTCAACTATTTTAAATAAATCTGGATCTGCTATATATAAGCAGGGTATATCAGATACTAGACTTTTTATTTTCTTAACCACTGAAGTATGTTCTTCAGTCCATATTGGTGGATTTTTCTTTAATCTATTATGTAATAGTTTTGCAATTATTATTATATTTGGAATAAAATCAACAACATAATTTAAAGATCCAAGAAATCTTTGTAATTGATTTTTGTCCAATATTTTATCTGGAAATTTGGATGCAAATTCTAAAGATCTTTCTATTGGTAAAATTGTTCCTTGAGTCAGATGATGACCCAGGAATCTTATTTTAGTCTGAAATAAAGACATTTTAGATTTAGATAATACTAAACCATTTTTCTTTGCTATATAAAAGAAGGTTTTTAAATGTTTAAAATGTTCTTCTATTGATTTGGAAAATATTAATACATCATCTATATAAACAATGCAAAAATTAGAATAATCCATAAATATATTATTCATAATTCTTTGATATTTAGAAGGTGCATTTTTTAATCCAAATGGCATTACTTTCCATTCATATTGCCCAAATGGAACTGTGAATGCTGTTTTGTATCTATCTTTTTCAGATATTTGTATTTGCCAAAATCCTGATTTCATATCAAATTTTGAATATATCCATACAGAATGTAATCTTGTTAATAAATCTTTCTTATTAGGTAATGGGTATCTTATCCATTTTAACGCTTTATTTAGTGGTTTATAATTTATTACCAATCTAGGTGTTCCTCTTTCTATTTCTGCATTTTTATTGACATAAAAAGCAGCACAACTCCAAGGAGACCTTGATTTTTGGATTAATCCTTTCGATTCTAGATCTTGTATTTCTTTTTTGCAATGTTTTTCTAATTCTGCATTCATTTGAATTGGTCTTGCTTTTGTAGGTATATCTTCTTCTCTGAATTCTGGAGTATATGGAAGATCAACTATATGTTGTTTCCTTAACCAGAAAGCATTTGGAAGATCTGAACAAAGTTCATTTTCAAATGATAATTTAAGATTTTGTATTTTAGTAATTATCTTTGGATCCTTTAAATATTGTTCTATTTTATTAATATTTACTGTATCTTTTAATGATTGTAATTGAAAAATTTTACTTTTAATTATTGCATTTATTTGTTCTTTATGAATAGAACAAGCTTTTATTAAATCTAAATTTTTTGTTTTAGGTTTTTCTAAAAATTCAAAATGTAATTTTTTATTTCTTATTTTAAAAGAAATAGAATTAATTCCTACTTTATATGGTGTAATTAAATTCATAAAAGGTGTTCCTAGTATAACTGCATGATGAATATCATCTACAACTAAGAACATTGTTTTAATTGATGTATTGGATTTTATAATATAAGCTTCAGTTTTACTTTTGACTTGTAATTTGGTATTATTTGCTGTAGTGAGTCTAGTAGTTATAGATTCTCTATATGATTTTGGGACCAAATTAGTCTTAATACAATTAAGATCTGCCCCTGTATCGAATAGACCAATTGTATCTAAATGATATTGTTCTGAGAATTTTATTGTTATTCTTATTAAATATTTTCTTGATGTTATTTCTCTTAAAACAAATAAAAAATCTTCTGGCACATTAGAAATATTTTCGATGATATTGTTATCTATATTTACTGGTTCTGTTTCTGAAGATTGATCAGACTCTTCTGCAGTCTGTAATTTTGTAAGTATTAATTTCATAACTTCTGAATCTTGCTTTTGTTTATTTTTTAATTCTTTTAATTCTATTTTTATTTCTTTTATTTCTTTTTGTAAATCTGGGATTGTTGCATTTTTATTCTTTGTATCTTTGTTTTTATTTAATATACTAGTTAAATCATAATAACTAGTTGAAACATTTGGTAATATAGCTGGTTTATTTGTTTCTTTTTGTTTTGAATTTATATCTATTATTCTATCTAAATATTCTTTTTGTAATTGGGGATTTTCTATATGTTTTAACATTTTTAATATTGTTTCTTGTTCTTTTGTTAGAACATAAAGATGTTTTTCTTCATCAGAGGTTTCTGAAGAAGATGTGTATATTTCATCAACTTGAAGATCTTCAGCAGATTCGAAAGATGTTTCTTCTGTCTCCGAAGAAGATTCAACAAGTAGATTTGAAATTTTTTCTAGTATAGATTCTTCTAGATTTAATTCTTGTAATTTTGTTTTTAATCTACAATAATTTGCAGTATGGCCTTTCTTATGACATTTATAGCATTCAATATTTTTGTAATCTTTTGTATTTTTATTTTTCTTGTAATTTGTCTTTCAGTAAGGTTTTTTAGTATACTTATTGTTGTATTTATTTTTATAGAATTCATTAGAGGATTTTTGAAATCTTTTATTATATTTAGTGTTTTTATTATATCTATTGTTATATTTGTTATTATATGGCTTTCTAATATTTCTATTATAAGGTTTTCTAGAACATTCTCCTTGACATTCTTTATGATAAGGTTTATATGGATCATTATCAAATTGTTTGCAGAAAGTTCCTAATTCAGACTTAGTCTGTCTTAATTCTTTCTTTAAACCACTTTGTAATCTTATGTCTTGGCATAATCTTAATCCTTCTTTTTGTATAAAACTTATTAATTCTCCATATGTATAGTTTGAATAAGATATTATTTGTTGTCCTGAATTTTCTCTAATTTTATTTCTAACCTTTTCTCCTAGTAAATTTGGTAATCCTGCAAGGAATTTTTCTTTCCAAAATGGTTGATTAGAATCTTCTCTAATCATGACTCTGGTTAGAATAGTATTTTTATACCATTGAAAATCACTAAGTTTTCTACATCTTAAATTTGCTAATAATTCGGCATTTTTATCTTTAATATGTGATGGGTCGCCTATAAAATGTAAGGATATACATAATATAAGTGTAGCAACACAATCAGATATTGTTCCTTCATCTATAATTATAGGATTATTTTCTTCATCAACTTTTATTGCATTTAATATTTCTTGTCTCTGTATGGGAGTTAAATAATGATCCCACCAACCTTTAAGTTGTCCAGAGAAACCAGAAATAAGATATTCAGCAATTGCTTTATCATCAGGTGTTAACTGAGTTCTATAAGCATTGGCTGCCATTGTCATTTGTTGTAATACATTTATTATTTGATATTCTGACATACCATCTATATTCCAAGAATATATTGATTGTGCATTAAAACGATATTGGGAAATAGGTTTTATTTTTAGATCGGTAGACATTTGTACTGGTATTATAGATTTATCCCATTCTATTTTTTTACTTTATTAGAATTTTTATTCTTGAATTGTTCAAATGCTTTGCTTATTTCACTATCTGAACTATCAGAATTATCCGAATTATTTGAAGATTCATTTTCTTCTAAATTATTAATTTTAGAAGAAGTAACTTCTTTTTCTTTATTTCTAGTTCTGCTAGCTATAAAAGTATTAACATTTGAATCTGTAACTACCTCATTTGTTATAGAATTACTGTTTTCTAGACTTTTTTCTATACGACTTAATTGTTGTTTTATAAATTGATTGAAATCATCTTTATTAGATATAGTTTGCATACTAGAAGATGATATTTGAAAAGGTTTGAATAATGGTTGTTTAAATTTTTGGTTAGGTATTTCTTCACTTGTAGATTTTATTGTTGTTGTCTGGTAATATTTTTCTAACTTATCTAATTGTTTTCCTATTGTATGTAGATGTGTATTTGTATAATTATTTTGTTGAATAATATGTTTAGTATTTGTAAGAGAATCTTCTGTCATATTTTTGTAAGGAATAGCTTCTATTGGATTCCCTGATACATCTAACTTTATGCCTCCTAAAGGTGGATGATTTGACATTATCTTTTTTGATGCTGTGATGGTTATCCATTCTTTTGGTTTTTCAATTATTGGGTTTAAAGTTTTAAAAGGAAATTCTATATTATTTTGTGAAGCATATATTTGAAACCAATCAAAGAAATATATATGTATTTTATGAGTATTTATAAACTCATAATATTCTTTTTGTATTTGTTTTCTAATATTACAATAATGTTTAAAAAACCATTCTCTTTTACTATTATTTTCCTGGCTATAAAAATCATTGTGTAATATAGTTTTATTTACCTTAAATTCTGTTTCTATAACATTTAATTCATTTGCAATATTATCTGTTATTGCTGATTGTGTTGGACTATTAGGTTCACTAAAGTCTGATTTATTGTAAATATTTTGTGATGTACTGGGTGCATTGATATCAGATTTAGAATAATACTCTTTTTTAGAATAAACTGGTCTAGGAATTTCCGTAGAATAATCAGCTTTTCTAAATGAAGAGGTTGCATATTCAACATCTGATGTTGAAAATAATCTTTGTTTTTGGTAAGGAACATCTATTAAAGATGGTATTTGTGAAAATCTTCCTAAATTTATTGTGCTAGAAATAGATGCATTATCTCTTTCTCTAGCGGAGAAACTTCTACCAAAACTCAGTTTAACTGATCCATCATTTAATTGTCTTATTTTGTTGATCTCAGTATTTGGTTCATGTATTTTATTTGTAGCTTTAACTGCTCCTTCCAAGACCCATTCATCTGGAAGATTTACATCCTTCCATTTTATAGATCTTGAAATTACAGCATTAGATCTGGTCAGATCTGTATGTAAAATCATTGTTTCTCCTCTTTTTAAAGAGTGTTTGGGTTTTGGACCAATAAACATGGAACTCATTACCTTGTAATGAATCCGATATATTAAAGCCAATGGAATTGATCCTGGCAACATATCATATCCATGTGTTTTGATTTGAAGTACTAAAGTTTTCAATATTTGTGTATCTTTCAAAGAACATGAAAAATTAGGATAACAATCAAAAGAGATTGGTCCTGTACATAGACTAGACTCTACAGAACTAAGAAGTGATTGTTCAAAATTATTATGTCTTATATCTCGTAAGACTACTAATATTGATGTATCTAAACCTTCTCTTGTTAAAGGTTTGATACCTACTTGTATTAAACCAACATGTAAATATTGATATCCTTTCTTTTTATGTTTTTCAAGTGATTTATAAGATAAAAGTTGTATTGTTTCAAACGGTTTAGAGAGTGGAATATCTCTTTCCTCTGTTTTAATTATATAATCTGATTTTAACATATTGAATATTGAAGACTCATATATTTCATTTTTCTTGATCTTTGGAATGACCCAGTTATTTACTGCTTTGTCAAAATTCTCTATTATTATTTCTTCAGTGTTGACAATTTTATTCTTATTTGCACATGTTACCGAGCTGCACGAAGCAGATCCTTCGAACATATCTTCCATTTTTATATATGCTTTCTTTTATACTTGTTTGGATCTTTGGCTACAAACACTTTGACGCATACATGATTTATTGCTCTTCAAAACGAGACTGATAACCCAGCGTGTACAAAGCAAACACTCACCAAAGATTTACACAAATATAATTAAAAGATATATAAAACTGAATGAGCTGTCGGTAGAATTTATTGCTCTTCAAAAGCAAGACCAATTCGAATGAATGCAGAATTAGAAAAACATTGCAAAAAAGAAATACAAGATCTAGAATCAAAAGGATTAATCCAAAAATCAAGGTCTCCTTGGAGTTGTGCTGCTTTTTATGTCAATAAAAATGCAGAAATAGAAAGAGGAACACCTAGATTGGTAATAAATTATAAACCACTAAATAAAGCGTTAAAATGGATAAGATACCCATTACCTAATAAGAAAGATTTATTAACAAGATTACATTCTGTATGGATATATTCAAAATTTGATATGAAATCAGGATTTTGGCAAATACAAATATCTGAAAAAGATAGATACAAAACAGCATTCACAGTTCCATTTGGGCATTATGAATGGAAAGTAATGCCATTTGGATTAAAAAATGCACCTTCTAAATATCAAAGAATTATGAATAATATATTTATGGATTATTCTAATTTTTGCATTGTTTATATAGATGATGTATTAATATTTTCCAAATCAATAGAAGAACATTTTAAACATTTAAAAACCTTCTTTTATATAGCAAAGAAAAATGGTTTAGTATTATCTAAATCTAAAATGTCTTTATTTCAGACTAAAATAAGGTTACTGGGTCATCATCTGACTCAAGGAACAATTTTACCAATAGAAAGATCTTTAGAATTTGCATCCAAATTTCCAGATAAAATATTGGACAAAAATCAATTACAAAGATTTCTTGGATCTTTAAATTATGTTGTTGATTTTATTCCAAATATAATAATAATTGCAAAACCATTACATAATAGATTAAAGAAAAATCCACCAATATGGACTGAAGAACATACTTCAGTGGTTAAGAAAATAAAAAGTCTAGTATCTGATATACCCTGCTTATATATAGCAGATCCAGATTTATTTAAAATAGTTGAAACAGATGCTTCTGATATAGGATATGGTGGAATATTAAAACAATTACAAAATGGGAAAGAGTCTATAGTTCAATATACTTCTGGTCATTGGAATAATACCCAAAAATCATATTCTACTATTAAAAAAGAAATTTTGAGTATTGTATTATGTATTAATAAATTTCAAAGTGATTTATTAAATAAAAAATTTCTTTTACGTATTGATTGCAAATCTGCGAAAGAAATTTTGCAAAAAGATGTTAAAAATTTAGCTTCAAAACAAATATTTGCTAGATGGCAAGCTTTATTAAGTATTTATGATTTTGATATTGAATATATAAAAGGAGATACAAATTTTGTTCCAGACTTTCTGACCAGAGAATTCCTCCAAAACAGACATAATGCCGAGAAAGTCCAAAGACAAAGGAAAGCTACCGGCGGATAATGACAATAATATCCCACGGAAAACGTGGGCAGATAAAGTTGAAGAAGAGGAAGAACTTCTTCAAAAAACCCAATAGCCGCAGTTCCAATATCCCAAATATCTCCAAATAAAACACCAATATCCATTATTGAAAGCCTATCCAATAGTTCTGAATTTCAAGCATTGCTTGAAAAATTCAATATTCCAAAATGTACAGAAATAGCAGAGACTTCATCAGCAATATCAAAACATCAGCCAACTACTTCAATAACCCAAAAAACCAATAAAGTTTTCAAACCCCAATCCACAGAAATTACCAGCAAAATGCCCACATATAAAAAAGCCGTGCAGACAACCCAGTTTGTGGAAAAGTCTTTTTATCAATATATTACTACTATAGAAAAATCATATTATGATAAAAATCCATTAATTTCTTTACAAAATTATTTTGGAAAAGATTTTTTCAATAAATCATGGAATATTACAAAAACTACAGAATATTATCAACATCTGTTGATAATGACAAATTCTGTTGAAATAAAACATTATTTTAATAAAGATAATATAGAGTATGCCTTCTCCAACTTTAAAATAGTGTCTATAATGACACCGGAGCAATGGCAAAAACAATTTGGATCTTTATCTGAGGAAATTGATTTTCCTGCAGGATATAATTCAAATTTATTTTCAAATGTCTCTTTTAATTATTGGGATTACCAACAAGCTTGGTATAATTCCCTATATTTTCAAAACTCCAGGGGTTCACACACCTGGTTGATATTTTTTGATACCAGAAGAATAACAACGAAGAATATTCCATATTGGTTCGCAGCATGGTGAGATCATTTTGGCTCCTGTGCAGAATATTTGAATGATGTAGTGAGACCATCACTACAAGTATTTACGAAGATGTATTCTCCTACAGATGAAGAGAAGATATTTTCGGAAATGATGATATTTCATATGAAGTTCTATTTACCATGGGTATTCCAATGGAGAGCAGAATATACTCCAAATATAAAAGTACCCTTGATAAAAAGAAAATTTTATATCAAATGGTGGACAGCATTCAATATCCCAGAATCCATTTACCCTCACAAAGTAATGGAACAAATAAAAATATGGAATGCACAAAAACAAATTGCAGATAGCAGAAAAACAATAACAGCACCGGTGAAGCCCGGACATGAACAATTTTTATTACACAAATCAAGGATGCAATCTCAGCTGGCAATGGCGAAAGACCCTGAAGAAATGCAAAATATTTTGATGAAATTTGCTCCTTTATTGCAAGAAGCAAAACCTTCATCATCTTCAGGATCGACGAATGCAGTGGATGAAGACGTTGATTTGATAGAATAAGTTGATAATTTGTAATATTTGTAATAATTTCATATTTGTAATATTTGAATTGATGTAATATTTCAATGATGTAATAGTTGATATAACATGCAATAAAATAAAAAAAATTGCGGAAATATCCACGCAAGTTAAAAAAAAATTATTAAAATATTTGTGCGGAAATGACCAAGCAAGTTATAGTAGAGGGACCCTTATTTTGGCCATATTCCTCTCAAAATTCCTATAAAAGGAGGGGGTATGCTCATTTGAAAGGACACAAGTTTTTCTACCATACTACTTACATTTTCTCTCTCATAATTCCCACTTTCCATTTCCATCCAAGATACTTCCAAGCTTTCTCCCATACTATCCCATACCAAGAACACTTTATTTGTTCTTGAATATCTTTCAATAAGCCTTTTGAAACCAATATCCCTGAAGATCTCCAATCTTCAAACAATAGTTGTATCTCCAATATTTTTGAAGAAATAAATATATGGTATGATTTGAATTCTTTTACTTTTTGAGTTATTTAATATACTGTTTTTAATTTTGTTTCTTTGTTTTATGTATTATATATCTATATAATTGGGTCGGTTTATACCGCCTAATTATTGTTATTAATATTGTTTATATATATAATTATATTATTATGACTGGCTGGAATTAGTTCAGCCTAACCTAATTCCCTCTCCCTTTTTATTTACTGTTCTTTATTTACTGTTCTTTATTTATATTATTATGACTGGCTGTAATTAGTTCCGTCTAATCTTATTCCCTCTCTCCTTTTTATTTTCTGTTTTTATTTTTATACTTATGGGGAGTTTAATCACCCCCATTTAAATTCTGTTTATTTAATTTTGTTTTACTTACTGTTTTTATATTTTGTTTTACTTATAGTGTTTACTTTTGTTTACATTATTGCTTTGTTATTTTATTTATTATTATTATCTTTTAGTGTCGGTAGTAATTATTTCCTGTTTGTGGTGTGGTATCAGAGCCAAACACACCACAAACAGGAAATAATTACTACCGACACTAAAAGATAATAATAATAAACAAAATAACAAAGCAATAATGTAAACAAAAGTAAAAACTATAAGTAAAACAAAATATAAAAACAGTAAGTAAAACAAAATTAAATAAACAGAATTTAAATGGGGGTGATTAAACTCCCCATAAGTATAAAAATAAAAACAGAAAATAAAAAGGGGAGAGGGAATAAGATTAGGCGGAACTAATTCCAGCCAGTCATAATAATATAAATAAAGAACAGTAAATAAAGAACAGTAACTAAAAAGGGAGAGGGAATTAGGTTAGGCGGAACTAATTCCAGCCAGTCATAATAATATAATTATATGTATAAACAATATTAATAACAATGATTAGGCGGTATAAACCGACCCAATTATATAGATATATAATACATAAAACAAAGAAACAAAATTAAAAACAGTATATTAAATAACTCAAAAAGTAAAAGAATTCAAATCATACCATATATTTATTTCTTCAAAAATATTGGAGATACACTATTGTTTGAAGATTGGAGATCTTCAGGGATATTGGTTTCAAAAGGATTATTGAAAGATATTCAAGAACAAATAAAGTGTTCTTGGTATGGGATAGTATGGGAGAAAGCTTGGAAGTATCTTGGATGGAAATGGAAAGTGGGAATTATGAGAGAGAAAATGTAAGTAGTATGGTAGAAAAACTTGTGTCCTTTCAAATGAGCATACCCCCTCCTTTTATAGGAATTTTGAGAGGAATATGGCCAAAATAAGGGTCCCTCTACTATAACTTGCTTGGTCATTTCCGCACAAATATTTTAATAATTTTTTTTAACTTGCGTGGATATTTCTGCAAATTTTTTTTTTGCATGTCATATCAACTATTACATCATTGAAATATTACATCAATTCAAATATTACAAATATGAAATTATTACAAATATTACAAATTATCAACTTATTCTATCAAATCAACTTCTTCATCCACTGCATTCGTCGATCCTGAAGATGATGAAGGTTTTGCTTCTTGCAATAAAGGAGCAAATTTCATCAAAATATTTTGTATTTCTTCAGGGTCTTTCGCCATTGCCAGCTGAGATTGCATCCTTGATTTGTGTAATAAAAATTGTTCATGTCCGGGCTTCACCGGTGCTGTTATTGTTTTTCTGCTATCTGCAATTTGTTTTTGTGCATTCCATATTTTTATTTGTTCCATTACTTTGTGAGGGTAAATGGATTCTGGAATATTGAATGTTGTCCACCATTTGATATAAAATTTTCTTTTTATCAAGGGTACTTTTATATTTGGAGTATATTCTGCTCTCCATTGGAATACCCATGGTAAATAGAACTTCATATGAAATATCATCATTTCCGAAAATATCTTCTCTTCATCTGTAGGAGAATACATCTTCGTAAATACTTGTAGTGATGGTCTCACTACATCATTCAAATATTCTGCACATGAGCCAAAATGATCCCACCATGCTGCGAACCAATATGGAATATTCTTCGTTGTTATTTTTCTGGTATCAAAAAATATCAACCAGGTGTGTGAACCCCTGGAGTTTTGAAAATATAGGGAATTATACCAAGCTTGTTGGTAATCCCAATAATTAAAAGAGACATTTGAAAATAAATTTGAATTATATCCTGCAGGAAAATCAATTTCCTCGGATAAAGATCCAAATTGTTTTTGCCATTGCTCCGGTGTCATTATAGACACTATTTTAAAGTTGGAAAAAGCATACTCTATATTATCTTTATTAAAATGATGTTTTATTTCAACAGAATTTGTCATTATCAACAGATGTTGATAATATTCTGTAGTTTTTGCAATATTCCATGATTTATAGAAAAAATATTTTCCAAAATAATTTTGTAAAGAAATTAATGGATTTTTATCATAATATGATTTTTTCTATAGTAGTAATATATTGATAAAAAGACTTTTCTACAAACTGGGTTGTCTGCACGGCTTTTTTATATGTGGGCATTTTGCTGGTAATTTCTGTGGATTGGGGTTTGAAAACTTTATTGTTTTTTGGGTTATTGAAGTAGTTGGCTGATGTTTTGATATTGCTGATGAAGTCTCTGCTATTTCTGTAGATTTTGGAATATTGAATTTTTCAAGCAATGCTTGAAATTCAGAACTATTGGATAGGCTTTCAATAATGGATATTGGTGTTTTATTTGGAGATATTTGGGATATTGGAACTGCGGCTATTGGGGTTTTTTGAAGAAGTTCTTCCTCTTCTTCAACTTATCTGCCCACGTTTTCCGTGGGATATTATTGTCATTATCCGCCGGTAGCTTTCCTTTGTCTTTGGACTTCCTCGGCATTATGTCTGTTTTAGAGGAATTCTCTGGTCAGAAAGTCTGGAACAAAATTTGTATCTCCTTTTATATATTCAATATCAAAATCATAAATACTTAATAAAGCTTGCCATCTAGCAAATATTTGTTTTGAAGCTAAATTTTTAACATCTTTTTGCAAAATTTCTTTCGCAGATTTGCAATCAATACGTAAAAGAAATTTTTTATTTAATAAATCACTTTGAAATTTATTAATACATAATACAATACTCAAAATTTCTTTTTTAATAGTAGAATATGATTTTTGGGTATCATTCCAATGACCAGAAGTATATTGAACTATAGACTCTTTCCCATTTTGTAATTGTTTTAATATTCCACCATATCCTATATCAGAAGCATCTGTTTCAACTATTTTAAATAAATCTGGATCTGCTATATATAAGCAGGGTATATCAGATACTAGACTTTTTATTTTCTTAACCACTGAAGTATGTTCTTCAGTCCATATTGGTGGATTTTTCTTTAATCTATTATGTAATGGTTTTGCAATTATTATTATATTTGGAATAAAATCAACAACATAATTTAAAGATCCAAGAAATCTTTGTAATTGATTTTTGTCCAATATTTTATCTGGAAATTTGGATGCAAATTCTAAAGATCTTTCTATTGGTAAAATTGTTCCTTGAGTCAGATGATGACCCAGAAATCTTATTTTAGTCTGAAATAAAGACATTTTAGATTTAGATAATACTAAACCATTTTTCTTTGCTATATAAAAGAAAGTTTTTAAATGTTTAAAATGTTCTTCTATTGGTTTGGAAAATATTAATACATCATCTATATAAACAATGCAAAAATTAGAATAATCCATAAATATATTATTCATAATTCTTTGATATTCAGAATGTGCATTTTTTAATCCAAATGGAATTACTTTCCATTCATATTGCCCAAATGGAACTGTGAATGCTGTTTTGTATCTATCTTTTTCAGATATTTGTATTTGCCAAAATCCTGATTTCATATCAAATTTTGAATATATCCATACAGAATGTAATCTTGTTAATAAATCTTTCTTATTGGGTAATGGGTATCTTATCCATTTTAACGTTTTATTTAGTGGTTTATAATTTATTACCAATCTAGGTGTTCCTCTTTCTATTTCTGCATTTTTATTGACATAAAAAGCAGCACAACTCCAAGGAGACCTTGATTTTTGGATTAATCCTTTCGATTCTAGATCTTGTATTTCTTTTTTGCAATGTTTTCCTAATTCTGCATTCATTTGAATTGGTCTTGCTTTTGTAGGTATATCTTCTTCTCTGAATTCTGGAGTATATGGAAGATCAACTATATGTTGTTTCCTTAACCAGAAAGCATTTGGAAGATCTGAACAAAGTTCATTTTCAAATGATAATTTAAAATTTTGTATTTTAGTAATTATCTTTGGATCCTTTAAATATTGTTCTATTTTATTAATATTTACTGTATCTTTTAATGATTGTAATTGAAAAATTTTACTTTTAATTATTGCATTTATTTGTTCTTTATGAATAGAACAAGCTTTTATTAAATCTAAATTTTTTGTTTTAGGTTTTTCTAAAAATTCAAAATGTAATTTTTTATTTCTTATTTTAAAAGATATAGAATTAATTCCTACTTTATATGGTGTAATTAAATTCATAAAAGATGTTCCTAGTATAACTGCATGATGAATATCATCTACAACTAAGAACATTGTTTTAATTGATGTATTGGATTTTATAATATAAGCTTCAGTTTTACTTTTGACTTGTAATTTGGTATTATTTGCTGTAGAGAGTCTAGTAGTTGTAGATTCTCTATATGATTTTGGGACCAAATTAGTCTTAATACAATTAAGATCTGCCCCTGTATCGAATAGAGCAATTGTATCTAAATGATATTGTTCTGAGAATTTTATTGTTATTCTTATTAAATATTTTCTTGATGTTATTTCTCTTAAAACAAATAAAAAATCTTCTGGCACATTAGAAATATTTTCGATGATATTGTTATCTATATTTACTGGTTCTGTTTCTGAAGATTGATCAGACTCTTCTGCAGTCTGTAATTTTGTAAGTATTAATTTCATAACTTCTGAATCTTGCTTTTGTTTATTTTTTAATTCTTTTAATTCTATTTTTATTTCTTTTTGTAAATCTGGGATTCTTGCATTTTTATTCTTTGTATCTTTGTTTTTATTTAATATACTAGTTAAATCATAATAACTAGTTGAAACATTTGGTAATATAGCTGGTTTATTTGTTTCTTTTTGTTTTGAATTTATATCTATTATTCTATCTAAATATTCTTTTTGTAATTGGGGATTTTCTATATGTTTTAACATTTCTAATATTGTTTCTTGTTCTTTTGTTAGAACATAAAGATGTTTTTCTTTATCAGAGGTTTCTGAAGAAGATGTGCATATTTCATCAACTTGAAGATCTTCAGCAGATTCGAAAGATGTTTCTTCCGTCTCCGAAGAAGATTCAACAAGTAGATTTGAAATTTTTTCTAGTATAGATTCTTCTAGATTTAATTCTTGTAATTTTGTTTTTAATCTACAATAATTTGCAGTATGGCCTTTCTTATGACATTTATAGCATTCAATATTTTTGTAATCTTTTGTATTTTTATTTTTCTTGTAATTTGTCTTTCTGTAAGGTTTTTTAGTATACTTATTGTTGTATTTATTTTTATAAAATTCATTAGAGGATTTTTGAAATCTTTTATTATATTTAGTGTTTTTATTATATCTATTGTTATATTTGTTATTATATGGCTTTCTAATATTTCTATTATAAGGTTTTCTAGAACATTCTCCTTGACATTCTTTATGATAAGGTTTATATGGATCATCATCAAATTGTTTGCAGAAAGTTCCTAATTCAGACTTAGTCTGTCTTAATTCTTTCTTTAAACCACTTTGTAATCTTATGTCTTGGCATAATCTTAATCCTTCTTTTTGTATAAAACTTATTAATTCTCCATATGTATAGTTTGAATAAGATATTATTTGTTGTCCTGAATTTTATTTCTAACCTTTTCTCCTAGTAAATTTGGTAATCCTGCAAGGAATTTTTCTTTCCAAAATGGTTGATTAGAATCTTCTCTAATCATGACTCTGGTTAGGAAAATATTTTTATACCATTGAAAATCACTAAGTTTTCTACATCTTAAATTTGCTAATAATTCGGCATTTTTATCTTTAATATGTGATGGGTCGCCTATAAAATGTAAGGATATAGCAACCGAATCAGATATTGTTCCTTCATCTATAATTATAGGATTATTTTCTTCATCAACTTTTATTGCATTTAATATTTCTTGTCTCTGTATGGGAGTTAAATAATGATCTCACCAACCTTTAAGTTGTCCAGAGAAACCAGAAATAAGATATTCAGCAATTGCTTTATCATCAGGTGTTAACTGAGTTCTATAAGCATTGGCTGCCATTGTCATTTGTTGTAATACATTTATTATTTGATATTCTGACATACCATCTATATTCCAAGAATATATTGATTGTGCATTAAAACGATATTGGCAAATAGGTTTTATTTTTAGATCGGTAGACATTTGTACTGGTATTATAGATTTATCCCATTCTATTTTTTCCACTTTATTAGAATTTTTATTCTGGAATTGTTCAAATGCTTTGCTTATTTCACTATCTGAACTATCAGAATTATCCGAATTATTTGAAGATTCATTTTCTTCTAAATTATTAATTTTAGAAGAAGTAACTTCTTTTTCTTTATTTCTAGTTCTGCTAGCTATAGAAGTATTAACATTTGAATCTGTAACTACCTCATTTGTTATAGAATTACTGTTTTCTAGACTTTTTTCTATACGACTTAATTATTGTTTTATAAATTGATTGAAATCATCTTTATTAGATATAGTTTGCATACTAGAAGATGATATTTGAAAAGGTTTGAATAATGGTTGTTTAAATTTTTGGTTAGGTATTTCTTCACTTGTAGATTTTATTGTTGTTGTCTGGTAATATTTTTCTAACTTATCTAATTATTTTCCTATTGTATGTAGATGTGTATTTGTATAATTATTTTGTTGAATAATATGTTTAGTATTTGTAAGAGAATCTTCTGTCATATTTTTGTAAGGAATAGCTTCTATTGGATTCCCTGATACATCTAACTTTATGCCTCCTAAAGGTGGATGATTTGACACTATCTTTTTTGATGCTGTGATGGTTATCCATTCTTTTGGTTTTTCAATTATTGGGTTTAAAGTTTTAAAAGAAAATTCTATATTATTTTGTGAAGCATATATTTGAAACCAATCAAAGAAATATATATGTATTTTCTGAGTATTATAAATTCATAATATTCTTTTTGTATTTGTTTTCTAATATTACAATAATGTTTAAAAAACCATTCTCTTTTACTAGTATTTTCCTGGCTATAAAAATCATTGTGTAATATAGTTTTATTTACCTTAAATTCTTTTTCTATAACATTTAATTCATTTTCAATATTATCTGTTATTGCTGATTGTGTTGGACTATTAGGTTCACTAAAGTCTGATTTATTGTAAATATTTTGTGATGTACTGGGTGCATTGATATCAGATTTAGAATAATACTCTTTTTTAGAATAAACTGGTCTAGGAATTTCCGTAGAATAATCAGCTTTTCTAAATGAAGAGGTTGCATATTCAACATCTGATGTTGAAAATAATCTTTGTTTTTGGTAAGGAACATCTATTACAGATGGTATTTGTGAAAATCTTCCTAAATTTATTGTGCTAGAAATAGATGCATTATCTCTTTCTCTAGCGGAGAAACTTCTAGCAAAACTCAGTTTAACTGATCCATCATTTAATTGTCTTATTTTGTTGATCTCAGTATTTGGTTCATGTATTTTATTTGTAGCTTTAACTGCTCCTTCCAAGACCTATTCATCTGGAAGATTTACATCCTTCCATTTTATAGATCTTGAAATTACAGCATTAGATCTGGTCAGATCTGTATGTAAAATCATTGTTTCTCCTCTTTTTAAAGAGTGTTTGGGTTTTGGACCAATAAACATGGAACTCATTACCTTGTAATGAATCCGATATATTAAAGCCAATGGAATTGATCCTGGCAACATATCATATCCATGTGTTTTGATTTGAATTACTAAAGTTTTCTATATTTGTGTATCTTTCAAAGAACATGAAAAATTAGGATAACAATCAAAAGAGATTGGTCCTGTACATAGACTAGACTCTACAGAACTAAGAAGTGATTGTTCAAAATTATTATGTCTTATATCTCGTAAGACTACTAATATTGATGTATCTAAACCTTGTCTTGTTAAAGGTTTGATACCTACTTGTATTAAACCAACATGTAAATATTGATATCCTTTCTTTTTATGTTTTTCAAGTGATTTATAAGATAAAAGTTGTATTGTTTCAAACGGTTTAGAGAGTGGAATATCTCTTTCCTCTGTTTTAATTATATAATCTGATTTTAACATATTGAATATTGAAGACTCATATATTTCATTTTTCTTGATCTTTGGAATGACCCAGTTATTTACTGCTTTGTCAAAATTCTCTATTATTATTTCTTCAGTGTTGACAATTTTATTCTTATTTGCACATGTTACCGAGCTGCACGAAGCAGATCCTTCGAACATATCTTCCATTTTTATATATGCTTTCTTTTATACTTGTTTGGATCTTTGGCTACAAACACTTTGACGCATACAGGATTTATTGCTCTTCAAAACGAGACTGATAACCCAGCGTGTACAAAGCAAACACTCACCAAAGATTTACACAAATATAATTAAAAGATATATAAAACTGAATGAGCTGTCGGTAGAATTTATTGCTCTTCAAAAGCAAGACCAATTCAAATGAATGCAGAATTAAAAAAACATTGCAAAAAAGAAATACAAGATCTAGAATCGAAAGGATTAATCCAAAAATCAAGGTCTCCTTGGAGTTGTGCTGCTTTTTATGTCAATAAAAATGCAGAAATAGAAAGAGGAACACCTAGATTGGTAATAAATTATAAACCACTAAATAAAGCGTTAAAATGGATAAGATACCCATTACCTAATAAGAAAGATTTATTAACAAGATTACATTCTGTATGGATATATTCAAAATTTGATATGAAATCAGGATTTTTGGCAAATACAAATATCTGAAAAAGATAGATACAAAACAGCATTCACAGTTCCATTTGGGCAATATGAATGGAAAGTAATGCCATTTGGATTAAAAAATGCACCTTCTGAATATCAAAGAATTATGAATAATATATTTATGGATTATTCTAATTTTTGCATTGTTTATATAGATGATGTATTAATATTTTCCAAATCAATAGAAGAACATTTTAAACATTTAAAAACCTTCTTTTATATAGCAAAGAAAAAATGGTTTAGTATTATCTAAATCTAAAATGTCTTTATTTCAGACTAAAATAAGATTCCTGGGTCATCATCTGACTCAAGGAACAATTTTACCAATAGAAAGATCTTTAGAATTTGCATCCAAATTTCCAGATAAAATATTGGACAAAAATCAATTACAAAGATTTCTTGGATCTTTAAATTATGTTGTTGATTTTATTCCAAATATAATAATAATTGCAAAACCATTACATAATAGATTAAAGAAAAATCCACCAATATGGACTGAAGAACATACTTCAGTGGTTAAGAAAATAAAAAGTCTAGTATCTGATATACCCTGCTTATATATAGCAGATCCAGATTTATTTAAAATAGTTGAAACAGATGCTTCTGATATAGGATATGGTGGAATATTAAAACAATTAAAAAATGGGAAAGAGTCTATAGTTCAATATACTTCTGGTCATTGGAATTGTGGCGCCCCGCACCCCGGCCCCGCCGAAGTCGGTGCACCCGCCGTACTTCACTAAGGAGAGTACTAGGCGTCTTCCATACGCGTCGTGATCCATGATAAAGTTTCATGGTTTTTCGTTCTTACGCGCAATAAGTAAGCGAAACCGTGGCAGAATTTAAAACTTCAAATGAAAGCACCATCACAAGCAGTTAAAGTTTACATCCCACATGATTGTAGCAGAAAACGACAAAAGTAAATTGTTTTCCCATCACAATTGCAAAACAACATCATCCTTAATGCTGGTACGCTCGGTCTACTAATCCTGGCCATCCTCCAGCGCACTCACGGATAGGGAACCCTAGGCTCGTCATCAATCCATTCAACTTTATCTCCTGCCGCCTCTGGAGAGAAAAATAGGGTGAGTGACAACGTCACCAGCAAGTATACTATAATAATCATGAGTTAAATGGAAAGTGCAAGCAAGAACCGAACCCCAAATAATATTCGGTTATGAAACGTACCTGTCCTCCGATCAACATTTGATAAGGATCATCACTTAATAAGATCGTAACTTATTAACATCACTAGGTAGAGTGAAACATACATAAGGAGACTGTAACAGGCATTGATTAATAACACAATATTCATCATTACTTAGGATACACCAAATCGTAACAAACCCATTCCAAGTAACATGTGTCGCTACGTTACGACTCTACGAGTGACATGCATGCATATGCACATGTAATGCGCCATGATTAAAATAAGAAAATGCCTTTTCATACTTTGCTTTCAAAAACATCATCGTCATAAAACCATAGAGTGTTCAGATCTATCTTCCCGGATCTGAGGCGGTAACTTCTCCCCTTCGAATCTATTATTCCCGGATTCGGATAGGTAACGTCATCCTTCTTTCAGATCTATCTTCCGGATCTGAGGCGGTAACTTCTCCCCTTCGAATCTATTATTTCCGGATTCGGATCGGTAACGTCATCCTTCTTTCAGATCACTTAACCCGGATCTGCTCAGGTTCATACTGGCCAGTTCATACTCACACACGGTACCGGTGGGGAAGCGTTTTAAGAAAACAAAACGAAGTCATCCTTTTGAAAACGCTTTTCATCATTCTTTCACGTAAAATCCATACCATAAAATCATGCATGTGACGATGATGCAATGTATGACATGTAACGTGCAAATTATAACATGACACATGACACAGGGACGGGCATGTCTTGTTAACAATGCTGAAATTTTTCCCAGCTTCGTATCATTCACTTCTTCTAAGGAATTTCTTGCTAAATTGCACGTGTTAGACCCGTTTAATCACATGTACTCATCCGTGACTGTCATAAGCGAATGTCATGCATGCGTTGTGAGCTTACGATGTCATTAAGAGACCCATTTACTCCTTTTCATGAACCAATGCAATTTAAATTCTGAAACGACCATATTTTACTATAAAATTTGTTGTGGCCAATCCTTTGATCTTTTTCTGGAAATTCCAACTCCCTAACTTCATAAACTCATTGGGCTAGCATCCTGCCAATTTTTAGCCCAAGACCAATTCTTTAAGGCCTTTTTCCAGATCACGCAAAGTGGGTCATAAATTCTGTCTATCCAGCCTAATTCGGTTTGACCAGTTTTAGTAGAAAATTAATTAAAAATAAACCACAACTTATTTTGATATAACTCCAACTGCCATTTCTTCTTTATTCATGAGGCTAGTACCATGCCGAAAATTAATGGATTTGCACACCCCTAAGGTCCATTTTAGGCTACTAAACATGTTGCTTAGATTCTGTCCAGTACAAATTTTCCAGCAAGACCAATTTTAGTGGGAAATTCATTAAAAATAAACCGTGGCTCTTTTTAAGGTGATTCCAACTCTCACTCCTGACAAACACATAAAAATATTAGCATACCAAAAGTAAATGAAATTGAAGGTCCTTAAACTCCCTTTTCTGGCTTCACAAATCAGCCTAATTTCTAATCCAGCTCCAGAATTTTCCAGTGGACATAAATTCTTCCTAAATGTTCTTGGCTCACCTTTTCGTCCCCCCCCCTACTTGGTATTAACCCTAAGATGAACACACACACACACCACATCAGCCTCATTATTTGAT
>AP025058.1:19103072-19122451 GCA_036186865.1 Eustoma russellianum | reverse complement strand
CTTTAAGGCCTTTTTCCAGATCACGCAAAGTGGGTCATAAATTCTGTCTATCCAGCCTAATTCGGTTTGACCAGTTTTAGTAGAAAATTAATTAAAAATAAACCACAACTTATTTTGATATAACTCCAACTGCCATTTCTTCTTTATTCATGAGGCTAGTACCATGCCGAAAATTAATGGATTTGCACACCCCTAAGGTCCATTTTAGGCTACTAAACATGTTGCTTAGATTCTGTCCAGTACAAATTTTCCAGCAAGACCAATTTTAGTGGGAAATTCATTAAAAATAAACCGTGGCTCTTTTTAAGGTGATTCCAACTCTCACTCCTGACAAACACATAAAAATATTAGCATACCAAAAGTAAATGAAATTGAAGGTCCTTAAACTCCCTTTTCTGGCTTCACAAATCAGCCTAATTTCTAATCCAGCTCCAGAATTTTCCAGTGGACATAAATTCTTCCTAAATGTTCTTGGCTCACCTTTTCGTCCCCCCCCTACTTGGTATTAACCCTAAGATGAACACACATACACACCACATCAGCCTCATTATTTGATGTTAGTGAGAAAATGACCAAAACCAAAAGTAATTCAAGCCTAACATGCACAAGATCAAATCTTGCCCTCTTTTCCTTACCATGTTGTCATTTTACATGCAACTTCACCCCACTTCCCCTTATCCCTTCCACCGTGGCCCTTTCACCATGAAACAAGAAATCTTTAACACATTCAAGCCTAGATTAGGACATAACATGCATAAGGTCATCAAAGAACTCATCTTTAGAATAAGGTGCTCCTCCTACACACTTACATGCATAGGGCCGAAAGCTTTTGGCTTGAAACTCACCATTTCACAACTAAGATCAAATCTTAGATCTCTCTAGTCATTCATGCACACACTTTCACATTCAAACCATAAAAAGTATAGTGTACTTGCCTTGGGAGTCCTTGGATTTGACTCGGATTGGTTGGTATGAGAAGCACTCCTTTCTCTCTTTTCCTATCATGTACGGTTTGGGGTATTTGTTAGCCACCCTTTAGATTACATAATATAACTTAGAGAAGGAATGGAGGGTCTTACCATTTGTACTTCAAATGAAAGTCCTCTTGTTTGATGTTTAAGAAAATTCTCCCCCCCTTAAAGCCGTGATCCCTACAGTTTGGTCAAGGAAGGAAATGTAAGTTCCTCCCCTTTTAGTATGTAACGTCACTCACTAAGATTGGAGGGACCTTACCTAAGTGGCCTTGGAATGTTCTTGGTCTCCCTTCTTGGTCCTATGCCTTCGCCGGTATAGTGAGGAGAGGAAGGAGTATTCTCTCTTTTGAAATGGCCTTTAGGTTTCTCTCTTTAATTAGGTAGAGAAAGTCATTTCTTGTAACAAGGGAGGAATTTACTCCTCCCTTTGGTTTTTGGCAGCCGGCGGCTTGCATGGGGAGAGGGAAAGTCCCTCTTGAATGTCACCCATTATGGTTCCAACCATATTTCTTATTGAAAAAATCCCCTCCTAATTTTATATGCAATGGTCTATTTCCCTTGGACATGATTTAACCGAAATGCTTACATGTATATTCTAACCATAGTTGTTTCTTCAATATTACATTTATGTATGTATTATAATTATCTTTCTTTTATCTTGGTCATTTCAAGGATGTTCCTCATGCACAATTCGTCCCGTGGCACTCTTTCGCCCTTAACTAGTATGCGTACATAACTCCCTCCTGTATTTTCCTTACTCCTTATCCCTAAGGTTCATGCAATGGTCTTTTGTTAGACTTGTACAGGTATAAATTTATCCCTTCTAATTCCCTAGGCCGAAATGTGGCATAATCCCTTGTACATGTCTCCCCTTAGTAATGCCTATAAATGGGGGTTTATAAATGTTTGCCTCTTATTCTAATTATTTTAAAGTCCTTTCATAATCTACTATGCTACCCGTGTATCCATGTGACCGATTCATTTGCGTATATGTTCACATATGCTCTCTTTTCAGGACAAGTCCTAAGCCTTAGAAGAAATATTCATTATGTCGGCAACACTAAGTGCACACTCATGCATACATATAATATATTCCTTTGATAATTTATTCTGTCGCGGTGTATGTCTCGATTCCATGGATACGTACGTCTCCATACATACTTACGTCCTATCCCTAATTATTTGACTTAGCTAGGCTTAGTTGTAGTGTATTTGTATCTTTAGATGTACACCCTTATTGCTTCATGTGCGGGTTTGTTATAACCTAGCTTCTCATAGTTGTCAACGTAATACTTAGCTCTTTAGTACCTGTCTGCTTTTCTCTTTTTACGCTTATACTTGGTGCGTAACTTTCCTTAGGTTCTTCGTATCCATAGGTGATTTGGTAATGTGTTTCCTTTGAGGTCTCACTATCTGGTCGTGTTCTGCTTCTAACCCTGGTTGCCACGCTAATTTTGAGCGGGGTGCAACATTCTCCCCCCCCCCCTTAAAATAAGTTTCGTCCTCGAAACTGGAGGATGGGTGCCTAAGTTTTCCAGGTGACCTTCAGCCCTGGGACCTTTCTTATTTATCGCTCTATTTATCTGGAGATAGTTTTCTCTTGTGATTTCAATGGTGTTTATCTTTCCCTTAGAACAATAGACAAGACACAAGTATTATTTCTTCGTACCTGTCAGTAATTTTGGGTGCCTCGGTGTCCTCGGAATCTCGCTCTTCGATTTTCACCTCGGGTCACCCTATGCGAGGCTCCACGTGGGTGCCGCGACCGTCTTTCACTTACCCTATTCATTTGTCTCCTCAACCTTCTTCATACCTTCATCATCCGGATGTCGCGCTCTGCCTCATAACATTCCTTTACCAGATCATCAAACGTACTTGGGTGTGCTCCGTTCAATCCTTCTTTGATTCGGGGGTTCAGTCCCCGCATGAATCTCGTTATCTTCCACTGTTCATCTTCCATAATCAAGGGTACGTACCGCCCTAATATGGTGAATTCTCTGAGACTGGGGTGTCCGATTCTTGTCTTAACGCATCAAATTCTTCCATTCTTTCAATCACTAATTCCTTAGAAAGATAAGCTCCAGAATTCTTCCAAAACCCTAGCCCAAGCTACGGGTCTGGGTAGTGATTGGACCCTTTCTCTCCACCATTGACTGGCTTTGCCGTTCAAAAAGGGGCGGATAATCAGGGCCCTCATTTCATCGGGTACTCTTGCTCGGATAAGCTGGTCCTCTATCTCGTTCAACCAATTTTCGGCCTCCTCTGGTGTCGTCTCTCCTCCAAACCTTGGGATCTGTTCCCTTGTCATCTTTCGAAAGTAGAATCCCATACTTCCAGGGGGTGACAACGATGATGTCCCCGCGCTCGTTGGTGGGGTTATCTGCACCATGTAGTGTCCGTTTACTCGAAGTTATACCAATAACAGGAAACTCTACTTAGTTGGTACGTAATAAAAGTCGGGCGTCACATAACAAATTGGGTGCAAGTTGATTTCCTTTGGAATGATCCTCTACTAAGACCCAGTTCTGACTGATCTCCTTCTAGGTCGTACTTTCTGCATTACGCAGTGTCGACTTCGTTTAGTATAGGAACGTCATATCTATTACAAAACGTAACTGAACATATCAGAAGACGTAGGCATACATTCATTACTTTTAGGATAGGTCATTAGGTGGGACCTATTACTGGATTGCACCTTATCTCGTAGGTCTAGGTCGTTCCGTACTAAGGTCAACTCTCGTCAAAGATCAGAACTTAGGTCTAAGATCAAACTTAGTTGACTATAATCATAACTTAGTTCTACATTCTGCCCGGATCTGGAGCCTTAGCTCTGATACCACCTGTGGCGCCCCGCACCCCGGCCCCGCCGAAGTCGGTGCACCCGCCGTACTTCACTAAGGAGAGTACTATGCGTCTTCCATACGCGTCGTGATCCATGATAAAGTTTCATGGTTTTTCGTTCTTACGCGCAATAAGTAAGCGAAACCGTGGCAGAATTTAAAACTTCAAATGAAAGCACCATCACAAGCAGTTAAAGTTTACATCCCACATGATTGTAGCAGAAAACGACAAAAGTAAATTGTTTTCCCGTCACAATTGCAAAACAACATCATCCTTAATGCTGGTACGCTCGGTCTACTAATCCTGGCCATCCTCCAGCGCACTCACGGATAGGGAACCCTAGGCTCGTCATCAATCCATTCAACTTTATCTCCTGCCGCCTCTGGAGAGAAAAATAGGGTGAGTGACAACATCACCAGCAAGTATACTATAATAATCATGAGTTAAATGGAAAGTGCAAGCAAGAACCGAACCCCAAATAATATTCGGTTAAGAAACGTACCTGTCCTCCGATCAACATTTGATAAGGATCATCACTTAATAAGATCGTAACTTATTAACATCACTAGGTAGAGTGAAACATACATAAGGAGACTGTAAAGGCATTGATTAATAACACAATATTCATCATTACTTAGGATACACCAAATCGTAACAAACCCATTCCAAGTAACATGTGTCGCTACGTTACGACTCTACGAGTGACATGCATGCATATGCACATGTAATGCGCCATGATTAAAATAAGAAAATGCCTTTTCATACTTTGCTTTCAAAAACATCATCGTCATAAAACCATAGAGTGTTCAGATCTATCTTCCCGGATCTGAGGCGGTAACTTCTCCCCTTCGAATCTATTATTCCCGGATTCGGATCGGTAACGTCATCCTTCTTTCAGATCTATCTTCCGGATCTGAGGCGGTAACTTCTCCCCTTCGAATCTATTATTCCCGGATTCGGATCGGTAACGTCATCCTTCTTTCAGATCACTTAACCCGGATCTGCTCAGGTTCATACTGGCCAGTTCATACTCACACACGGTACCGGTGGGGAAGCGTTTTAAGAAAACAAAACGAAGTCATCCTTTTGAAAACGCTTTTCATCATTCTTTCACGTAAAATCCATACCATAAAATCATGCATGTGACGATGATGCAATGTATGACATGTAACGTGCAAATTATAACATGACACATGACACAGGGACGGGCATGTCTTGTTAACAATGCTGAAATTTTTCCTAGCTTCGTATCATTCACTTCTTCTAAGGAATTTCTTGCTAAATTGCACGTGTTAGACCCGTTTAATCACATGTACTCATCCGTGACTGTCATAAGCGAATGTCATGCATGCGTTGTGAGCTTACGATGTCATTAAGAGACCCATTTACTCCTTTTCATGAACCAATGCAATTTAAATTCTGAAACGACCATATTTTACTATAAAATTTGTTGTGGCCAATCCTTTGATCTTTTTCTGGAAATTCCAACTCCCTAACTTCATAAACTCATTGGGCTAGCATCCTGCCAATTTTTAGCCCAAGACCAATTCTTTAAGGCCTTTTTCCAGATCACGCAAAGTGGGTCATAAATTCTGTCTATCCAGCCTAATTCGGTTTGACCAGTTTTAGTAGAAAATTAATTAAAAATAAACCACAACTTATTTTGATATAACTCCAACTTCCATTTCTTCTTTATTCATGAGGCTAGTACCATGCCGAAAATTAGTGGATTTGCACACCCCTAAGGTCCATTTTTAGGCTACTAAACATGTTGCTTAGATTCTGTCCAGTACAAATTTTCCAGCAAGACCAATTTTAGTGGGAAATTCATTGAAAATAAACCGTGGCTCTTTTTAAGGTGATTCCAACTCTCACTCCTAACAAACACATAAAACTATTAGCATACCAAAAGTAAATGAAATTGAAGGTCCTTAAGGTCCCTTTTCTGGCTTCACAAATCAGCCTAATTTCTAATCCAGCTCCAGAATTTTCCAGTGGACATAAATTCTTCCTAAATGTTCTTGGCTCACCTTTTCGTCCCCCCCCCTACTTGGTATTAACCCTAAGATGAACACACACACACCAAATCAGCCTCATTATTTGATGTTAGTGAGAAAATGACCAAAACCAAAAGTAATTCAAGCCTAACATGCACAAGATCAAATCTTGCCCTCTTTTCCTTACCATGTTGTCATTTTACATGCAACTTCACCCCACTTCCCCTTATCCCTTCCACCGTGGCCCTTTCACCATGAAAGAAGAACTCTTTAACACATTCAAGCCTAGATTAGGACATAACATGCATAAGGTCATCAAAGAACTCATCTTTAGAATAAGGTGCTCCTCCTACACACTTACATGCATAGGGCCGAAAGCTTTTGGCTTGAAACTCACCATTTCACAACTAAGATCAAATCTTAGATCTCTCTAGTCATTCATGCACACACTTTCACATTCAAACCATAAAAAGTATATTGTACTTGCCTTGGGAGTCCTTGGATTTGACTCGGATTGGTTGGTACGAGAAGCACTCCCTTCTCTCTTTTCCTATCATGTACGGTTTGGGGTATTTGTTAGCCACCATTTAGATTACATAATATAACTTAGAGAAGGAATGGAGGGTCTTACCATTTGTACTTCAAATGAAGGTCCTCTTGTTTGATGTTTAAGAAAATCCTCCCCCCCTTAAAGCCGTGATCCCTACAGTTTGGTCAAGGAAGGAAATGTAAGTTCCTCCCCTTTTAGTATGTAATGTCACTCACTAAGATTGGAGGGACCTTACCTAAGTGGCCTTGGAATGTTCTTGGTCTCCCTTCTTGGTCCTATGCCTTCGCCGGTATAGTGAGGAGAGGAAGGAGTATTCTCTCTTTTGAAATGGCCTTTAGGTTTCTCTCTTTAATTAGGTAGAGAAAGTCATTTCTTGTAACAAGGGAGGAATTTACTCCTCCCTTTGGTTTTTGGCAGCCGGCGGCTTGCATGGGGAGAGGGAAAGTCCCTCTTGAATGTCACCCATTATGGTTCCAACCATATTTCTTATTGAAAAAATCCCCTCCTAATTTTATATGCAATGGTCTATTTCCCTTGGACATGATTTAACCGAAATGCTTACATGTATATTCTAACCATAGTTGTTTCTTCAATATTACATTTATGTATGTATTATAATTATCTTTCTTTTATCTTGGTCATTTCAAGGATGTTCCTCATGCACAATTCGTCCCGTGGCACTCTTTCGCCCTTAACTAGTATGCGTACATAACTCCCTCCTGTATTTTCCTTACTCCTTATCCCTAAGGTTCATGCAATGGTCTTTTGTTAGACTTGTACAGGTATAAATTTATCCCTTCTAATTCCCTAGGCCGAAATGTGGCATAATCCCTTGTACATGTCTCCCCTTAGTAATGCCTATAAATGGGGGTTTATAAATGTTTGCCTCTTATTCTAATTATTTTAAAGTCCTTTCATAATCTACTATGCTACCCGTGTATCCATGTGACCGATTCATTTGCGTATATGTTCACATATGCTCTCTTTTCAGGACAAGTCCTAAGCCTTAGAAGAAATATTCATTATGTCGGCAACACTAAGTGCACGCTCATGCATACATATAATATATTCCTTTGATAATTTATTCTGTCGCGGTGTATGTCTCGATTCCATGGATACGTACGTCTCCATACATACTTACGTCCTATCCCTAATTATTTGACTTAGCTAGGCTTAGTTGTAGTGTATTTGTATCTTTAGATGTACACCCTTATTGCTTCATGTGCGGGTTTGTTATAACCTAGCTTCTCATAGTTGTCAACGTAATACTTAGCTCTTTAGTACCTGTCTGCTTTTCTCTTTTTACGCTTATACTTGGTGCGTAACTTTCCTTAGGTTCTTCGTATCCATAGGTGATTTGGTAATGTGTTTCCTTTGAGGTCTCACTATCTGGTCGTGTTCTGCTTCTAACCCTGGTTGCCACGCTAATTTTGAGCGGGGTGCAACAAGATTGATACCCAAAAATCATATTCTACTATTAAAAAAGAAATTTTGAGTATTGTATTATGTATTAATAAATTTCAAAGTGATTTATTAAATAAAAAATTTCTTTTACATATTGATTGCAAATCTGCGAAAGAAATTTTGCAAAAAGATGTTAAAAATTTAGCTTCAAAACAAATATTTGCTAGATGGCAAGCTTTATTAAGTATTTATGATTTTGATATTGAATATATAAAAGGAGATACAAATTTTGTTCCAGACTTTCTGACCAGAGAATTCCTCTAAAACAGACATAATGCCGAGGAAGTCCAAAGACAAAGGAAAGCTACCGGCGGATAATGACAATAATATCCCACGGAAAACGTGGGCAGATAAAGTTAAAGAAGAGGAAGAACTTCTTCAAAAAACCCCAATAGCCGCAGTTCCAATATCCCAAATATCTCCAAATAAAACACCAATATCCATTATTGAAAGCCTATCCAATAGTTCTGAATTTCAAGCATTGCTTGAAAAATTCAATATTCCAAAATGTACAGAAATAGCAGAGACTTCATCAGCAATATCAAAACATCAGCCAACTACTTCAATAACCCAAAAAACCAATAAAGTTTTCAAACCCTAATCCACAGAAATTATCAGCAAAATGCCCACATATAAAAAAGCCGTGCAGACAACCCAGTTTGTGGAAAAGTCTTTTTATCAATATATTATTACTATAGAAAAATCATATTATGATAAAAATCCATTAATTTCTTTACAAAATTATTTTGGAAAAGATTTTTTCTATAAATCATGGAATATTGCAAAAACTACAGAATATTATCAACATCTGTTGATAATGACAAATTCTGTTGAAATAAAACATCATTTTAATAAAGATAATATAGAGTATGCCTTCTCCAACTTTAAAATAGTGTCTATAATGACACCGGAGCAATGGCAAAAACAATTTGGATCTTTATCCGAGGAAATTGATTTTCCTGCAGGATATAATTCAAATTTATTTTCAAATGTCTCTTTTAATTATTGGGATTACCAACAAGCTTGGTATAATTCCCTATATTTTCAAAACTCCAGGGGTTCACACACCTGGTTGATATTTTTTGATACTAGAAGAATAACAACGAAGAATATTCCATATTGGTTCGCAGCATGGTGGGATCATTTTGGCTCCTGTGCAGAATATTTGAATGATGTAGTGAGACCATCACTACAAGTATTTACGAAGATGTATTCTCCTACAGATGAAGAGAAGATATTTTCGGAAATGATGATATTTCATATGAAGTTCTATTTACCATGGGTATTCCAATGGAGAGCAGAATATACTCCAAATATAAAAGTACCCTTGATAAAAAGAAAATTTTATATCAAATGGTGGACAACATTCAATATTCCAGAATCCATTTACCCTCACAAAGTAATGGAACAAATAAAAATATAGAATGGACAAAAACAAATTGCAGATAGCAGAAAAACAATAACAGCACCGGTGAAGCCCGGACATGAACAATTTTTATTACACAAATCAAGGATGCAATCTCAGCTGGCAATGGCGAAAGACCCTGAAGAAATGCAAAATATTTTGATGAAATTTGCTCCTTTATTGCAAGAAGCAAAACCTTCATCATCTTCAGGATCGACGAATGCAGTGGATGAAGACGTTGATTTGATAGAATAAGTTGATAATTTGTAATATTTGAATTGATGTAATATTTCAATGATGTAATAGTTGATATAACATGCAAAAAAAAAATTACGGAAATATCCACGCAAGTTAAAAAAAAATTATTAAAATATTTGTGCGGAAATGACCAAGCAAGTTATAGTAGAGGGACCCTTATTTTGGCCATATTCCTCTCAAAATTCCTATAAAAGGAGGGGGTATGCTCATTTGAAAGGACACAAGTTTTTCTACCATACTACTTACATTTTCTCTCTCATAATTCCCACTTTCCATTTCCATCCAAGATACTTCCAAGCTTTTGTAGAGAAAAATGGGTTTGAGTAATTTTCAAATATATGATTTAAATGTGCACAAAAACGAACATAGCATAAACGTGCATGATATATATACATGTATGCATCATACATTGCTATTACTTGCCTTATTTAGCTTATATATTATGTTGTCGTACTAACGAGCCATGAAGCATTAAAGCTTACATCATATGGCAAACATTTGTTGTGTTTATACTATTTTCAGGTGCCACCATTAATGAACTAAACTAGTTCATTAAGTGAAGTACTTAGTTTAATAAACTAAATAGTTCATTAAAGGAAGCTTCATTTGGAAAAGGCACAAAGGCAACAAGGCTAAGGAAGGAAAGTTTCCTCCTCCTCCCCATCTTTATTATAACGCCACATATACATATAAAAATATATATTTTCAGAATTTTTGAAAAAGGCACATACACATGTATTCCAACGTACTACCGACACGTTATATATTTTACGTATGTATGTTAACGTCACACCATTATACTTAACTCATATTTATGAGTATATTCAGGTCTTATATCATACGATATAAGATATGGTGATGACAAATTAAATACGACACAATAAAAGGTTCTAAACCGAAAATTGTCGTATCGGGCGAATACCGAAACTTCGCCAACGTGTCACGTACTTGCCATAAATAAATGGCCAGCCCCTATACTTCAAAATTACATAAAACTTTCGTGGGTTACATAAAAAAATTCAGCCAAAAATACTTTCCATGTTGGCACACACAAATTACTCCACATTAAGGCCAAAATGTGAAGATTCCAAGTTTAATTTTGTCACATGCTAATGGTACCACTTTAGACCAGCCAAGTGCTGAGATTTAAAGTATATATTATATATATTATGTATAATATAATATATATAACATGTGCAAAAGTTGGAATTTAAATTAGAGAAAAATCGGGTAATCGATAAATATCGAAAGTTCGGCTTTCTACGCACATAACATGGAACGTTTTTCTTGTACAACATGTGACACCTATCTAGACACTTTTTACATATGATATATATCTTAAAGTGTTCTAGAAAATTAAATTAAGGGCTGATTGGAATATTACATGTGTGTATTATTAAATGTGCACTATTTTATAAAGTTAGCAAAAATAAAATTCAGCACATGTCAAACACATTACCAACGCCTATAACAGCTGATTTGGAGCATATGTGGAGCCATGTTGGCATATTGATTGGTCAAGAATCAATTAAACAAAGTTGGTGACCTAAAGGAAGGAGCTACAAAAGGTAACATTTCAAACTATGTCACATATATGACACATGCTGAAAATTCAGCATGTGTGTTGTATTATGGCCTATTTTTAGCACTAAGAAATGCCATATTTTAATATCTTGAATCATGAGGATTAATTGAGGATGTTATGGAAATGATTTGAATATTATTTAAATTAATAAAGTGTGATATTTTATATATCACACATGTTGAAAAATTTTCAGCATGTGTGAGATTTGTGTGGCCGAATGTATGGTCTTAAAAGTGTCCATATTCATTTCTCATGTGATAGGAATAATTACCATTAATTGGTGATTCATTTTAATGAGAAAAATCAAAGAAAAATGGTAATGATTTAAGCTTTATCCCCATGTGTCACATGCTGAAAATTCAGCATGGCAATGAAACTTAATGGCCGAATTCTAGGTCAATTTTGTGAGATTTTTTGTCTTGCAATTTATGTGATGTATCTCTTGATTTATGGAATGATTTTATGATTGATTTTTGGCACATGTTAAAGTGTATATCTCAGATTTTTTCCATGTCATCATGTTGACAATGTTGAACCAATAAGGAGGTGCCAAGTAAGCGAAGACTAAATGATCATCCAATAAGAAGATGCCAAGTAAGCAAGGCCTTGTCACAATGATGTCTTACACTCTCTCAAGGACTTAAAAGATAATTTTCAAGAGGGAGACACACCAAGGAGGGGACGGCCTGCACCATTAAAAAGGAAAAGAAGAGAGCAAACAAAACAAGGCCAAGCATTGCAAAATCAAAGTGATCAAAAGCCTAGTTCTTCTTCTTCTACATTCTCTCTTTCTTTCTTTCTTCTTGTAAGCCTATTGTATTCATATTATTTCAATCTTGAATAGGCTTGAGATAAACCACCATTCATATATCTTTGTAAAAGATTGATCAAGGTGTGATCAATCTTCATTCTAGCAAGGTGGTTGTGTTCGTGTGAATTGTACTCGTCATACAAGGTTTGTAAAGGGTTGGAGTTAGGTGTAACTCTATCAACCCTGCGGTAAGGTGTACTGTGTGTGTGTGATTAGTGTGAACCAAGGAAGGTGTTCCTTGAAGACTGGAGTAGGTTGTTTATAACCGAACCAGTATAAAATTCTTGGTGACATTTACTTTCTGCATTTACTTTTCAGTTACTGCACTGTTTACTCTTCGTGTTCGCATTTGTAAAAATAGTAAACGATTTTCAAAAATCACGAAAATTTTCAGAAACATACCTACACGTTCTAGGGTTAATTTGGCACAAGTTTCAACCCTTTTGGACAAGTATAAGTCTATCAAACATCAAAAGTTCTGAGACTAGTGCAGTCTGAATTTCAGACTTGCAAAGGTTGAGACTTTGACTGTGGTTGACCTACTTCCCAAAAGAATTTTCCAAAACTGTTTCAACCCATTTAAATATAGTATATAAGGAGTTAATGGTTAAATTTTCAGAGCATTTGGACGTTCACACATATAGGAATTAATTTTTCAAAACCATCTACCGTTTCTGGCAGATTTGCACAATCTGAGTACCAACGGTTTTTGAAGGGGTAAAAGGTTGAATTTTAATTTGAAATTTTTAGGGGACCCTCATAACATCTGAGGCTAAGTTCTCTCAAAATTTCATAATTTTTGGAGAACTCTAACCTGGTTTTAAAAACGTTTTAAAACATGTCCTGAAAACAGAATCTGTTTTCAGAAGTTGAATTGGTTAGGATTAAAGAAATTTTAAAAACCACACTTTCCGCACCACCTATTCAACCCCCCCTTCTAGTGGTGCCTTGCAGATCCTACAATTGGTATCAGAGCGCAGGAACACTCACTTCAAAGAATCCAACGATTCCGTGAGATGGCAACCACAACCGTGCAAGAAGGAATGTCAACTGTAAGGTCTCCTCTTTTCGACGGTGAGTCTTTTATTCAATGGAAATTAAGAATGAAACTTTTTCTTATGGCTATTGATATTGATCTATGGTCCATTATAGAAGACGGTCCATTTGTTCCCACTAAGATGTCAATTATTGATGGTGTCACACTAGAGGTTACAAAAACAAAACAAGAATACACTAGTGATGACAAAAAGAAGTTGAGTATGAATGCTAAAGCCATGCAACTACTATTAAACGGCCTAAGTAAAAGTGAGGCTAGTTACGTGTCAAATTGTTCTAGTGCTCAAGAGATGTGGCATATTCTTGAAATGAAACATGAAGGGACTAGCCAAGTAAAGAAGTCCAAAATCAATATGCTTATGTCCACACTTGAGTCCTTTAAATTATTGCCAAATGAGTCTATTGTTGAAATGGATTTACGCTTGACTAACATTTACAATTCTCTTGAGTCTCTTGGCAAAGCCTTCACTATGCAGGAAAAGGTACAAAAGGTCTTGCGAAGCCTTCCATCCGAGTGGGACCCTAAAGTAACGGCCATAGAAGAAAGTAAAGAGACCAAATCGATTAAAATAGAAGAACTAATCGGATCACTTAAGGTATACGAAAACAAACTTTCTTTAAGACATTCTGAGTCCATTTCTAATAATGACAGGGCTATAGCATTTAAATCAAATGAATACGTCGTAGATGATAGTGACACAGATTCTGATGATGAGGACTTAATCACAATGGCTAAAAGATTAAGAAAAATATTGAGAAAATCGATTAAACATAAGTCTACCTCATCTAAGGATCATAAAAATAAAAATAAGGAAATAAAGTGCTATGAATGCGGGCAAACTTGGACATTTATCATATGACTGCCCTAATAAAGAAAAACAAACAAACAAATACCCTGACAAGGATCGGAACAAGAATAGACTCGTCTCAGAACCTAAGCAAAGGAGAAGAGCATTCAAAGCCTCCACTTGGAGTGACACATCCGACTCTGAGACTGATGATACGGAAGAACACAAGGCACAAGTATGCTTTACATCTAAAGCATCAAATGAGGTATCTTCCGACTCTGATTCCGATTCTGAATGTTCATATGATGATTTATATAGTCAATATTTAGAATTGCATAAGTTTTCAAAGACTCTTGCAAAAGAAAAGAAGCGATTAATTGAAGACAAGAAATTGTTAGAATCTTCTAACAAAGATCTTGTGTCTCAATTAAACGATTCAAAAGAAGAGTCGTCATGCATTATAAATTCATTAAAATCTGAAATTTCATCATTGTCATCAGAGAACATTGAATTGAAATCCGAGATTTCAAACTTGAAATCAAGGAATGCGCATGTAGAGAAAAAGGTGAAACAATTTGATACGGGATCCAACATGCTAGATCGCATTATTTTATCACAAAAACATGACAGTGATAAAACTGGATTAGGATACAGCGAGACAAACGAAGCATCATCTAAACCATCCAAGTTTGTTTTGTCTAAGAAAGTAGACACATCAAAGGCATACGTAGCGCCTAAAATAAAGCAAAAACCTCCTCTCCCCACATCTCGTCATATCTCTTCTTCATCTCATACGAAGTATAATTATGTGACGTATAAATATGAGAAGAAGACTAGTACACCATTTATCTCATCTCATCATACAAAGAGAAATCACATGCCATATAGAAAGCCACTGATGCATATGCGACATTCATATCATAAAAATGCATCTAGATCACTCCCCGTGCATGCAAACCAAAAACGAAAACCATACTATATGCATGATGGGATTCTTGGCCAAAGGCCAAACGCATTTGCCCCCAACGGATACTATGTTGCATTTTCATCATCTTTCTCACCTTTTGGAAGACCTAGAAAGGTCACCCAAATTTGGGTACCAAAAGGGACATTTTCAAAGGGTTGAATAAATAACCCTACGAACGCACATATATGAAATGCATGATTTTTTTCTTCTTTACAGGCATCTTTTGATTTGCTTTCCAAAATAAAGGGGGAGAGAGATACTGATTGCATAAATCAAGGGGGAGCGGATTCGAAATTTAAATTTCGAATTTTGAATTTATGCATAATTGAAGGGGGAGCGATAGGATTTAAATCATGTGCATAAGTTATTTTGAAAATCATCAAAAGGGGGAGATTGTAGAGAAAAATGGGTTTGAGTGATTTTCAAATATATGATTTAAATGTGGACAAAAAACGAACATAGCATAAACGTGCATGATATATATACATGTATGCATCATACATTGCTATTACTTGCCTTATTTAGCTTATATATTATGTTGTCGTACTAACGAGCCATGAAACATTAAAGCTTACATCATATGGCAAACATTTTTTGTGTTTATACTATTTTCAGGTACCACCATTAATGAACTAAACTAGTTCATTAAGTGAAGTACTTAGTTTAATAAACTAAGTAGTTCATTAAAGGAAGCTTCATTTGGAAAAGGCACAAAGGCAACAAGGCTAAGGAAGGAAAGTTTCCTCCTCCTCCCCATCTTTATTATAACGCCACATATACATATAAAAATATATATTTTCAGAATTTTTGAAAAAGGCACATACACATGTATTCCAACGTACTACCGGCACGTTATATATTTTACGTACGTACGTTAACGTCACACCATTATACTTAACTCATATTTATGAGTATATTCAGGTCTTATATCATATGATATAAGATATGGTGATGACAAATTAAATACGACATGATAAAAGGTTCTAAACCGAAAATTGTCGTATCGGGCGAATACCGAAACTTCGCCAACGTGTCACGTACTTGCCATAAATAAATGGCCAGCCCCTATACTTCAAAATTCCATAAAAATTTCGTGGGTTACATAAAAAAATTCAGCCAAAAATACTTTCCATGTTGGCACACACAAATTACTCCACATTAAGGCCAAAATGTGAAGATTCCAAGTTTAATTTTGTCACATGCTAATGGTACCACTTTAGACCAGCCAAGTGCTGAGATTTAAAGTATATATTATATATATTATGTATAACATAATATATATAACATGTGCAAAAGTTGGAATTTAAATTAGAGAAAAATCGGGTAATCGATAAATATCGAAAATTCGGTTTTCTACGCACATAACATGGAACGTTTTTCTTGTACAACAAGTGACACGTATCTAGACACTTTTTACATATGATATATATCTTAAAGTGTTCTAGAAAATTAAATTAAGGGCTGATTGGAATATTACATGTGTGTATTATTAAATGTGCACTATTTTATAAAGTTAGCAAAAATAAAATTCAGCACATGTCAAACACATTACCAACGCCTATAACAGCTGATTTGGAGCATATGTGGAGCCATGTTGGCATATTGATTGGTCAAGATTCAATTAAACAAAGTTGGTGACCTAAAGGAAGGAGCTACAAAAGGTAACATTTCAAACTATGTCACATATATGACACATGCTGAAAATTCAGCATGTGTGTTGTATTATGGCCGATTTTTAGCACTAAGAAATGCCATATTTTACTATCTTGAATCATGAGGATTAATTGAGGATGTTATGGAAATGATTTGAATATTATTTAAATTAATAAAGTGTGATATTTTATATATCACACATGCTGAAAAATTTTCAGCATGTGTGAGACTTGTGTGGCTGAATGTATGGTCTTAAAAATGTCCATATTCATTTCGCATGTGATAGGAATAATTACCATTAATTGGTGATTCATTTTAATGAGAAAAATCAAAGAAAAATGGTAATGATTTAAGCTTTATCCCCATGTGTCACATGCTGAAAATTCAGCATGGCAATGAAACTTAATGGCCGAATTCTAGGTCAATTTTGTGAGTTTTTTTGTCTTGCAATTTATGTGATGTATCTCTTGATTTATGGAATGATTTTATGATTGATTTTTGGCACATGTTAAAGTGTATATCTCAGATTTTTTCCATGTCATCATGTTGACAATGTTGAACCAATAAGGAGGTGCCAAGTAAGCGAAGACTAAATGATCATCCAATAAGAAGATGCCAAGTAAGCAAGGCCTTGTCACAATGATGTCTTACACTCTCTCAAGGACTTAAAAGATAATTTTCAAGAGGGAGACACACCAAGGAGGGGACGGCCTGCACCATTAAAAAGGAAAAGAAGAGAGCAAACAAAACAAGGCCAAGCATTGCAAAATCAAAGTGATCAAAAGCCTAGTTCTTCTTCTTCTACATTCTCTCTTTCTTTCTTTCTTCTTGTAAGCCTATTGTATTCATATTATTTCAATCTTGAATAGGCTTGAGATAAACCACCATTCATATATCTTTATAAAAGATTGATCAAGGTGTGATCAATCTTCATTCTAGCAAGGTGGTGGTGTTCGTGTGAATTGTACTCGTCATACAAGGTTTGTAAAGGGTTGGAGTTAGGTGTAACTCTATCAACCCTGCGGTAAGGTGTACTGCGTGTGTGTGATTAGTGTGAACCAAGGAAGGTGTTCCTTGAAGACTGGAGTAGGTTGTTTATAACCGAACCAGTATAAAATTCTTGGTGCAATTTACTTTCTGCATTTACTTTTCGGTTACTGCACTGTTTACTCTTCGTGTTCGCATTCGTAAAAATAGTAAACGATTTTCAAAAATCACGAAAATTTTCAGAAATATACCTACACGTTCTAGGGTTAATTTGGCACAAGTTCAACCCTTTTGGATAAGTATAAGTCGATCAAACATCAAAAGTTCTGAGACTAGTGCAGTCTGAATTTCAGACTTGCAAAGGTTGAGACTTTGACTGTGGTTGACCTACTTCCCAAAAGAATTTTCCAAAACTGTTTCAACCCATTTAAATATAGTATATAAGGAGTTAGTGGTTAAATTTTCAGAGCATTTGGACGTTCACACAAATAGGAATTAATTTTTCAAAACCATCTACCGTTTCTGGCAGATTTGCACAATCTGAGTACCAACGGTTTTTGAAGGGGTTAAATGTTGAATTTTAATTTGAAATTTTTAGGGGACCCTCATAACATCTGAGGCTAAGTTCTCTCAAAATTTCATAATTTTTGGAGACCTCTAACCTGGTTTTAAAAACGTTTTAAAACATGTCCTGAAAACAGAATCTGTTTTCAGAAGTTGAATTGGTTAGGATTAAAGAAATTTTAAAAACCACACTTTCCGCACCACCTATTCAACCCCCCCTTCTAGTGGTGCCTTGCAGATCCTACAGTTTTCTCCCATACTATCCCATACCAAGAACACTTTATTTGTTCTTGAATATCTTTCAATAAGCCTTTTGAAACCAATATCCCTGAAGATCTCCAATCTTCAAACAATAGTTGTATCTCCAATAATTTTGAAGAAATAAATATATGGTATGATTTGAATTCTTTTACTTTTTGAGTTATTTAATATACTGTTTTTAATTTTGTTTCTTTGTTTTATGTATTATATATCTATATAATTGGGTTGGTTTATACCACCTAATTATTGTTATTAATATTGTTTATATATATAATTATATTATTATGACTGGCTGGAATTAGTTCCGCCTAACCTAATTCCCTCTCCCTTTTTATTTACTGTTCTTTATTTACTGTTCTTTATTTATATTATTATGACTGGCTGGAATTAGTTCCGCCTAATCTTATTTCCTCTCCCCTTTTTATTTTCTGTTTTTATTTTTATACTTATGGGGAGTTTAATCACCCCCATTTAAATTCTGTTTATTTAATTTTGTTTTACTTACTGTTTTTATATTTTGTTTTACTTATAGTTTTTACTTTTGTTTACATTATTGCTTTGTTATTTTGTTTATTATTATTATCTTTTAGTGTCGGTAGTAATTATTTCCTGTTTGTGGTGTGGTATAACTTTATGCCTCCTAAAGGTGGATGATTTGACACTATCTTTTTTGAAAAAGGCACATACACATTTATTCCAACATACTACCGACACGTTATATATTTTACGTACGTACGTTAACGTCACACCACTATACTTAAATCATATTTATGAGTATATTCAGGTCTTATATCATATGATATAAGTCATGGTGATGACAAATTTAATACGACATGTTAAAAGGTTTTAAACCGAAAATTGTCGTATCGGACGAATACCGAAACTTCGCCAACGTATCACGTACTTGCCATAAATAGATGGCCAGATCCTACACTTCAAAAATAGCCATAAATTTCGTGGCTTACATGGTATGTGCATCCATAAAATCATTCCATGTTGGCACACACAAATCACCCCACATTAAGGCCAAATTGTGGAGATTCCAATTTCAATTTTGTCACATGGCTAGGCGACACTTTAATCAGCCTTATGAGCTGAATATGAAAGTTTAATTTATATATATTATGTGTAACATAATATATATATAACATGTGCAAAAATTTGGAATTTAATTAGAGAAAAATCGGGCAATCGATAAACATCGAAAATTCGGTTTTC
>AP025058.1:19076086-19103062 GCA_036186865.1 Eustoma russellianum | reverse complement strand
CGTTTTTGGCACATCATACAACATGTATCTAGACACTTTTTACATATTTCATACATCTCAAGGTGTTCTATAAAATTCAATTAAGGGGTGATTGGAATATACCATGTGTGTATTATTAAATGTGCAATATTTTACAAAGTTTGCAAAAATAAAATTCAGCACATGCACAACCATGTCACACGCCTATTCCAGCTGAAATGGAGCATATGTGGAGCCTTGTTGGCATACTTATTGGTCAAGAATAAATCATGCAATGTTGGTGACTTAAAGAAAGGAGCTACAAAAGGTAACATTTCAAATCTTGTCACAATTGCGACACATGCTGAAAATTCAGCATGTGTACAAAATAGCTGGCCGATGTTTATCCATTATGGGGCATATTTTACTTCTTGAATTAAGTGAATTAATTGGGAGACAATATGGAAGTGTTTTGAATATTTTATGGAATAAAGAAAGTGATATTTTTGAATATCACACATGCTGAAAATTTCAGCATGTGTGTAATGTATATGGCCGAATTCTAGGCTGCATGAGTGACAAATTTTATTCCAAAATTGATGAAAATATTGTGTACTAAATGGTGATTGAATTATTCTTTAATTTCAAGGATTAAATCAAAACCAACTTGGCAATATTTTGAATGAAATGCAAATATTACACATGCTGAAATTTCAGCATGTGATGTATGGCCGATTTTATGATCGACATTGGTAGTAATTTGCCTTGCTAATTTTGGGTGATAATCTTGTGAATTATGGTAATCATTTTAGGATGATTTTGGCATATGTTTTAAGTGTTATTCTCAGATTTGTCTAGTCATCAAGTGATGACAACATCCAGCCAATCAATGAGTGCCAAGTAAGCAAGAGCTTAATGATCATCCAATGAGGAGATGCCAAGTAAGCAAAGACATGTCACAATGATGCCATACACTCTTCCAAGGATAAAAAGAGAAGAAGGAGAACAAACAAAATAGAAGACAAGGCTTACAAGTTTCAAAGATCAAAAACATTTTCTACTTCTTCTTTCTACTCTTTCTTTCTGTCTTCTCTCTAAAAGCCTATTGATCAATCTTGGACTTGCAAGGTGGTGGTGTTCGTGTGCACTGTATTTACATACAAGGTTTGTAAAGGGTTGGAGTTGGTGTGTAACTCCATCAACCCTGTCGTAAGGTGTTCTTTGTGTTGTGTGATTAGTGTGAACCGAGGAAGGTGTCCTCGAAGACTGGAGTAGGTTGTTTATAACCGAACCAGTATAAAATTCTTGGTGTCATTTACTTTCAGCACTTACTTTCAGTTTCAGCACTGTTTATTGTTTTGATCACGTTTGTAAAAATAGTAAAAAAAATTCAAAAATTACGAAACTTTTTAGAATCATAGCCACACGTCTTAGGGTTCTTTTGACGCATGTTTCAACCCTTTTGGATAAGTATAAGTCACCTAAACGTCCAAAGTTCTGAGACTAGTGCAGTCTGATTTTCAGGTTTGCAAAGGTTGAGACTTTGATCATATTTGACAAACTTTCCAAAAGCATTTTTCAATACTGTTTCAATATATTTAAATACAACTTATAAGGGGTTAGTCTTTAAATTTTCAGAGCATTTGGATTTATGTACAAATAGGAATTAATTTTTCAAATCACACTACCGTTTCTGGCAGATTTGCGCAATCTGACCACCAACGAATTTTCAAGGGGTTAGAGGTTGAATTTAAATCTAAAATTTTTATGAGACACTCATAACATCTGATTCTAAGTTCTCTCCATATTTCAGAATTTTTGAAGACCTGCAACCTAGTTTTCAAAACGTTTTAAAACTGGTCCTCAAAACAGAAACTGTTTTCAGAAGTTGGGTTTTTGGTTCAAAACAATTTTAAAAACCACATTTTCCGCACCCACTATTCAACCCCCCCTTCTAGTGGCGCCTTGCAGATCCTACAATTGGTATCAGAGCGCAAGAACACTCACAACAAGAAGATCTAACGATCTACGTGACATGGCATCCACTAGCTATAGCACCGTGCAAGAAGGAATGTCAACCATAAGGCCTCCTCTCTTTGACGGTGAGTCTTTCGTTCAATGGAAGTTAAAAATGAAACTTTTCTTTATGGCAATTGATATTGATCTTTGGTCAATTATAGAAGATGGTCCATTTGTTCCATCAAAGTTATCTACTGTAGATGGAGTCACATTAGAGGTCGTTAAGCCTAGGAAAGAGTACACTAGTGATGATAAAAAGAGACTAAGCATGAACGCAAGGTCTATGCAGTTACTTTTAAATGGGCTAAGTAAAAGTGAATCAAGCTATGTTTCAAATTGTTCTAGTGCACAAGAAATGTGGAGAATACTTGAAATGAAACACGAAGGCACTAGTCAAGTAAAAGAGTCCAAGATCAACATGCTTATGTCCACACTCGAGTCATTTAAATTATTGCCTAATGAATCTATCGTTGATATGGATCTTCGCTTAACTAACATCTACAATTCTCTTGAGTCTCTTGGCAAAGCCTTTACTCTGCAGGAAAAGGTACAAAAGGCCTTGCGAAGCCTTCCATCCGAGTGGGACCCTAAACTAACGGCCGTAGAAGAAAGCAAAGAAACTAAATCGATTAAGATGGAAGAACTAATTGGATCACTAAAGGTATATGAAAACAAACTTGATTTAAGACATTCTGAGTATATTTCCAAAAATGATAAGGCTATAGCATTTAAATCAAATGAATACGTCGTAGATGATAATGACATAGATTCCGATGATGAAGACTTAATCACGATGGCTAAAAGATTAAGAAACATCTTGAGAAAATCGATTAAACATAAGTCTACTTCATCTAAGGATCATAAAAATAAAAATAAGGAAATCAAGCGTTATGAATGTGGACAACTTGGACACTTGTCATGATTGTCCAAACAAGGACAAACAAACGAACAAATACCTTGACAAGGATCAGACAAAAACTAGACTCGTCTCAGAACCTAAGCAAATGAGAAGAGCCTTCAAAGCCTGCACTTGGAGTGACACATCCGACTCTGAGACTGATGATACGGAAGAACAAAAGGTACAAGTATGCTTTACATCTAAAGCATCAAAGGAGGTATCTTCCGACTCTGATTCTGAATATTCTTATGATGATTTATTTAGTCAATATTTAGAATTGCATAAGTTTTCAAAGACTCTTGCAAAAGAAAAGAAACGACTAATTGAATACAAGAAGTTGTTAGAATCTTCTAACACGAACCTTGTTTCCCAATTAAACGATTCAAAAGAAGAGTCGTCACACATCATTAATGTATTCAAATCAGAGGTCTCATCATTGACTACGCACAATAATAAAATGAAATCCGAGATTTCAAACTTGAAATCAAGGAATGCGAATTTAGAGAAAATGGTGAAGAAATTTGATACAAGAACAAACATGCTAGATCACATTATTTCTTCACAAAAGCATAATAGTGATAAAACGGGTTTAGGATACATTGAAACAAATGAAGTATCCATTAAACCAACCAAGTTTGTAGTGTCTAAGAAAGTAGACACTCCAAAACCAAAAACGGCATCTAAGATGACGCAAAGACCCCCTCTCCCCACATCTCGTCATACTTCTTCTTCACATCATGAGAAATACAATTTTGTACCATATAGATATAAGAAGAAACAAGTGATGCATACACGACATTCATTTCATCCTTCTAGATCACACACTACGCACACTAACACAAGGACATATCAAAAACGTCCTATATATAATGCGTATAAAGGAGTTCTTGGCCAAAGGCCAAACGCATGTGCACCTAACGTATATTATGTTGCGTGTTCATCACCTTTCTCACTTTTTGGAAGACCTAGAAAGGTCACCCAAATTTGGGTACCAAAAGGGACATTTTCAAAGGGTTGAACAAATAACCCTTACGAACACACGTTTGATATTATGAAATGCATGATTTTTTTCATCTCTACATGTGCTTTTGATTGTCTTTCCAAAATAAAGGGGGAGAAAATGCATGATTTAAGAGGGAGAGAGAAAGATTAATTGCATAAATTAAGGGGGAGCAGATTTGAAATTTGAAATTCAAAAGTTGAATTTATGCACGATTGAAGGGGGAGTGATAAGATTTAAATCATGAATGTAGGTTATTTTAAAAATCATCAAAAGGGGGAGATTGTTGAGAAAAAGGGTTTGAGTGATTTCACAATGCATGATTTAAATAAACGTGTTACAAAGAAATGCATGACATATTACATGGCAAACATTTGTTGTGTTTGAACTATTTTCAGGTGCCACCGTTAGTGAACTAAACTAGTTCATTAAGTGAAGTACTTAGTTAATTAAACTAAGTAGTTCATTAAAGGAAGCAATATTTGGACAAGGCACAAAGGCAACAAGGTGAAGAAAGGAAAGTCTTCCACTCTCCTCTCCACACTGTATTACACGCCTTAACATATATATATATATATATATATATATATATATATATATATTCAGATTTTTTTTTGAAAAAGGCACATACACATTTATTCCAACGTGCTACCGACACGTTATATATTTTACGTACGTACGTTAACGTCACACCACTATACTTAAATCATATTTATCAGTATATTCAGGTCTTATATCATATGATATAAGTCATGGTGATGACAAATTTAATATGACACGTTAAAAGGTTTTAAACCAAAAATTATCGTATCGGACGAATACCGAAACTTCGCCAACGTGTCACGTACTTGTCATAAATAGATGGCCAGCCCCTACACTTCAAAAATAGCCATAAATTTCGTGGCTTACATGGTATGTGCAGCCATAAAATCATTCCATATTGGCACACACAAATCACCCCACATTAATTCTGAAATTTTTAGGAGTCACTCATAACATCTGAGGCTAAGTTCTCTCCAAATTTCAGAATTTTTGAAGACCTGCAACCTAGTTTTCAAAACGTTTTAAAACTGGTCCTGAAAACAGAAACTGTTTTCAGAAGTTGGGTTTTTGGTTCAAAACAATTTTAAAAACCACATTTTCCGCACCCACTATTCAACCCCCCTTCTAGTGGTGCCTTGCAGATCCTACAAGAACTAGATCATAAGCATAAGAATTGATCACGATGACTTGGTTCTATGATAAGTGAGAGAGATGGTTAGCGTATTCGAGGACTCTATGGATACAATGGATGGTCATGTAAATAGGAGAAAAATCATATATGAAGAGTTTAAGAATACGAAAGTGTAGATTTAAATAAGTTGAATGATACATGTCAAGTCATGTAAGTAAAAGTTTATAAGTTCTAATGATAGAGAATTTAGTTAAAAATTATAATACACCTAAGAACTGATCTGAGAAGGCTGCTGATAACCGCAGATATAAGTACGTATAAACCGTCGATTGAGATATGGAACCCCCGGTATGATGACAATACCCCTAAGGTTGATAGTATAGTTTTAAGAAGAAAGGTTATGATCTCAAATAAGTGGAGAATAATGAACTTGGAAACTACCTTGTGGGCTACCAGGAACGATTTTCGAGACCTTAGCCTACGATAACAAAGTTAAATGGTTGACCAATCACAATAGACAATAGATATTTAACTTGATCATTATATAGGTGAATGAATTAGTTAGAGCCATACTAAGTCGTTGATCACATTGTATGCAAGTTTCGAGGACAAAACTTATTGTAACGAGGGAGGAATGTTATATCCCGATATCTTTTAACGTACATTGCATGGAACACATGCACACACGTAGCACAAAGATAGAAGACATATAAATATATGTATACTAAATGCATATTGCATGGCAAAAAGAGAAGGGAAAAGAAAATAAAATAGATAAATACAAACCTAAGATCCTAATATTATTAGGAAGCTAATATTAGATAAGTTAAATCAAATTACGAATTCAAATTTAATTAGGAGAAGATAGAGTTTCAATTAAACACAAGTCTTAAGTATCATAGGATTCTACCTAACCTACAACTATATGTATACACACATAACACAACTTTTAAATATTCATCAAAAACAAAAAAAGGGCAGCCATCAGAAACACCAAACCAATCGGCAGCCCTATTTTCTTCCAAAGAAATTTAACTTATCCATTCTTTATAATTTAAACAACGGCAGCTAATTTCCCCCACAGATTCAAGCTTTCTGCCGCCAGCTTATGCTTCCAACATTCAATTTCCCCAATCCTCATATTTGCTTCGGCCAACATATTTTCCCCAAGAAATGCAACTTAGGCCGTCAGCCCTTGGAGCAAGGAAAAAGTGATTTTCAATCCGTCTAACCCTGATTGTTCGTATATCGCATGTAATCGAGACACGAGGCAAGTACCCTTACTATATTTACTATGTTTTTCCAATGTTATTATGCTATTTTTGTATCAAATCCAGATCATGCATATGTAACTGTGTTTTGCATAGATGGTTGATTATATATCATCATTATCATCATCCGGACCCAGTATATCCCAACGACAGCAAAAGCTATCGTTAGAGATGGTTGATTACATATGTATATGATTATATGTGAGTGCCGATTATATATATGCATACGTTGTATTTAAGTTCTTGTTGTGGGATGACCGAATGGGGGTGATTAAAAGAATGTGCTATTGATATTTGGGTATGCATGTATATGTTTGTATAATATTAAGTGACCATGTTTCGATTTATTGCTGATCGCACAGGCATATATATATAAAATGTGTAAATTTTTCCTATGTATGGATGTGGTAGATTGTTGTGGTCTGAAGTGGCCAAAGAAAATAAAAGGTAAAGCTTTTCCTTTCAAGAAATAGTATTTTGATTTTTGATTAAGTATGTGCATATGCCATATATGCTAATATGGTGCTAGCGTTTGGGATTATATAGGATACTGTATATTTCCTTTATTCATATATATGTGCATACGTTACCTTTTGTATTTGTTGTTTACTGCCGGGTAAATTGTGAGGCCGAAATATAATGGTGTGCTATTTGGAATTGAATTTAATGAACTTAATGTTGTTATGGCCGAAATATATTGTGCTGGCTGTAGGCTGAGCTGTGGCAAGGTCGCGACTTTGGCTGGCAGGGCCTTGGCAAGGTTTCTATTCTGGCCGGCAGAGTCGTGGTAGGGCCGCGTGCCAGGCTGGCAAGGCCTTGGTAAGGCTGCGGCTGGGCACGGGCTGAGTCGCGAGCTCAAGTGAAACGCATAAGTATAAGCGCGTATATGTACGTGTATGGGCGTGGGCATATATGTGGGTATGCTTATACGAAAGGCGTAAGTATAGCGCGTATATGCACGTATATGGGTGCGGGCATATACGTGGGTATACTTACACGTGGATATGTGTCGGAATTAAATACGGAAATAAAGTGATAAACGGAAAAGTAGAAATGGATATCACATATGGATTCAACTAGGGTTAACCACATATGGGTATCAAGAATGGATATCGCATATGGATGCCGCTAGGGGCAACCGCATATGGATATGAGGAATAGATATCGCATATGGATGCCACTAGGGGCAACCGCATATGGGTATCATGAATGGTAATCGAAAATAGATCCCGCTAGGGGTAACCGCATATGGATATCAAAAATGGATATCGCATATGGATGCCTTAACGGGTAACCACATGTGGATATCAGAGATGGATATCAATAGGGATACCGTAAGGGGTAACCGCCTATGATATCGGGAAATGGAAATAAGATGAAAATAGAAAAGGATATCGATAGCGATGCCATAAGGAGTATTCGCCTATGATATGAGAAACGGAAATTGAGATACGAGAAATGGAAAAAGAGATATGAAATGGAAATAAATAAAGAATAAATGGTTATCGAGTCATTGCATTCATGAATTGAAAAGCTGCATCATGGTTTTTGGATTGTATTGACTTATGTGTACGATGACTTAGCTGCGTGTGCTTTACGTTCTTGCTTGTACAGGAAGGACGAAAAAGGTAAATTTATCTACAAAGAGAATCATGTTATTTTATATTATTTATTTATTATATTTACACTTGCTTCGCTGTGTATAATCCCATGGTAAATATAGTCGGGCTACTTGCTGGGCGATGTATGTCGCTCACCCCCCTCTATCAAACAGTTTTGTAGATAGACAGGCAAAGGAGTTAGTATACCATGGAAGATCGGGACTGTAGATTTTGAGACTAAGGATATTCAGATGAGACTTTCGAGGATTTAGCTGAGGTAGTTATGTTGATATTCGAGGTTTATGTATTTTCGAGATTTAGTGGTTATCTACTTTTGGCCATTGTAACGATTTAGAATTTCATACCATTTGTATTAATGATGATGATTATTTTATCGAGGATTTTTAGTTTACGGCTTCCGCTCACATCGATTTACGTTATTATGAAGACGTGTAATTGAATTGTATCAACGCCTTGTATTCTCCTTAGCGAGATACGGCGGGTGAGTCGTTTCGAGTACTAGGGCTCGGACGGGTCGCTGCTTACCGTGCCAGAGAATCCAATACGATCAATTGCTCAGAGAATCGTGGCCATTGGAGGACGACTATACCAAAAGGTGCCAACCAAAGAAAACATGTATGGTACAGCCAGGACCTCCTCATCAGCAAAGGTAATCATCGGACTACCCTTATATTTCTGAATTGGTTTATGCGGAATAGATGGAGTGGAAGAAGAATGGAATAAAGACGCAAACGATCGTGGCTTGCCTGAGTCCATGTCATGGGATCCATCGCGATCGCAGACAAAAGAAAACTGTGAATAAGAAGAACACGGATAGAGAGTGAGGAGAGAGATTGCATGAAGGAGTCGATCAAAACTGGTGGGAAAAGGTAGGCGGTGGCAGTTATGTCCACCGCCGGAAATCGCCAGAGCATAAGGGAAACTGCATGTTTTTTATTTATATCTTATTATATTTTTTCGGTGAAGGATGAGCCGTACCGTCCAGGTATTTTATTAATTTAGATCCCTCACTTCTGGCGGAGGAATACCGTGGTCACATCAATTGTTCATGCTATGGAGGGAGACTCTCCCAAACTAAGCAAAGTATATAAAGAAATACGTATAAAAACTTTAGAATGCAAATAATCAACGAACAATGAACTGGAAAAACAAGCATTAATCTAGGTAACCCAACATAGCGACGGCTAGTTCTTGATCCGCAGCGCAGGTGCTCAGTCATCGAGATAGCATGTCTGGTCCTTTCATATCGTATAAGGAGAATTGTCTCACTTGACTCACAAGCAATGAAATAGAACATTAGAGCATAAAGTAAGAGTGATAACTTAGATTTATATGAATTCAAGTTGCAGAAGACGCGTACTGGTGTTGCCTTGGCCATATCGGACCAAAGCAACAAGTATTTGAGAATGCCAACCCATATAAGAGCAGTTATCACTTTACTTACCCATGATATATTTCCTCGTAAAATAACAAATAAAGGAGTGCAAGGTTGAATAGCAGGATAGCATAAAAAATAAATGCATATAGAACAAAGGTAAATGCATACCGAAGTTGCCCGTAGACGAAAGACTACAGGCAAAAGATTTTTCAAATCACCAACCCAACAGGGAGATTTTAAAACACAATAATAGAGAATGTGGCATAGAAGAAACCATACCCAAGTTGCCTTTATCAGATCGATACAGGCAACCTCCAAATAGATCAATCGATGGCGCCAAAATCTAGTCTCATTTGACATTAGTGGTTTAGTCTGTATAATAGAACCACGTGCCACATGAGGAAATTATACACCACGTGCCACATGAGGAAGAAAGCCAGCTGAGGTGTATAATGCTGTAGCAGGGAATATACGAGCATGCGGTGCTAAATGATGGGCAACCATGTTAACCTCCTGAGGTATATAACGAAGACTACTGCTAGTGAGATGGAGAAATAAATGCAGGTGGGCATATTCAGGTAACGATGAGAGCATGAGATCCAAAGTTTGCACTGCATGAATGCAGTCTGTCTCAATTAAAATGTTTCGATGGAGTTGACCAAAAACATAATGTTGTATAGTAGAGCTTGGATTTCTGCACGTAGTGGTGGAAGACAGGGTAGCACAAATGTGATAGCAGCGACAAGTTGGCCATCCGAGTCTGGAAGAATAGCTTCAGGCAAAGTTGTTTTGGCCCCTGCGGATGCATCCACATTTAATTTTAATTTCCCTGAAGGAGGCAAATCCCATTTCAATATTCTGACTAGTTTTATACGTAGCCGGACAGAGAATCCAGTCGATATGAGAGAAGGAATGTATGCAACTAATTTTGTGCCAGATAAAGAAGATGATCAATCATAACATGACCAACACGCCATGGTAAATATGCTTGACGGAGAAAGTTCCACAGAACCATATACGTTGTTTGTGTATACCTTCCAAACTGCCCAACAAAGCATAATCGGCCCAATGACACGAAAATGGCCGTGATTGTATGAGATGTAGAAGACAACCACCATTGAAGCAGGTGTGTCCAAATATGCGTCCCATTATATAAAGAGTCATCTAGAATCCAAGAAAATTACATCGAAACATCTCTTGTATAAGTGCAATGAAGAAAAATAAGATCTATGTTAGCCGAATGCAACTTGCAGAATGGGCAGATAGTTGGACAAATATTAGTGGATCAGCTTAAGATGTCTTCTAAAGGAAGAGCTCGATGAAAGAGGCGCCATATGAAAAAAAAGCATGCAGATTTTGGCAATCGTTTCCACCAAATAAATTTATGAGAATATAATTGTGGGCAAACCACACGAATGTCATCATATGCCTGGCGTATAGAGAACATACCCGATGGAGAGGAATGCCATAAAGGCGTGGTTTTGCTAGTAGAGAGCTGCATACACACCAAGTGGATGGAGCATATTCGCTTCCAACTGGGTGAGTCATAGATGCGAGGATTGTAATCTGATCTTATCCCATATCGATGTCACATATATATTGTCCAAAGTGGCATTTTAGTATGATAGTTCCACTATAGCTTACAATCATATGCCTGCTGAATCAGTGGCAAACTTCGGATACCGACACCACCCTCTTTTTTCGGCAAACATAATGAAGATGATGATGCCCAATGGTGCCGAATTCCCCAAATGAACTGGCTATGTTCCTCCTAATAGAGTGCAACACACTCCTGGGTAAACGTGCAGCTACCAGCAGATGTAGAGGAATGGCCCAAAGAACAGACCTGGTTAAGACCAATCGTCCCCCTGGAGTAAGCAAATGTCGTGCCCAGCCAGCTAACTTTGCGTCAAAGTGCTGTAGGAGTGAGGAGCAATAACAGGCACGGTTAATCCCTCTATATAGATAAGATCTCATATATTTAATTGGTAATGTAGAGGGCCGCATATGAAGAACATTTACAATGGCTCTTAGAGACTGATTTGTTACATAAGTGCTTGTAACAAACTTACTTTTGTTGTAGTTCACCAATTAGCCAGATGGTTGCTGATAAGAAAGGAGAAATGATTGGAAAACCTTTAGATTATTATTGATCCATTGAGAATGAGAAATCATCCGCATAGGCTAGATGTGAAATGGCCGACACTCTACCCGTAGAAAATCCATACAAAGATCCAATGTCGAAAAGATGTTTAAGCCCACGACTAAAACCTTCTGATCCGAGAATGAATAGTAACGGAGAAAGAGGGTCACCTTGCTTCATCCCTCGTGTAGGCGAAAAGAAACCGTATGTGGAACCATTAATTGCTACTGAGAGTTTTGAATATCACAAATTGTTCATTATGAGACGAATAAAATGTTCATGAAATCCAAATTTTTGAAGTATTGATTCTTGATAGCGCCAATTTACTCGATCAAAGGCTTTAGCTATATCCAGCTTAATCATCACATTGGCACCACGGGTTTTCCTGTCAAGCAAATGCACCATCTCATTTGCCATTAGAACATGTTCACTAATGTCATGCCCCTTCAGAAAGCCAATCTGCTTGTCCGATATTAACTGTGGAAGAAGGGCTGACAAACGAGAAGCAAGAACCCTGGTTTCAACTTTGCTTATGAAGTTAGAAAGGCAGATTGGTCTAAAATCGGCATAAGTAGATGGGTGATCTTTTTTAGGTATCAAAATGATTAGAGAGGAAAGCATAACCTGAGGCGCTGGGACTTCCAAGAAAAACTCTTGAACAGCACATACAACATCAAATTTTATAATTTCCTAGCATGTGCGGAAGAGGTGACCATTAAATCCATCTGGTCCGGCAGCATTGTTTGGACTTAAATTCCACACTGCTCGTTTAATCTCATCCATATCAGGAATAGCGAGTAATATGTCATTGTCAGCGGGTGTAACCAAAGAAGGAATCGGTTGCAGGAAAGCTTCCACGTCAACCACTGGCTCATTAGTGAACAGCTTCTGAAAGAAATCCACTACAGCGTCTCAAAGAGCCTCATTTCCTTCTAGCGTCAAATGGGCGGAATCTTGTATTTGTCTGATGCACTGACGACGATATCTATCTTTAACCAAAGCATGAACATATGTTGTATTAGATTCACCTTCAGTCATCCAACGTGTGCGTGCTTTTCGCGACCAAAATGAGACTTGTTCCTTTTGTATCCGTAAGAGTTGCGCTTGGGCTAAGGAAAATGATGCACTATTCTCAGGAGTAGGATCATTATCATATGCCACTTCCATTCTGGAATAATTATGCTCTGCTTCTATGGATTTGCTAAAAATATTACCAAAGATTTCACGGTTCCAATGTTTGAGCTCGCGCTTTAATAAACAGAGCTTGTTGTATACGCCACGTATACCCCCTATCATCGGATAGTGCTTCCATTGAGCATCAACAAATAAATAAAAATCATCATGCAATGCCCAAGCATTGAGATACCGAAAAGGGATCGGAGGTTTTGTCTGTGATAATGTCAAACTCAAAATATTTGTATGAGATGTGAAAAAGATGAGATTTATGTGGATAGCATAAGTTTTGGCCACAAGGCATAATTATGGAATAAGATAAGTTGTTGCATGACTCGATATACAGGCTCTTCTAGTATGGATCTCAGCCGAGCTTCTTCTTTTTTGTGTATAAATGCCTCAACATTGCAATGTTGTCTGTGCGAAGCAAATACTGCCGCACACACCTTAGCCAGGCATGGTTATCATTCGGCGGGGGTTACAATTTATTCCACACTTGTTGCCTTGGCCTGTGAAGTTCGTGGCACAATATCTTTGGATATATGCGTTCCAAATCTACGACTATAATCTCTAGTCTCCCAAAGGGTTGGCAAACAAAATTAATAGTTGCCTGTGTAAAGGTTTGGCACAGGCAATGTTGGTATGTGAGCAGTCATTCTACCACTTCCATGATTTACTCTACTTCCTATATTTCTACTGCTGCCAGAATAACTATGCTTTCTGTTTATGTTTGATGTGGGTTGGTGACGGTTCTTCCGAAGCCTGTGTCATGGATTTATCCATTTTTACTACCCTTGCTATGTGCGGACGGTGGATCATGGCTTCAAGATACACACTTCCACACCGTACAGAATGCAATTTTAGGTCTCCCAATGGGTTGGCGCACTCAATCAATGGTTGCCCGTGTCATAACTTGGCATTGGCAAAGTGGGCATGTCATCTTTCTTTTCTCTAGGCCATTACATATGGATACATCCAACATCGGTATTTATACATTTCCTATGCAATCTCTATTTCATTTTCCTAATGATATACTGACCATTTCATTTATATTGCGTAAACGAATGGTGAATGACTGCCTGTTGGACGACTCAATGGATCTGTGGATGGATGAGACTAAGATTAGAATATTACATTTAAGTCACTATATAGATAGTTTATATTACGCGTTACATTGTCTATTGTATTCAGAAAACAATAATTAGTACTATTTTATTTGCCTTACTATGGGAGAGTCTCCTACACAAATTGTAACCACGGTATTCCTACCGCCACAAGTGAGGGTTTCATTATTAATAAAATCCAGGACGGTACCGCCCGTCTTTCATCAATATATATATATATATATATATATATATGTATACACACACATATATATATACATATATATATACATATATATATATACATATATATATACATATATATATACATATATATATACATATATATATACATATATATATATATATATAGAAAAAATGACGCTGCCCTCTCCAGCGATTTCATGGCGATCGGCGTAGCCGCCATCGCCGTTTCTCCATTGGCTTCTCTGATTCCGGCTCTTCTGCCATCATCATCATATGGCGGCTTCTACATCCGCACAGCCCGCCGCAATGCCACCAGACCCACTGCCATCTGCCACAGTCGCTGCACCACATCCTCCACCCATCCGATCCTTCGCATCATAGTTCAGACCCACATCAGAGCCCATCAAACCGAAGGATGTCCAAAAATATAAGGGCAGCTCCATGATCACATTCACTGATGAAGAGATTCACTCACTAGCCGCACCATATAGATTCACATTGGTGGGCACTATTTGGTATGGGTGGCCACCATTAGCAACAATACGGGCCGCCATTGACCGAATAGGTTTCACAGGAGCAGTAAAGGTTGGCCTTTTAGACGCAACACATATCGTACTCCATTTTGATCTTGAACAGGACTACATCCGATGCTTCGCCAGAAGAGGTTGGATCATCTCGGGTAAACAGATGAGAATCACAAAATGGACCCCGGACTATGATCCCGCATTTGAGGTGCCAATCGTTCCAATCTGGGTGTCTTTCCCAGGACTCCCAATACACATGCATCGTAAAGATGCTCTTTTTCAAGTGGCGGCGATGTTAGGCGAACCACTGAAGTTAGATTCCGCCACTGCTACAATGAACCTCCCTTCGGTTGCACGTGTGTGCGTTGAACTGGACGTTTCCAAAGAGCTTCCTCATCAAGTATTTATCCAAACGTCATCTCGGGTTATCATGCAGACAGTGGAGTACGAGGATTTGCCAAAATATTGTGACCACTGTTTTCGACTGGGCCATATTGCTACAGACTGCGGCAACCAAACAAAACAATCGATTGCCTCAGGAGATAAGCCAACGTCTAAGCAGACAGCAAAACCTAAACAGCCAGTGGACAAAAATAAAAGTCAATGTTGGACACTCAAAAAGCTGGGGCCATCAACGGAACCACATGGCCCTGAAATTGCTGCACAAAATCTAATGTCGTCATTGCCTCTGTCACAGCCCATGACAGCAGCCCCAGAAATACTGATTCCGCCATCACCGGATATGGTTGCACCTCCAGGCATTTCTGATGCTCAAGACATATCCAGACTTAAAGGGGTTGATGATTGTATAGTAGGAGATATTCCAGACAAATTTGTAGCTAGATTTTACTTGGACAGTGAAGTAGACCCACCCCAGCAGGAAAACCGATTGGATGATTTTGATCAGAGCTGCGCAGATCATATTGCTCATACCGTGGAAGCTACTCATGTTGATACTCAATTGGATGACCAAACAATGATTCAACCACCTGACCCTCCACCGTCCCAGGGGCCAAAAATATTAAGGAGACCTCATGAAACTCCCAAATCTCCGAGAATAACAAGGTTACGTGTTGCCCACCTCTCAAATTCTTTTGATGCATTATCACAATGAAGATATTATTATGGAACGTTCGTGGCATTCGTACATCTTTCACTCGTTTATTATCACTAACACGAAAATATAGCTTACATGCTTTAGTAGTTATTGAGCCAAAACTACAGCCCACTTCTTTAATTTCTTATCAACTGCAACTGGTTTCTCTAAATCGTTATCTGTTTGTAATGATCAAATTTGGATTTTTTGGAAGGAATCTATCTTGACTTGGGAAGAGGAGATTCATGGACATCAACACCATTCCATAAAGTTTCGGTGGCTTGCCTCTGGTGAATATTTTTGGCTAACAGCGGTATATGGGCGCCACTCTATTCTAAAGCGCCGAATATTATGGGAACAATTGGAACAGTTTCATGCAGTGAATACCATACCTTGGTTAATAGGCGGGGACTTTAATACTTTTAGAACTTTGGAAGAACATCGTGGAAGATCTCAGCCTTCACTACGGACTCTCCAGGACTTCAATGATTTTATCCAACATTGATATTTGCAGGAGATTCCTTATCAAGGATCGAATTTTACCTGGTCTGATAGGCATGGTTTAGGCCGTGTGTGTCGATGCCTTGATCGTTTCCTCACTTCATTATCTTTTTTGGACTTATTTCCAATTATGCAAGTCCAACACTTATCACGGGCAACTTCTGATCATGCTCCGTTACTTTTGTCATATGACAATGAAGGTCCAAGATCTCCAGCTGCCTTTCGCTACCTCGATGCTTGGGAAACACATGCAGATTTCTATGACTTTGTCGCACGCAGATGGCAAACATACCCAACGATTGGGGGTATGTGGGGACTACACAGGAAATTGTCTCTCTTGCAGCGGGACCTAAGGCAGTGGAATAAAGATACTTTTGGCAATATCTTTGATGCCGTATCCTATGCGGAATCGTTGGTGAGAACTGCAGAAATTCAACATGATGAGACACCTACGGAGCTCACGCGAACCCTATATCACCAACGAATAGCGGAACTCAAACTGGCTCAACACCGTGCCTTTCTTTTTTGGAAGCAAAAGGCAAATGTTAAGTGGCTGAAAGAAGGTGATGCAAACACATCATTTTTCCATCAAACTGTCAAAGATAAACGTTGCAGACAGCATATACGTAGAATTTTGTCTCCTGAAGGGATAGAATACACGCAGTCAAATGATATTGCGGCTGAGGCAATTCGGTATTTTTCAAAATTGTTTGCAGAGGAGCCCATTGCAAATTTTGACAACATACTGCAATATATACCTGCATTGATTGACTCAAATGATAATCTTATGTTACAAGCGATTCCAACACTTGCCGAAGTCAAGACGGCGGTTTGGGATCTAAGTCCCTCAAGTACAGCAGGGCCTGATGGCTATCCGGGATCCTTTTATCAAAAATTCTGGCATATTATTCAGCATGATGTTCACAAAGCGGTTCAGGAATTTTATCTGGGTATTCGAATGTCAAAACCAACAGCAGTGGCCACAATAGTACTTATTCCGAAGGTTGTTAATCCTCAAACTTTTGCGGATTTTCGTCCCATATGTCTCACCAACTTCATTTCTAAAGTGATTACCCGCCTGCTTGCATCCCGTCTGGCCATCATTCTACCGAAATTAATTTCACCGGAGCAGGCAGGATTTATGAAAGGTCGGGGCATCACAAAACAGGTCCTGCTTGCACAGGAAATGGTACATGTTCTTGATAAACGCACAAGAGGAGGTCATATACTTGTCAAGCTAGATATGGTTAAGGCTTTTGACTGCGTGAGTTGGAAATATTTGCAGTTACTATTATGTAAAATGGGCATGCACGCACGCCTTGTCAGGATCATCATCAACAATTTAAGTATGACCACTTGCTCTATTCTTCTCAATGGTGTGTTGATTGATTCTTTCTCTCTTGGCCGCAGAGTCAAACAAGGTGATCCTTTATCGCCGTTGCTGTTTATCCTATCTTCAGAAGGATTCTCTCGAGGTCTAAAACATCATGTTCAAACGGGATATATCACGGGATTCAATACAGGCCGTGTGCAAGGTGTCTCACATTTGGGATTTGCCGATGATTTCCTTATTTTCTTAAATGGGTCCGTGCGAAATATAGACCGTTTTGAAGCTTTCTCGATGCATATCAACAAGCGTCCGGCCAACTAGTAAATTACAGCAAAAGTCAACTTGTTCTAGGCCACGGAGCCTCATCTCATAATTAGCTGCAGGCCATGGGTATGCGCTCCACATCTTTACCCATTAAATATTTAGGCTCTTATTTGTACAAGGGAATCAATAAAGTCAAGTACTGTATCCCCTTGCTTAATCACTTTGATGCTAAGCTGTCTTCCTGGTCAACAAAGTTGCTTTCAATGGCGGGTCATCTAGTACTTATTAAATATGTGCTCAACACCATCCCAACTCATCTTATAGCCAGTTCCAAGCTCCCGAAAGGGGTGATAAATATTTTGAGTCAAAAAATGGCAGTCTTTCTCTGGAACGGTAGACATCACTGGCAATCTTGGCCCTCAGTATGTCGTGATGTTGAAGTTGGCGGTCTCGGAATTCGAAGTCTTTCACATGTGCAAAAATCATATGACTGCCAACTTTGGTGGAAATATTTCCAATCAAACACGCTATGGTCTGAATTTAGCAGGGCCAAATACGGCCAACGCTCCTCAGTCTATTCTCATATTTATGACTCGTCTACATGGAAGCGTATTTGTAGAATCAATACGTATATGGAGCTACACACTACTAGGATGCATGGCATGCTCCATTGGATCCCGGATTCAAATGACCAGTTTTCTATACGTTCGGTCTATTTACAAATCGCTGCCCACGAACCGCGCAAAGAGGAATATAGTTACATCTGGTGGACATCTTCACCTCCTGGCCAAAAAATATTCATATGGAGATTATGGAACAGCTCCCTGCCGATGGCAAATAACTTGAGCCGATGGCTTTCCGCATTGCCTTCCCAATGTATTTTTTGTCGCCAACAGCATGATCATCAAGACCATGTCTTTCTGCATTGTTCAACTATTCGGTCTTTATGGATAGATATGTCGATAACATTTTTGGGTCCACTGCCGCAGTCAAGTACAATCAAAGCACATCTTTTACGTTGGTGGAGAGGTTCTTCGAAATCATCAATGACTGGCCAACTTCGAGCAATAGTTCCCTCATTAGTAACTTGGGAGATATGGAAGACATATACGGCATGTAGATATGTAGATGAGACTTTCAATCCCGACCGCCTACACATTAAGGTCAAAACGGCTATTTACACATGGTGCGCTTCAGTAAATGATAAGAAGTTTGCTCAGAATTTACCTCATCTAGTCCAACAACATTATTCGCCTCCAATCCGCTCAAAACGCTTGACCATAGTCCGCTGGCAACTTCCTTCATCGGGAAAGCTAAAGTTAAATATTGATGCCTCTGTTGGTCAAAAACTGGCTGCAGGCACAGCCATTTTACGCTCCTGTGACGGTCACTTCATCTCGGCAATTCGCTTTGCTCTACCTATGATGACTCCACTACGAGCTGAACTGCAAACCATGATATACACATTGATTTTTTTATACACAGAAATATGACAGCATTATCATAGAAACTGACTGCCAAATGATTGTTTCCCTGCTAGCAGGAACTCGTGCGCTCTCAGGATCCTTCGCTAAGGACATTATGCGTGCAACACTTTTTCTTAATCTCAGTCAGGCAACTCTTCAATATTGTCCATGAGAAGCGAATTCCGCAGCACACAGATTAGCATGATATGGCTTTAGAACATCAGGTCATCGTTCATATGTATCAAATCAATCACTTCCCAATGAAGTACGTGGTGCTTTACTCACGGATCTTCAGTTGCCGGCCCTACGTCAGTGACAAATGCTATCTACTACATCGGCTACATACATACATCGTTGCCTGTGTTACTGCGCACAGGCAACGTTGGTGCGTTCTCCTACTGTGTCTTCTCTCGTTTTATCCATGCTACTTCACATTCCATCTTGCTTTACATATTTTTGTCTGATGCATGTGTTTCTCTTGTTATGGCTTACAACAATGATAACTTCGCTGATGAGGAGGTTCCCACAAGAAATAGTCCGATGCCAGTGCAGAGCAATCTTAAGCGGTCGTCGTCCTGGCATTACTTCAGCCAGGGCAACTTGGGTACGCGTCTGTTTGATACTTCTGTACTCATCTATTACTTAATTGCCATGGTGATAACATCTTCATTTCTTTTTCCTGAGGTGCAATTCAACAAGGACCATCATCTTTCAACATTTCGGCCGTTCCAGTGAACCAGTAGCATCTTCTGTGCAACAAACTTGATCATGCCTTCATGTTTCCATAGCTTTTGTATCGATGACAACCGTATAAATATGTACGCTTTTTCCTTTGTCAAGGTTTTATCCACAAGGGTGGTTTTTCTTGGCAAGGTTTTAATGCGCCATATCATATACGATTGGAGATACATCATTATTTGTATTCTCTTTCATTTATTTTCTTACGATGATGAATGTACTTGATGTAATATGGTTTTCCTCCGCAATAAGTGAGGCTTATCAATAAAAATATATCCGTTCGAATATATATATATATATATATATATATATATATATATATATATATATATATATATATATTATCTAAAGAAAATTTTATTGAAAGCCTCACTTATGGCGGAGGAAAATCATATTACAATCATCATCGCATGAGAATAAGTGAAATAAAGAGCTAATAATGGTGTATCTCCAGTCGTATATGATATGACGCATTAAAACCTTGCTAAGGAAAACCACCCTTGTGGATAAAACCTTGGCGAAGGAAAAAGCTACATATTTATACGGCTGTCATTGATACTGAAGCTATAGAAACATGAATACATGGATGTAATTGTGGCATAATAAAAAACGTTGTCGGTCCGTTGGCGCTGGGGATCGCTGGATGATATTGAAAGACCTTGGCTTGATCTTGTTGAATCCACTTTGACATGTACCTCGTGAAAGTGCAAGGAAGCAGATATAACAACGGCAATGAGAAATGAAATCATAGCATATGCAATAGCCAAACGCATACCCAAGTCGCCTTGGCTCAGTTCAAACCAAGGCAACGACATCTTCTTCTGGCCACTGAGCAACATAGTCCTGCTATACTGGCATGTGACATTCGGACTTGTGGATTTCCTCGTCAAAGATATGTGCATTGATGTCCACCATAACAAACGAAACACAAGTGTGAGACAAAATGATTCATATGAAATGATAGCATGTAATGACGCATGAATAATAAGTAGCAGATAAGAAGAAAATGCACCAACGTTGTATGTGTTCGAAAACACAGACAACGACAAGGGTGCATAGCCGATGTAGTGTCCGACATGTGTCAGTGTCGAAGCTGGTTGTGAAGGTTGTGGATGTTGGGTTTCCTCATCAACAGCATACATCAGAAGGAAGCATCCAAACCATGCACATGTGAGGGGAAAAACAACGTTAAAAGGGGTTACAGAGCATAACAAAAATTGTATGACCAATGGAGCACAAAGCATACCGAGTCTGGCTGCACCCCGCAGGATGCAGGCAGAAGGATTAAATGAGTGCCAATCCATTTGGAAGACTTGATTAAGGGACGCGCAACTGAGCTGTGGAGAGATCCAATGAAATGGAGCCACGCACTAATGGAGGAAGAGTGCGATAGGTGAAAACTTGCGTGCAAGGGTTCAACATGGCATGTTGAGCGAGATAGTGAGCAGCCATATTTGCCTCCCTATAAATATGCAGAAAGTCCAGTCGATGAAGATATGTTAAAGTATGTAGCAAGCGAAGATAGTAATTCCCATGAACCAAGCATGGTCGCGAGAGGCGGGATATCAGCTGCGAACAATCCGTCTCTAGAATGATTGAGCGATACAATGGAAGAAAGTATAATAATCCAAAGACTGCAAACTGTATCTTAGCATTTAGAGGTGTACTTGGTGGAAGTCGGAAAGAGATTGCCCCACACATGAGCCAGCGTGATCACGCAAAATAGCACCCCCTGCACTGTAATGTCTGCCTACCGCCGCATCTATATTTATTTTTAATCTACCTGAAGGCGGCGTACGCCAACGCACCAATATAGGGAGTGGCGACTGAGGCGAGGGAAACCAAGCAAACTGCTGCAAAGGTCTAGCTGCTAGTTTTGATCCAACAATTGTTTTGCTCCACATAGTAATGTCATAGTTGATAGATGCCCGAAGGGATGACACAGAAAAAGTAAGCTTATCACCATATATTAACGATGCATAAGTGCGCCATATATTGTACACAATAATCGACGGAATGACAATCCTTAAAGCCCCAGGAAGAGATGAAAAAAGAAGACCCGTACCACCATGATAGAAGATATTGCCGAAGATGCAACGATGATGGTGGGGGACAATGCAATTCACAAGCAAAGTAATACCAAAGAAAACAAACTCGCGAGAAGTATATAAATATATGATCTACTGTGGCTGATGATACCTTACAGAATGGGCATTGCGATGGCCTTGAAGCATTATATCTTCCAATATAGTCCTCAAATGGTAGAGCCGAATGAAAAATGCGCCACACAAAAATTTGAGTGACAGGTGAATGATGTTTAAACCAGATGAATTTTGCCGAGAGCAGTGTAGGACTTGATCCTCGGCAGACATCATATGCCAAACGCAAAGAGAATTCTCCTGATGCCGTGGGAAGCCAGCTGAGATGGACCCCCTGTCCCTCTATCTGGGCAAGGCAGATCGGGTGAATACCACAAATAATCCTCCAAAGGGGTGAGTCAGGCAAACGAGGAATATAATCTCCACGGCTACCATATTTGGCATGCATATAATTGCTCCATAAGGTAGAATGCTGCCGATATGACCACCATATGCGAAAATGATAGGCTTGTTGAAGCGTGCTAAGGTCACGGAGTCCCAATCCTCCCTCTTCACGTGGTTTGGTGATAGCTTCCCAGGAAACCCAATGATGCCGTCGTCCCTAATAAAATGCTGCCATCTTCCTGTTTATTATTTTGATCACCGACTTTGGGAGGGCTCCCGCTGCTAGAATATGTAATGGTAGGGCCGAAATGACTGAACGGAGCAAGACAAGACAACCAGCGGAAGAGAGAAATCGGGAATGCCAGCCCTGAAGCTGGTTGTCTACATGTTGTAATAATAGAGTGCAATATCGAGAGCGGTTGATTCCCTTATGCAAATGAGAACCAAGATATCGAAATGGTAAACCAGAACATTGCATACTCAGGAGAGTGGCAAACCTGGGGCGCTGATGAGTAGTTATTGCCGAAGATGGAATTAAACTGCTCTTTTGATAGTTAACTTTCTAACCAGAGGCAGCCTCATATTGCTTTAAGAAAGCATGAAAACATCGTAAATTTCTTTGTGTGCCCTTTAAAAAACCAAAAGATCATCTGCATAAGCCAAATGCGTAATAGTAAAAGGGACCCTGTCGAGACGGAAGGGCTGTATCGCTCCAGATGCAACCAGTGATTTTAAACCTCTGCTGAATCCCTCAAAAGATAGAATGAAAAGCAGTGGAGATAAAGGGTCACCTTGTTTGACCCCTCTATATGGCCGGAACGTGGCAGATGGTTGCCCATTAATTAAGACCGATAACGTTGTTGCACTTAAATGGTTCAAAATAATCCGAATGAAGAAGCCAGAAAATCCGAAGTTGCGCAGGAGAAGTTCCAGATATTCCCAGCTGACCCTATCAAATGCCTTCATCATATCGAGCTTCAAACACAACTGAGAGCCGCCCTTATCTAGCATATGTATCATCTCATGTGCCATTAACACCAGTGTGGAAATATCCGAGCCTAGCAAGAAGCCCGTCTGCATAGGTGATATTAATTTCGGAAGCAGTGTATTCATACGAGAGGCGATAATTCGTGTACATACTTTACTCAGAAAATTTGTCAGGCAGATTGGGCGAAATTCACTGAAGGTTGTGGGTGACTGTTTCTTTGGAATCAAGGTGATTAATGCACTAGCCATCACAGAAGGCTAGGGAACTCTGAGAAAAAATTCCTGCACCGCTTTGAGAACATCAGCATGTATGACTGACCAGCAAGAACGATAAAACTTACCATTGAAACCATCTGGTCCTGCTGCGCTTTGAGGGTCTAACTGCCAAACTGCCTCTTTAACCTCGTCTTCCATAGGCAGTTGTGTAAGTATGGAGTTGTCATCTGCAGTCACCAACCGTGGAATATGGCACAGAATTGTGTCATAATTATGTGTCCTCTCGCGAGCAAAAAGGCAAGTATAGAATGTCACCGCTTCATCCATTATAGCTTCGGGTGTGGTGCATTGCTCCCCAGTGGATGTGTAAATTTGCTGGATGCTAGTTGCATCCTCCGCCCTTTGATAATAGAATGATAGTAACGCGTGTTTGCATCACCTTCTTTTAACCATCGTATGCGCGCTTTTTGTTTCCAAAATTGTATCTCATATGTAGAGGCCTGTTGATACTCAGCTTTTGCCCTATGATATTCCATTCGATTTTTGTCCGAAGGATCTGTGTCCCAGATGCCCTCCGCACGAGTGAGATTCGTTTCAGCTTGCATGACGTTAGTAAATATATTGCCAAAAATTTCTTTATTCCATCACTGGATGTCCTTCTTTAGGCAGAATAATTTTGTATAGAAACCGTACATACCTCCTGTGATAGGGTAAGATGTTCATGAATTCTTCATATAAGTATGGAAATCTGGATGTAAAAGCCATGCATCCAGAAAGCGAAAAGGGTGGCGGCCCTCGGGCAAATGCTGCTGACATATGAATAATAAGGGCGAGTGATCCGAGGAAGCACGCGATAGATGTGTAAGCTGCATATCGTCAAACACATCATGAAAGGAAGAATTGACAAATAACCAATCCAATCTCCTGCGGACTCGTCCAAGTCCCCTGCCATCAACCCGAGTAAAACGCGGACCTTTAAATTGTGGCGCCATCATAGAGCAAGTTTCAATGCAATCATTAAAACCTTGCAATGCTGATAGAGAGGGGTGCGAGCGACCATCATGATCTTCAAGGGAGCGAAAAGTATTGAGGTCACCTCCAACTATCCAAGGTAAAGTGAAGTTCTCCGAAAATGTACATAATGAATGCCACAATGTACGACGTAAGAGCGGTGTGTGCTTGCATAGACCACCGATAGGACAAAAGTAAGCTGTAGTGGCCGATAGATAAGGGTGAAGTGTACTACTTGGTCTTGATCCTGCGCTGAAACCAATTGAAAGTGTGAGTCACGCCAGAAAAACAAAATGCATTCCGACTGAGAGGAATAATGCTGGGGAAAGCTAAGGTCTAAAGCAAAACGTACAATACTTAAAGATGACTGTTTGAGTTCTATCAGAGCAAGTAAATTTAAATGATGATTTCGTATCAAATAATGCAGTCTAGGCATAGAGGCACGCATACCTCTTATATTCCATATTAAAACATTCATTGAGTAAGGGTAGTGTTACTTCCCTGGATGGCGTGAGAAGCACTGCGTGTAAGGATAGTGGAAGGGGGCAATGGCGGCAAATCTTTCCTTGTACGACGCTTACGACGAAGAACCACGGGAATAAATTCCGCAGTCTCTGTGGGTTCCTGTAAACGTGATATCAAAACATCCACTTCCGGGGATGGAGGGATTAACTGCATACGCCGGATCACATCATCATGAACATTTGGCATATCTGAGGTTTGATCGGCTACAGGCAGCTCATTATCTGAAGAATGGCCCAAGTCGCCCAAATCATCATGCAGTGGAGGGTCCGCAGCTCCGGTAAAAAAATCTGCATTCAAATCACTGATTTCCCATGAGGAGGTGCCATACCGAAAGTTTCAGTCGAAGGAATATCACATGGGTCAGTGGTAACATCTCTTGGAGGTACATCCTGCTGCGGCTCAGAAGTATGCTGAGAAGGAACTATCAATGGAGGTTCAACTGGAGGTGCTGAAACCGGTTTTTTCTTTACCGATGTCCAGCGCTGCGTAGGCGGGCAAGGTGGTGGAGGCGGCGGCGGGGGAGGCACAGCTGTTGGAACTTTTGGAGGGCACGATCCCGCTGCATGGCTTAATCTACGACATGTGGCGCAATAAAGGGGCAGATCTTCATAGATAACTGACTGCAGAATAAACCTGTTCTTGGCCTGCAAATATATTTTATGTGGCAATTCTTGGGAAACATCAATTTCAACAAACACAACATCAATTTCAACAAACACACGGGCAACAGATGGTCGTAGCCGTCTGTGGTGGCGACATCAAATTTCATTAGAGACCCTATAGGCCGCACAATTTCAAACAAAGCCTCCCTGCGATGAAGGTGGATCGGAAGACCCAGAAAAGCGATCCAGACTGGGACAATGGGAACATCGGCGGTAGGATCACTTGTTATTCGCATATGACAACCCAAAATATGCCATGAACGACGATAGAAACATCGCAAGTAATCCACCTCATTTCGAAAATTCAACAAAATATGCATTTGATCAATAAGGGTGATTCGCAAATCATGGTGAAAGCCTATTTTTTTCAAAAACTTCACGTATGACTTTCAATGGAGGACGACCATACCAGAATGTGCCTACCAAAGAGTATTTGAATGGCGCAGCAAGGGCATCAATTTCGGAATCCAGGAAGGAGATCATCGGGATGCCTTTATATCTTGAAACGGTCTTAGGCGAGATGGATATTTTCTGTGATGATGCTTCGCTGGAAACAACCGCTGCAAATGATGGCGGCAGCTCTGTTGCCATTGGAGATGCGATGCTGGCGTATCATAGAATGAAAAAGGAAAAACAATAAAAAGCCCGGACGTCAGGAACGGCAGGAGAAACTACGGCGGCAGCAATGTGGTGTTAGACTGGTGGGAAAGCGGCGGCGGCAGCGGCTATTGCCGCAGGAGCGTCGACGATCGCCAGAGCATTCCGCAATTCTCTTTCCATATGCCTTATTAATTTTTTTATTTAAGAGAAATTTTATTACGGAAAACCTCACTTATGGCGGAGGAAAACCATATTACAAAAGTCTATGAATGTGAATAAATGAAATAAAGAACTAATAATGTCATATCTCCAGTCGTATATGATATGCCGCATTAAAACCTTGCCAAGTAAAACCACCCTTGTGGATAAAACCTTGGCGAAGGAAAAAGCGTACATATTTATACGGCTGTCATTGATGTGGAAAAATATGTACAACCAAGAATGTGCTGCAGGCAGATAGGCGAAGAAGATAAGGCCCCAAGTAGAATAATCGTCGACATTTGATATGTGTTGTGGAGAGTTAAACCCAGTGACAAAGTCTTCAGAGAAAGTAGGATGCCGTCGTGAGAGACCGATGAGAGGGTGCATTTGCTCCATAAAAATGGTAGTCATCGTCGGATGTGAAGT
>AP025058.1:19038509-19066726 GCA_036186865.1 Eustoma russellianum | reverse complement strand
CAAAAGTTATGTTCTGACCACAAGTGTCCAGGTCAGCAACCCTCACAACTGGCCTGTCAACTTTCTTCCAATCTACGGCCATGGGCAAACGTAACAATATAGAGTCTTCATCGCAAGATTTTTCGCTTGGCCTCATGTTATTTGCGCTGTCAGATTTTCAGAGGGTTCTCTCAGGTAATCCTATAGTCTTTACAAAGAAGAAATGTCTCGCCCAATCTTTGTAAAAGAGGGAATGTTTGTGGCATGAAGGTTTTCACTATCTGGATGCCTCATGCTAAAATAATACCAACTAACTTTTTGTTTGCACACAAACACTCCCTTAAAAACAGCGAGTGTTTGTAAAAATCTAAGTTTGAAAAAATCTAAGATCTTGAATAAAGGAGCTGGAATGGGAAGATTAAAACCAGTTTTAAAATATTCCTCATAGACTGCCTCATACCCTACTGGAGAGTCATAAGCTGTCTGATGTGGCTGGAGAAGAATAGGAGCAAAGGTACTCTTATCAACATTATAATATTGACATAATTCAGAGAGGTTAGTGGCTTCCAAGATGCACACTGAGTTCTGCACCATTGGAGATTGTGCACCTCTGTCAATTGACATTGAGGGCACCATGGATTCCAGGGTAACCAAAGAAGAAGAAGGAATAACGAAAGCCATGGATAACGAAAAAAAGCTTACACAAACCATAAAAGCAGAATTGACGGCACCGGAACTAGGCTAAAGACTGGGAGCAAGGATGAAGATCAGGACATCGTAGGCAAAGTGGAAGAAGAAGAAAAAGAAAATGGGGGCAGGAACCTCTATTTATAAGAACAGAAAGAAAAGGTGGTAAATTTTCAGATAAAATTCACAAAGGGGTGACGTTTCAACTTATCTCTTTCTCGATTATTTAAATCACGAAAAAAGTAATGATGATGCGTTGAAACTGACGCTGATATTAAAAGGCGGATAACGGCCCAATTATGAGGATAAGGACGCGATTAGTGGAAATTACGGCGCAGATAAGAGGATAACTGCCCAATTGAGGAAGACACGTCACAGACTCTTCAGAATAGATTTGTCTGCCCTCACAGGTCAGCTCGGCCACACAAAATCTGGGGACAAATGATAAACCAAAATTAATTGTCTGTTAGTCAACAACAGTCAACGGTACAACTCCTGCAGTTCAGCACCCAAGCATTGTTGTTCAGCCTTGACTACACTTCGGCTATGTCCCATGGCATCCTTTTTATTATCGAAGAATATACTACAATGATTGTACCTCGGCATCCAACTTCAACCTTAGCCTCAGGTGAAGTGTTATGCTTCAGATTACTTTGGTTAGGTTCAACATTGCACTTCGGCAAAGCTTGATTTTATACTTCGGCGAAGGGGTCAAGCACAACATTACATCATGGGACCGCTAAGCAGAAATGCAATTCACAAAAAGAGTAAACGTCGGGCTATTCAGCCTGTACACGCCAAGGTCACTTCAGCCGACATACTAATCACATCAGCCGGCCTACCGGTCATATCAGCAGACCTACTGCATCATAGGTCTTCTGCCCCAAGCAAACGTCCCATCTGGTGTCAGAAGCCGAGGTCAAGGAGAAAACTAATAAAAGCAAGCTAACGAAGACAAGAAAGGGGGGAGAAAACCATTGTCAGATATTATGGAACTAATACATTGAATCTTCTACTCAGCCTAGAACTGTGAGAACTTTCTAACTCCACATATCAAACTATATTCTCAGTGAGAAATAGCCGAAACTGACTTGAGCATCGGAGAGTTTTACCTGGGGTCATCCCCCTGAGACCTCTGATTTCTGCTTCATTGTGCAGGACATCCAGAAGGCTATTCCAGTTATTTCTCAACAATTAGTTAGCGACGTTCTTTGAGGTCATCTTAGACCCTTGGTGAAGATCCGGCTTCATCAGGTATGTATATACATTTTGTACGTTTATTTTGGGCTAAGAACAAGTAAAACATAACAACACACACACATACACATATATACACATGTCAGTGTGTGTGTATATATATTGAGGCACAATATATAACGACGGAGATTATGAGAACCCAAACAGAAAAATAATTGGAACAAGCCCATGCATGATGAGCATATTTCGTTAGCTGCTTGTTGCTTTATAGAGACAGTAAAATACTCCAACGTTTCTTCCCTTTTTTAAGGTATATGTTTTTATTTACTGTTACAAATTTTATGAATCCAATCAAATTGCAATTCTGTAGCTTCAGTCTTTAGCGTTATTTACTCTGTGCCATGAAAGAAGAAGAAGGTTAGCTTTTTATATCATTATATTAGAATTTCAAAATTATTGAATGACTATCTAAATATATGTATACACACATACATTTTTATTTAACGGAGGCAGAGCCTTTTTTATTTTATTGATGATTCCCACTTACGATGGAGGAAAAACTGCTTTTATTACACGATATAAAAATAAATAAAAAAACTAAAGCTAACATTACAATAGAAGAACGAAGTACCAGTTTAAGGAAACCGAGTTTGCGGCATTATTTTTCCTTTACTGCGGGTTTCAACTTGTGAAGTATATATGCATGCATACATACATACATATATATATTGTGTATATATATGTGTGTATATATATAGACACATATATACGTACACATATATATGGATGCATAGATAGGACAATGTTTAACCCTTTATTCTATGTGTAAGAATAAAGACATCTTCGTCGTTCATATCCAACTTGATTCAAATAACATAATTTAGTGCGGGAAGTTTCATCTTTTCTTTTCTGTAATAATTGATTCAATTTCCTAACTCTGAAATCTTATTTTAGATTATTAACTTTCGGTTTGCAAGTTGTAATCAAAATAAGGCATTTCGTCACTAAAATTTAAAAGTAAATTATGTCCCTTATATATGGGTTTTCTTGTATAAAATTAAAGACTCAAACTGTATTTGTTTATTCATCTAGTTTAATTCTCATACAAAATATAGTCTTAACAATTACATAATAAGTATTTACATACATCAAAATTGGTAATAGTGTATATATATATATATATATATATATATATATATATATATATATATATATATATATATATATATACGAAAACCTTTAGGTCTAGCGGTTGAGTAGCACTTATCCCATTTTAAGGTCTACAGTTCGAGACCCGGGGTTGGGATAAATGCTACTCAACCGTTAGACCTAAAGATTTTTCACTATATATATATATATATGTATGTATGTGTGTATATATATATATATATATATATATATATATATATATATATGAGGGCGACCTGGTCTCGAATTCGATTCAGGTCTCCAAATTTTTTTTAAAAAAAATAATGCGGGGCTTGGAGCAACTGGTAAGGTTGTTGGTTTGTGACCTTGAGGTCACGGGTTCGAGCCGTGGAAACAACCTCTTGCACATACTATGTATTTCTCTAAATATCTCATTTCTTATCCTCTGTAGTCTTGTATCTCTACAAATCCACATCGGCATCTTCATCTATGCCACTTCCATCTTTGACAATTATGTCATATTGATAGCCCAGTAGTTTATTTCATATAACATTGCTAGCCGCAGTGCCACCCTATAAAATTATCTCTTTAATTTAGTTGAAAATTTCTTGTCACATAGCACCCCTCACACCGCCCTCCACCTACACTCACTATCTATGTCCCATCGTTGTGATTCTCATGTTTTAAATAACTAAAACTATTACTCAAAACTTTCACCATATATAACAAACAACATATACATATACGAGAAGCACCACACACCAACCTAATCCTTTATACTCTGTCTTTTCGTCATTTTTCTTCTACCGCTTTTAATAACTATTTTATTTTGTGACGGAACTTCTAATGTTGAACAGTCGCATCTAAAAACTGGTTTTTTAGTCGCCTAATTTTATCATAGAAATTATGCCGAAAAAAGTGTTAGCTTCCTACAGCCGTACAATTGCAGATTGTTTTCGACGTATTATAGGCTTTGTTTATTGTGCATTTGCCAGCGTTTCTCGTTTTGTCCTGATGTAGTGCTGAATCTGTCAACAAAATATACTTTCTTGCCGAATTGATTATATAATATATATTAAGAGTTTGACAAATCCGAAAATTGAGACAACTTGCAATTATAAAAATCATCGGTTGACTTACAGGCGGAATCAATAAGAAAGGTGTTTGCTGGAAAAAAGATAAAGAGTAGATATCTTTGAATATTTCGACACATAATGTCACACTATATTATGTTGGAATTCATAGAGTTGCAGAATATGAGCGGAAACAAGTATGAAAAAGCATTTTGGAAGAGCACACATTGTATAATTTGTAAGAACAATTATAAAAGTAGAAGAGTAGAATTGAAGGCTGAATATTGTAAAAGTTTTATTTAGACTTTAAGTTCTTAATCAGAGAACTTCACACCTTGAATTCTTTGAAATGTACAAGTGTTTGCCTTTATAAGACTTGGAAGAGGTAAGACACCTCAAGCCATCAACGGCTAGTTCTAACAGCTATATTCTTATTTACAATTGTTTATTTGTTCACTGAGATAGTGGATGTATGTATAGTATATTCATATAAATACTCTTGCTGCAGTATGCCTCTGTTTATTCCTTCAGTGCTTCCTCCGAGGTCTCTTATGTCTTTAAGTAATTCAGCTTGGTAGTGCTATCCCTATTGCTGATGTTATTCTTTATGCCTTCACCTCGTGTCATCAGCTTGGCATCCCTGTGCCTTCACTTCGTCACCTCAGCTTTGGCATTCTTTCCTTAAGCTCAGATACTTCATCACCTCGGCCTTTCATCATTTCAGCTCACCTCGGCACTTGTTCTCTTGGCTTGGGACTTCGTCCATATTCCTACACGGCCCCTTATCCTATCATTGCATCGTTTCACTTCGAAACCGCATTCTGTCACCTCGGCACTGCATGGTTTAGCTCAGCACTTAGTCTCAGCTTCAAGTACTTCTAACCTCACCTCGACTAAAAACCTCAGTTCGATACTTCTGTCTTACTTCAGCTAAGTGCCTCAACTCGGCACTGTATTCATCTAATGGTCTCCCATTAGATGAATCGCCATTTCTATTGCGTTCTATCATTTACCATATCTTCTACACTCGGTAGTTATCCATATTCTTTGTACTCTGTCTCTTCGTCATTTTTTTCCTACCGCATTTAACATTTATTTTATTTTGTGACGGAACTTCTAGTTCTTAAGAGGTGCATATAAAAAGGGGGTTTTTTACATGTCCATACCACCTCATTTTATCATCTATGGCCGTAGGATTGTAGATTGTTTTTACTTACCTTATTAAAATCATAATTATGCTGGAAAAAACTGTACTACTGCAGATTGTTTTCGACGTATTATAAGCTTTGTTTAATGGGTATTGCCAGCATTTCTTTTTATGGGTGAAATGCAAATTTGTATTATCCGAGTGTCAAAATATTAAAGAGATGTATTTCATACAATAGCCCTACTTGTTGATTAGGCTGCCGACCTACATGCATTATTCAGTAATATAAGCTATTTAAACAATAGGTTCACTGCCTATGTCTAAAATATGGGGGAAGAGATTAAACATTACTTTGTACACATGAGTGCATATTCTATGTACTACATCCCTAGATAAAAAAGATGTATTCTCAAAAATTATCTATTTCGCGCCTGCCATATGTGATATATCATAGATGCCAAGGCAATTTTTGCTGCCTTGGCTTTGAGCGCATTCCCTTTTAGCATGCATGAGCCCAAGATCGGCAATCTATGTACTGTATTAAGCCTCTGTAGAAGCCCCAGTCATGCCGAGATGGAATTCCAGACCGCATGGTGGCAGGGCAGGAGAAGAAGAGGTGGGCCACTGTCTCTTGTCTCACCTATCAGAGTTGGGATGCATTATTATTCAAGAACACTAGTCTGTCTTCGGTGGCCAACTTGTTTAGCCCGGCTAACCAAAGTGTGAACGAATGTTTGGAGGTCACAGCTGAATCCCATACTATCTTAGCCAAATTGATTTTTCTGCCTTTTTCCCTAAAATGATCATATGCCAGACGGGGTTTAAGTATCCCATCAACCGTCCAGGAAGTAAGTATGTCTACAGCCGAGATGTTAGAGCCTGAGTCGGCCACCAGTTCATCCCTGATCTTCAGTAATTTCTTCAGGAGGGATGAGTCAGTACGGTGGCAAGCTCTTGTCCATAGCGAGGTGTGCAGTTGATACTTATGGTTCATCCATTGAACCCAGAGAGAGCCCTTCTTGTGCTGGATGTCCCGTAAGTGCTTGGCTAGTAGTGTTAGATTCCATGATTTCAGTTAAAGAACCCCTAGCCCCCTTCTTCTTTTGGCATGCTGATCTGAGACCATGCTACCCAAGCTTTCCTAGTCCTCAGCATCGAGCTTCCCTATAAGAAATGAAGGCAAATTCTATTTACAAGGGATTTGACCTTTACTGGAGTAGGTTGAGCACTCAACCAAAAGTAGGTCACTCCTTGTAGCACCGATTTGATCAATTGTAGTCTGTCTGCATATGAAAGACTATTTGCATTCCATAGGCCCATTTTGTCCATCAGTTTCTTGATGAAAGGAGTGTAGTGGGTGCACCTGAGCTTGTGTCCATCAATGGGAATGCCTAGATATCTGAATAGCATTGATCCAGCTATGAACCCCGTGCTGAGCTGCAACCAGTTGGTGTCATGACAAATTCTAGCATGGAAGAATTGGATTTTCTCAGATTAGCCCTAAGCTGATGCGTGCAAGACGTGGGCTCCAACAACTCCACCTTCCAAACATCCTTCACAGAGGGTTAGACACAAGGAAGAAGACTTCCCCTTGCTTCCTTAGCGAGATAAACGTGTGGTGCAAACGAGCAAGACCAACACTTCAAGATGGTCGTTGATCTGGCAAACCAATATGGCCCTCCTAGATGGCACCTTTAAGCAATGGCAACACTTTCAAAATGCTCAACTTTGAAGGATCTTAACTTAGGTTTTTAATGCAAAACCAAGAAAACAAAATCTCACAATAAGTGAAGAAAATATCAAGAAGTTTTATTCATCCAAAGTTGTCTAAAACAACTCAGCCAAAAGGCGCTATTTATAGACGACTAAGGATATGGAGATAACCAGGTGTTATCTCTAAAGAAGGTATCTAGAAAGAATTTGAAACGAACTTGAAATTTAAGAATTGTTTGAATTTAAATCTAAGACGAATTCTAGCTAACATTTGAAAATCTTGCAAGATGCTATCTTCAATGTATCCAGTCGTGTATGATGATGAAGGTGGTGTTGGAGACTTGATTTGATGTGGATGAAGTGGTTGGAATTGAATTCAAAGGTTGGTTGAAGATTGAATTGAAATTGAATTTGAATTCAATCTTGAATTCAACTTTGAATTGTGAGCTCATCTCCTTTGATCTCCAAGTTGGCGTGCGAATGGAAGAAATGGCATGTGGGAGGGTCTTCAAGTGGCTGAGATGTGAATTCAAATGTTGGTTGCAGATTGAATTCAAATTGAATCCGAATTTGAATTCAAACTTGGATTCAACTTTGAATTGTGATCTCATCTTCATTATCTTTCAAGTTGGCGTGTGGAATGGCTCAAGATAAGGCTGAGACTTTCTTGAATCCTAAAGCTCAAAATGGTTGAAACTTGAATTCAAATAATGGTTGAATTTAAATTCAAGTTTGGCTTGAAATTTGAATGCAATTTAATCTCCATCTTTGAACTTCAAGTTGACGTGTGGAATGGAGATAATTTGAGCTAGATTTTTGAAAATGGATTCCATCTTGGACACATTTGAATGTCCTTGTGGAGACAAACAATCTTCTCAAGACAACATTCCTTTTGTCTCCCTTTTTCTTGAAGCACACGCTTATAATGCCCTTTTTGATCTCCATTTGGCTTGGAAATTCCATGTACCTAATTTACCTACAAAGCAAACATATAAAACAAAGATCACAAGAAAACATGACAAAATTCAAAACAAGGAATACTCACACATGCACACACATACACATTCATAGTGTAGGTTCAAGGAAGTGAACTCAATGAACCTTAGATTCATCTTGAACATGTTTGTACAAGAAGGTTCCAACTTGATGACCAAGTTCTCTAGTCTTCCTTCTTGCCATGAGACCCGTGACCTCTTGATGGGATCTCCAATCCTCATCAAAAGCCCTAAGCATTGGCCAAAGGTATTCAGTGCCTCTATGATGTTTTACACTGAACAGGCATCATCTTGTGTGGTTGAAGTGCATGCAATTTGTAAATTTTTCCATTCAACTTGAAAGAATAACGATTCAAATATCCATCATATGTCACATGTCGATCAAATGCAATGGTCTACCAAGTAAGATATGACTAGCATGCATTGGTGCAACATCACATAAAACATTATCTTTGTAACTACCAATGCTAAGAGAAATCAAAACTTGCTTACTTACGCTAACTTCACCACAATCATTTAACCATGCAAGTTTGTAAGGATGCGGATGATTAGCAATAGGCAAATTCAGTTTTCTTACCAATTCGATGCTAGCCACGTTCGCACAAGAACCGGAATCAATGATCATGGTGCACATTTTACCATTTATCATGCAATGAATATGGAAAATGTTTTCTCTATGTTGTTCATGATCATCTAATTTCGGATATGCATTCAAAGCTCTTCGCACAACAAGAAATTCCTTAGTGTCATAATCGTCTAATGCGCCTAGATCCTCTTCAGGTTCAATTTCATTATCATGCTCAGATTCGTTTTCATGCTCGGACTCATACACATATTAGTCTTCTCAGTTAACATGCTTTGTTTTGCATTAGGACACTCTCTTCCTATGTGACCACGTCCTAGACATTTATAGCATTTAATGTCTCTAAACCTGTTTGAGAGATCAGGAGAACTTCCTATGGGAGCTTTTTGTTGGACCCATTCATCTTGTTTTTGTGTGCCCTGCACACGGTTGTCCATCCTTTGTGACATGCCTTGGTCACGTGTTTGGCCTCCCGTAGGTCGTGAACTTCCCATTCTTGAAGGCTTGTTGGAAAACCTTGAAGATTGATTAGTACGATAAGTGGAATTGAAATTAGAGGAACTATGTACCTTTAGTTGTTGTTCAATCTTCTCAGCCATATGAACCATGGTCGTTATATCAAGGTAAGGTTGAAGTGCAACCCGTTGTGAAATCTCCCTGTTTAAACCATGTAAGAAACGAGCCTTTATGGCTTCTTCGAGTTCCTGCAAGTTAGACCTTTCCAACAAAATTTCCAACTCTTTGTAATACTCGTCTACACTTTTGAAACCTTGTCTTAAGTTTTGCAAACTTGTGAAAATATAACTCTCAAAATTTTTTAGGATAAAACGTTGACTCATTTCAAATTTCATTTCTTCCTAAGTGGCAATTGGAGGTTGTCTTGTCTTAGCCCTGTTTCTACACAAATTTGTCCACCAATTTAGTGCGTAACCAGAAAACTCAATAGAAGCGTACCTCACTTTTTGTAATTCACTGTAGTTGGTACAAGAAAAGATTAGATCAACTTTCATTTCGCATTCAAAATATTCCTCTACATTACTTTATCATAAAACATTGGAATATTTATTTTTGTTTTGAGAAAATCCTCATCTTGCGGGAAAAGGGAATTTTGGCGTCTTTGGTAACCACGGGGAGGGTGGTCATCAATGTCATAATCATCATGCTCAAATGGAATGTAATCATCTTTGTACCTTCTTGGAGCGTACGTTCTTAGATGCGTTGGAGGAACAAACCTTCTTGGCTCGGTGTGTGGTGGCCTAAGGTTTTCATCCTGAACTTCTTCTAGGGGGTGACGCGTTGGTTGCTGTAGGGGAACGACCCTTCTCGTTCCTTGGCCATCACTCATCTTATAGCTCTGTTCAATATCCTCCAGTCGATGTTTGATTACCTCATTGTCATGCATGAGTTTCTTTAGCATCTCCAGCATTTGTTATTGTGTGTTGTCCAAAGTCTCGGCTTCCTCTGACTTCCTAGAAGCGGAATGAGTGCTGCTCTCCATGTCTTACCTAAAGAGATTAAACGAAACACAAAAAGAAAAGGAAAGAAGCAAACTAACACAAAGACAAGTAAGCGTTAAGTGATTAGTAAAAAACAAAATATGAACACTGCTCTTTCTCTTATTTACACTCTCTTACCACTTTGTTTCTTGGATAACCTGAAGTTAATAACACTCAAAGTGATCAATTAAGAAAGTGTTTGCCAAAGCTTTTCCAATTCACAACGATCTCCACTTGTTTCTCCTTGTTGCTTTCAAGTTGCACCAAATAGTATCAAAACAAAATCAAGTGAAATGGAAACAAACTTGAAATTTCTACTAAGATTCAAAGAAATTAGGTAACCAAAATTGATGTATAAGGCTGAACCAAAGATGAACTAAGGGTTGTCGTTGGCAATCTTTAGTTAATTTTGATTCTATGCACTTACTATCAAAAAAATGGAATCAAGTATTCAAGTGTGTGAGGGGTTCAGGAAGAGTAGTATAAGGAAATTAAATGTGGGAGGACGGTTGTGTGTAGTAAAACGAGATATGGTATCCAAGGTTGTCAAATTGCACCAAAACATTTCAAGTAATGCACAAACGTTTTGCCCTTTTTCTTTTCTCTTGTTCTTTTTTTCTTCCTTTCTTGCTATTTCAACGTAAGCAAGGTTGAGATTCTCTTTTTTTACTAGGGGTAGAATTCGAATTTCATACGTTTTGCACTCAGAACTTTTGTTTTGGGCAGAATACTGCAATGACTTTGAATTGTAGTTTGCAACCTTTAATTGCAACAAAATAACATTGGAAAGTGAGGGAAATTGAGGTTGAGTGGAATTGGGGTTAGGGTTAGTGTTTTCAATTTGGGGTTTTTGGTTGTTCTCGGTTTTTGGGGAGTTTGATTGTTGGGAACTGATTGGACGGTATATGTAGGCTATTTGGGTTGGTAATTGAGGATTTATGTGGTCAATTTCGATAGTGGATGGTTGTAGGACAAAATTGAACAAATTCAAATTCTAGGGTTAGGGTTTTTTGAATAAGTTGGGGAACTTTTGATTTGATTTTGTTTGGCAAAATTGGTTTGGGGCTTTTGTTAAGAGTGTAAATAAGGTAGTTTGGAATCTGGTTGGTGAGTTTTAGGGTTGGGTTTGGGTGGATTTTGTTTGGGCCGTGAGGGATTTGGTATTGTTTAGGGTTTTGGTTGGAGTTAAAAATGATTTGTGAAGACAAACACACTTATGACTTAGCTAGATTTAAAGCATGAAATCAATCACAATGTGAATCACAAGATGCATACAATCATCACCAACTAAAAGCTTCGGTAGCAACAATATGATTTGAAACCGAGGTAGCTTTATAGTCTGATGGTTTGTAACGTTTTAAAGAGAGGTGAATGTGACCTAAATGCAACAAACCCTAACCTGTTCAAGCTTGAATGACAAGATCAAATAGTGACGATAAGGTTGAGAAGAAAAAGAATGACACTTGAATGATGAATCACAAGATGCAGCAAAAGACAAATACTCAAAAACCCCTAGGACAATTTTTTATGATGAAAGTACAAAGGACATGTAGATTTAGGGGTAGAAGAAGGAAACAACTAAGCCTGAAACGAATAGACTCAAACGAAAAGAAAAGGATAGAATACAGTGGAATAGAGTAACCTCGCTCCGATACCAATTTGATGCGTGCAAGACATGGGCTCCAACAATTCCACCTTTCCAAACGTCCTTCACATCCCTTTGCTTCTTTAGTGAGATAAACATATGGTGCAAACGAACAAGACCAACACTTCAAGATGGTCATTGATCCGGCAAACCAATATGGCCCTCCTAGACGGCACCTTTAAGAAATGGCAACACCTTCAAAATACTCAACTTTGAAGGATCTTAACTTAGGTTTTTCATGCAAAACCAAAAAAAACAAAGTCTCATAATAAGTGAGTAAATATCAAGAAGTTTTATTCATCCAAAGTTGTCTAAAAAAACTTGCCAAAATGCCCTATTTACAGACGCCTAAGGCTATGGAGATAACTAGGTGTTATTTCTAAGGAAGGTATCTAGAAAGCATTTGAAATAAACTTGAAATTTAAGAATTGTTTGAATTTAAATCTAAGTACAAAATCTAGCTAACATTCGAAAATCTTGCAAGATGCTATCTTCAATGTATCTAGCCATGTATGATGATGAAGGTGGTGTTGGAGACTTGATTTGATGTGGATCAAGTGGTTGGAATTTTATTTTAAAGGTTGGTTGAAGATTGAATTCAATTGAATTTGAATTTGAATTCAAACTTGAATTCAACTTTGAATTGTGAGCTCATCTCCTTTGATCTCCAAGTTGGCGTGCGAATGGATGAAATGGCGTGTGGGAGGGTCTTCAAGTGGTTGAGATGTGAATTCAAATGTTGGTTGAAGATTGAATTCAAATTGAATCCAAATTTGAATTCAAACTTGGATTTAACTTTGAATTGTGATCTCATCTTCATTATCTTTCAAGTTGGCGTGTGGAATGGCTCAAGATAAGGCTGAGACTTTCTTGAATCCTAAAGCTCAAAATGGTTGAAACTTGAATTCAAATAATGGTTGAATTTAAATTCAAGTTTGGCTTGAAATTTGAATGCAATTTAATCTCCATCTTTGAACTTCAAGTTGACGTGTGGAATGGAGATAATTTGAGCTAGATTTTTGAAAATGGATTCCATCTTGGACACATTTGAATGTCCTTGTGGAGACAAACAATCTTCTCAAGACAGACATTCCTTTTGTCTCCCTTTTCTTGAAGCACACGCTTATAATGCCCTTTTTGATCTCCATTTGGCTTGGAAATTCCATGTACCTAATTTACCTACAAAGCAAACACATAAAACAAAGCTCACAAGAAAACATGACAAAATTCAAAACAAGGAATACTCACACATGGACACACATACACATTCATAGTGTAGGTTCAAGGAAGTGAACTCAATGAACCTTAGATTCATCTTGAACATGTTTGTACAAGAAGGTTCCAACTTGATGACCAAGTTCTCTAGTCTTCCTTCTTGTCATAGGACCCGTGACCTCTTGATGGGATCTCCGATCCTCATCAAAAGCCCTCAGCATTAGCCAAAGGTATTCAGTGCCTCTATGATGTTTTACACTGAGCAGGCATCATCTTGTGTGGTGGAAGTGCATGCAATTTGTAAAGTTTGCCCATTCAACTTGAAAGAATAACGATTCCAATATCCATCATATGTCACATGTCGATCAAATGCAATGGCCCTACCAAGTAAGATATGACTAGCATGTCATTGGTGGAACATCACATAAAACATCATCTTTGTAACTACCAATGCTAAGAGAAATCAAAACTTGCTTACTTACGCTAACTTCACCACAATCATTTAACCATGCAAGTTTGTAAGGATGCGGATGATTAGCAATAGGCAAATTCAGTTTTCTTACCAATTCGATGCTAGCCACGTTCGCACAAGAGTCGGAATCAATGATCATGGTGCACACTTTACCATTGATCATGCAATGAATATGGAAAATGTTTTCTCTTGTTGTTCATGATCATCTAATTTTCGGATATGCATTCAAAGCTCTTCGCACAACAAGAAATTCTTAGTGTCATAATCATCTAATGCGCCTAGATCCTCTTCAGGTTCAATTTCATTATCATGCTCAGATTCGTTTTCATGCTTGGACTCAGACACATATTAGTTTTCTCAATTAGCATGATTCGTTTTGCATTAGGACACTCTCTTCCTATGTGACCACGTCCTTGACATTTATAGCATTTAATGTCTCTAAACCTGTTTGAGAGATCAGGAGGAACTTCCTATGGGAGCTTTTTGCTAGACCCATTCATCTCGTTTTTGTGTGCCCTGCACACGGTTGTCCATCCTTTGTGACATGCCTTGGTCACGTGTTTGGCCTCCCGTAGGTCGTGAACTTCCCATTCTTGAAGGCTTGCTGGAAAACCTTGAAGATTGATTAGTACGATAAGTGGAATTGAAATTAGAGGAACTACGTACCTTTAGTTGTTGTTCAATCTTCTCAGCGATATGAACCATGGTCGTTAGATCGAGGTAAGGTTGAAGTGCAACCCGTTGTGCAATCTCCCTGTTTAAACCATGTAAGAAACGAGCCTTTATGGCTTCTTCGGGTTCCTGCAAGTTAGACCTTTCCAACAAAATTTCCAACTCTTTGTAATACTCGTCTACACTTTTGGAACCTTGTCTTAAGTTTTGCAAACTTGTGAAAATATAACTCTCAAAATTTTTTGGGATAAAATGTTGACTCATTTCAAATTTCATTTCTTCCTAAGTGGCAATTGGAGGTTGCCTTGTCTTAGTCCTGTTTCTACACAAATTTGTCCACCAATTTAGTGCGTAACCCGAAAACTCAATAGAAGCGTACCTCACTTTTTGTATTTCACTGTAGTTGGTACAAGAAAAGATTAGATCAACTTTCGTTTCGCATTCAAAATATTCCTCTGCATTACTTTTATCATAAAACATTGGAATATTTATTTTTGTTTTGAGAAAATCCTCATCTTGCGGGAAAAGGGAATTTTGGCGTCTTTGGTAACCACGAGGAGGGTGGTCATCAAAGTCATAATCATCATGCTCAAATGGAATGTAATCATCTTTGTACCTTCTTGGAGCGTACGTTCTTAGATGCGTTGGAGGAAAAAACCTTCTTGGCTCGATTTGTGATGGCCTAAGGTTTTCATCCTCAACTTCTTCTAGGGGGTGACGCGTTGAATGTTGTAGGGGAACGACCCTTCTCGTTCCTTGGACATCACTCATCTTATAGCTCTGTTCAATATCCTCCAATCGATGTTTGATTACCTCATTGTCATGCTTGAGTTTCTTTAGCATCTCCAGCATTTGTTGTTGTGTGTTGTCCAAAGTCTCGGCTTCCTCTGACTTCCTAGAAGCGGAATGAGTGCTGCTCTCCATGTCTTACCTAAAGAGATTAAACGAAAACACAAAAAGAAAAGGAAAGAAGCAAACTAACACAAAGACAAGTAAGCGTTAAGTGATTAGTAAAAAACAAAATATGAACACTCCTCTTTCTCTTATTTACACTCTCTTACCACTTTGTTTCTTGGATAACCTGAAGTTAATAACACTCAAAGTTATCAATTAAGAAAGTGTTTGTCAATGTTTCTCCAATTCACAACGATCTCCGCTTATTTCTCCTTGTTGCTTTCAAGTTGCACCAAATAGTATCAAAACAAAATCAAGTGAAATGGAAACAACTTGAAATTTCTACTAAGATTCAATGAAATTAGGTAACCAAACTTGATGTATAAGGCTAAACCAAAGATGAACTAAGGGTTGCCGTTGGCAATCTTTAGTTAATTTTGATTCTATGCACTTACTATCAAAAAAATGGAATCAAGTATTCAAGTGTGCGAGGGGTTCAAGAAGAGCAGTATAAGGAAATTAAATGTGGGAGGACGGTTGTGTGTAGTAAAACGAGATATGGTATCCAAGGTTGTCAAATTGCACCAAAACATTTCAAGTAATACACAAACGTTTTGCCCTTTTTCTTTTCTCTTGTTCTTTTTTTCTTCCCTTTCTTGCTATTTCAACGTAAGCAAGGTTGAGATTCTTTTTTTTACTAGGAGCATAGTTGGAATTTCATATGTTTTGCACTCAGAACTTTTGTTTTGGGCAGAATAGTGCAATGACTTTGAATTGTAGTTTGCAACCTTTAATTGCAACAAAATAACCTTGGAAAGTGAGTGAAATTGAGGTTGGGTGGAATTGGGGTTAGGGTTAGTGTTTTCCATTTGGGGTTTTTGGTTGTTCTCGGTTCTTTGGGGAGTTTGATTGTTGGGAACTGATTGGACGGTATATATAGGCTATCTGGGTTGGTAATTGAGGATTTATGTGGTCAATTTGGATAGTGGATGGTTGTAGGACAGAATTGAACAAATTCAAATTCTAGGGTTAGGGTTTTTTGAATAAGTTGGGAACTTTTGATTTTGATTTTGTTTGGCAAAATTGGTTTGGGGCATTTTGTTAAGAGTGTAAATAAGGTAGTTTGGAATCTGGTTGGTGAGTTTTAGGGTTGGGTTTGGGTGGATTTTGTTTGGGCCATGGGGGATTTGGTATAGTTTTAGGGTTTTAGTTGGAGTTAAAAATGATTTGTGAATACAAACGCACTTATGACTAGCTAGATTTAAAGCATGAAATCAATCACAATGTGAATCAAAAGATGCATACAATCATCACCAACTAAAAGCTTCGGTAGCAACAATATGATTTGAAACCGAGGTAGCTTTATAGTCTGATGGTTGTAACGTTTTAAAGAGAGGTGAATGTGACCTAAATGCAACAAACCCTAACCTGTTCAAGCTTGAATGACAAAGATCAAATAGTGACGATAAGGTTGAGAAAAAAAGAATGACACTTGAATGATGAATCACAAGATGCAGCAAAAGACAAATACTCAAAAACCCTAGGACAATTTTTTATGATGAAAGTCAAAGGACGTGTAGATTTAAGGGTAGAAGAAGGAAACAACTAAGCCTGAAACGAATAGACTCAAACAAAAAGAAAAGGATAGAATACAGTGGAATAGAGTAACCTCGCTCCGATACCAATTTGATGCGTGCAAGACATGGGCTCCAACAATTCCACCTTCCAAACGTCCTTCACATCCCTTTGCTTCTTTAGTGAGATAAACATATGGTGCAAACGAACAAGACCAACACTTCAAGATGGTCATTGATCCGGCAAACCAATATGGCCCTCCTAGACGGCACCTTTAAGAAATGGCAACACCTTCAAAATACTCAACTTTGAAGGATCTTAACTTAGGTTTTTCATGCAAAACCAAAAAAAAAAGTCTCATAATAAGTGAGTAAATATCAAGAAGTTTTATTCATCCAAAGTTGTCTACAAAAACTTGGCCAAAACGCCCTTTTTACAGACACCTAAGGCTATGGAGATAACTAGGTGTTATTTCTAAGGAAGGTATCTAGAAAGCATTTGAAATAAACTTGAAATTTAAGAATTGTTTGAATTTAAATCTAAGATAAAATCAAGCTAACATTCGAAAATCTTGCAAGATGCTATCTTCAATGTAGCTAGCCATGTATGATGATGAAGGTGGTGTTGGAGACTTGATTTGATGTGGATTAAGTGGTTGGAATTTTATTTTTAAGGTTGGTTGAAGATTGAATTCAAATTGAATTTGAATTTGAATTCAAACTTGAATTCAACTTTGAATTGTGAGCTCATCTCCTTTGATCTCCAAGTTGGCGTGCGAATGGATGAAATGGCGTGTGGGAGGGTCTTCAAGTGGTTGAGATGTGAATTCAAATGTTGGTTGAAGATTTAATTCAAATTGAATCCGAATTTGAATTCAAACTTGGATTCAACTTTGAATTGTGATCTCATCTTCATTGTCTTTCAAGTTGGCGTGTGGAATGGCTCAAGATAAGGCTAAGACTTTCTTGAATCCTAAAGCTCAAAACGGTTGAAACTTGAATTCAAATAATGGTTGAATTTAAATTCAAGTTTGGCTCAAAATTCGTGTGCAATTTTAATCTCCATCTTTGAACTTCAAGTTGACGTGTGGAATGGAGATAATTTGAGCTAGATTTTGAAAATGGATTCCATCTTTGACACATTTGAATTTGTCCTTGTGGAGACAAACATTCTTCTCAAGACAACATTCCTTTTGTCTCCCTTTTTTTGACCTCTTGATTGGATCCTCCGATCCTCATCATAAGCCCTAAGCATTGGCCAAAGGTATTCAGTGCCTCTGTGATGTTTTACATTGAGCAGACATCACCTCGGGAGAAGAAAATAAGGTCGTCCTGCAAAGCTAAGGTGTGTTATGTTCTATTCGGCACAGCCTGCATGAAAGCAAAATTATGTCCTGGTGTAGCCGCCGTAGGAGTCTTGAGAGGTACTCTATGCCTATTACAAACAAGAAGGGGGATATAGGATCCCCTTGCCTAAGACTGCATTTACCCCAGAAATATCCATAAGGTCTCGCATTAAGCGAGATAGAGTACGAAGTGGAAGTCACACACTTCGTAATCTATCTAGTGAAGACTATAGGGAAACCTAGGCCAAGAAGCATGTCCTTAAGGAAAGACCAGCTGATGGAGTCAAAGACTTTTCTCATATCTACTTTGAACATGCATTTAGGAGTGGTTCTCTTTTTCCCGTAATCTCTAATCAGTTTCATACACCAGGAATATATTTTCCATCATGGATCTGCCCTTAAGTATGGTAGCTTGAGCAGGGTCCATAAAGGAAGGGATAACTGCAGTCATTCTGGTGGCAAGTATCTTGGATACAACCTTGTACATGACATTGCAGCAGACATAGGCCTGTAGTCCCAACTCTGTTGACATGGGCTGACTTTGGGACTGGGGCAGTGAGAGCATGGTTTAGTTGCTTTAGCAATACCCCATTCTTGAAGAATTCCTGGATTGCGCTGACTAAGTAAGGCCCCACAATATCCCAGGCTCTCATGAAAAACTGAGATGTATAACCATCGGGACTTGGAGATTTGTCTTCACCTGTGGAGTGCAGAGTTGCTTTGATCTCATCTTCCAATGTAGGAACAATAAGAGTGTGAGCATGCTGAGTAGAGATCACCGGTCCTCTGGCCAAAACTTCAGGACTGATGGCCTACACAGGCTGAGCTGAGCCGAGCATGTCAATGAAGAACTGAACAAAGTGATGTGCAGATTTCTTAACCTATTTCTTTTAATTATAGAGTGGAAGAATTTTGTGTTCCTGTCCCTCAAAATTAAAAAGTTGCCTTTGGCGAGCTGAGAAAAATACTTTCTTTCTGCCTCCTTTAAGTGGAATGCAAGGTGCCTTTGTGTTTGCAGTTTGTCCTTCCATTCTGTGGAGCCCCAGTTGTCTGGAGACTCCTGCATGGTCATTAGCTCTTGCTGAGCCAATACACTCTTCGTCTCCAGAGTGAACTGACTAGAGTGAGAAAGGCTTCATGGCCAGCCCGCATATTGAAGAACTTGAATGAGCTTCTCGCTGCTGATCTGGATTGCTCAAGACAGAGTACTCCAGGGAATGATCTGAAAGGCAACCTGAAGGAAAGAAGTGTACCTTTGCCAAGGTGAATGCCTCAAAGAAGGCTGCATTGGCAATAACTCTCTCCAGCCTAGATTTGACTGAGCTATTATTCCAAGTATAGAAGCAGCTTGATGAGGTGATCTCCAACTGTCTCCTTTGGAGGAAGAAAATGAGCTGATCATGCAGTTCATAATTAGTGACTGGCCTGTCTCCAATTCGGTCATCTTCAGCAAGGCCAGAAACGAAATCCTCAAAAACTATCCAAGGAATATTCAATACTTGGCTCTAATTGAGGAGGTTGCTCCATAACAAACGTCTGCCCACAATCCTATTAAACCCATAGACAAGTGTGGCTGACAGGCTTATTAACTTAGACAATATCATGCAGTGGATAGCCTATGTGTCTACCGAGCTGACCTAGACATCAACGGGGAATGGATTCCATCCTAACAAAATGCCGCTTGCTTTCATGCGAGTCAAAATTATTTACAAACTCCCATCCTGCAAACTTTTCCCGCAAGAGTAGATACATTCTTGTATTTAATTTCGTTTGTAGTGATCTGAGGATGTCTATACTGTGCTTTTTAACAAAATTATAGACTCCATTTTACTTTAGGGGCTTATTGCATCCTCCTAATGTTCCAAAAACTTATGATCATGAAGGTTAGTCGATCGTCCATGCCTTGGCTTTGCCATGAGGATCTATAAGTTTTTTCCTCAAGGCCTGGGCCTTCGATTTGGAGATGACCTCTATGAAGCCATCCTGAAGCAGGGAGTCAATTCTTTCAACATGGTGCTCTAGGTAGACGTTCCTTTGTGGAGTACAAGATGGATTGACCGAGCAGACCTCAGATTGAGCTGCAGTGGGTTGCTGGGCCAAAACGATGGTTGGTCGAGCTGATCTAGTGATCGACTGAGCAGGAGTGGGGGGTCAGTGCTGAGCTGGTAGTTTGCTGAGCTGAATTGATATGGGGTTTGCCAGTGTCTGAGCCTTGCTAATTTGATGGGGTCTTTTGTGGTTGTACTGAGCTGGGTTGTTGAGGCCGAGCTGATTTGGGCCCAGGTCTGTAGGGCTTTTTGGTGGGGGGGGATAGAAGGTTCAAGGGTTAGTTGCGATGACAGAGCTGACCTGGGCATTGCCAAACTTGCTTGAGCTGGATGTTGGTCAACAGAGGGCATTGACGTGTGTTAGGCAGACTTCTTATGGCTGGCTTCATTGTGGCCGAGCTACATATAGTCTCTGCAAAACATTTGCAAAGTTTCGCACTCCACTTTCTGAACGATTGTGGTGCCATTCGATAGCACCAACTCTACTGAGTTCGACAGTTCCTTGCTGAGATCCACTTCGACCAACGAACGAGCAAAGTTCCGAATGCTTCTCTTTGCTGTGAGTCGGTCAGCGTACAACAGCGTGCCTAGGTGAGAACAGATACTAGAGAGGACTTAGTCCACCCAGAGCGTGACAGGTAAGTTGGAAAACTTCATCCAAACTGGGACTTGTGACAGGTAAGTTGGAAAACTTCATCCAAACTAGGACTTCTCTTCTGAGCTACCGTAGAAGTAGTGTGAGTCTCCATCTAGAGAGCCTATTAACTCTACTGGTTGTCGTCGTTTCTTTTTGTCTGCTCTTTCTGTTGACATGTAGTTTATGCTGGAGCTAGATTCCTTGCAGTGCGCTTCCTTGAAGCATATTTCAGCTTCAACGCAACCTTGGTTGTCTTCGATTTGGGCATAGTGTAGCCTGTTTGGATTTAGAGATAGTATAATAGTTTGTTGTGTTGGTTTGAAAAGCAAAGGAGAAGATTTACTTGTAGAGAGAAGACAGTAACTTTATTGCCATCATTTCTCGTTTTATCTGATGTAGTGTTAAATCTTTCAACAAAATATAATTTTTTGCGGAATTGATTATATAATATATATCAAGAGTTTGACAAATCCAAAAATGGAGACAACTGTTAAAACTTGCAAATATAAAAATTATAACTTAACTTACCGGCGGAATCAGTGAGAAAGGTGTTTGCAGGAAAAAAGATAAGAGTAGCTATCTTTGAATATTTTGACACATAATGTCACACTACATTGGTAATAACAGGAAATAGAAGTTGATAATTCTATAATTGAATCATACAAGTGTTGTACCTGTGCCACAGCTAGGTCTGAAACATGGTATTCCACATATAATGAATAATGAGATATTACTTCCATAATAGTATGGTGATTTTAAAATTAACATATGAATTATTTTAAAATAAATTTGATTACAAATATGTTTAATGTCAAAAATATTTTTTTACAGCAATATAACATCAAAAGAAACTAGCTCTTATGTTATTTGTAAACAAATGTATATGAGATATAATTTATGCAAACTGATGTATCTATTTCTTAAAACCATTTTGGCTTTACTTCAAATGAAGGAAAAAAGAGCATGGCACATCTTTGCAATATGAAAAAGAAAATATAAATAATAACACATGATACATGACTTAAAAAAACTATACGATACAAAATAACCACCAAAAAAAATATAGAAAGAGCCATTCTAAACTTTGATAAATATCGATAAAAAAAACTGTGAGAAATTAGAATATGTCTTCTCCTCCCTCCCTTTATCAATAATTTTGTTACATAGGCCAAAACTATTCGAATGCATTAATAAAGCTTGTAACAAAATTTTCAAACGTCTAACCAAAAAAAGGAAAAAGAGTTAACCTTTAGAGTATTATATGTCGCTATAACGCAACAGGAAGCCCTTTCGTTTTTTGTTTTTTGTTTTTTTTAAAAAAAAACTTCTTAATGTATGGAATGTGAATTTTCAAACTGCTATAGTAACAAACACAGTTGAACTGTGTATGACACAAACACATCAATTAAGCTGCTTCGCGCATGAGATTCAAGCAGAAAAGGGCGAAAGAAGAAGAAGATAGAGAGAAAAACTGCGCAGAGGAATTAACAAGAGAATAACCACCAAATGAATCGTACTCTCTCATTGAGTACAACATCAAACATTTTATATTCAAAGGAGCTGGATTACCAGAATAACTGCCTACTTAAAGTACAAAAATGCCCTTATTAACAACTACTACAAAGCAGACATAAAAGAGATAAAATCGTCATTTCTGCACCCTTTCAAATGTCCCGCCATTCTGCACCCTTCTTCTTCCTCAGCCTTGCGCTCCAACTGATTACTACCCACGTGAGATCACATGCCAACACTTCCAGAAACTGATTATGTTCCACCACTGATCAATCCCGTGCAATAAGCATCTTATTAATCATCCTCACCCATCAGTTCATCAAACTGTCAATATGGGCTTCCTCATCACACCTCCAGTTCATGTGTGTCATAATTTAGTAACTCTTTGACACCCACCCTCAAGCTATGCTTGCTGTATATGTTGAGAGTTCCAAGTTTACTTAAGAGCTCTAGCATGCGCCTACTGTCCAATACCTTAGTAAATAGATCAGCAAGTTGAAATTGTGTCTTAACAGGTATCGATTTGATCACTTGATTATGCACCTTCTCCCTTACTATGTGACAATCAATTTCAATATGTTTTATACGCTCATGGAACACTGGATTCTCTGCAATATGAAGAGCACTCTTGGTATCAAAAAACATTTTTACTGGATGCTGATCCTCAAGTCCCAAATCCTTCACCAGATACAATAGCCATTGAACCTCATGCACAGCTGGAAGCCATTGCCATGTATTCTGCCTGAGCAGAAGATTTTGATATTGTAGTTTGTTTCTTAGGCTTCTATGATATTAGGGCATCTCCTAAAAATACACAATATCTTGAAACAGACCTCCTAGTCTCATGACAACCAGCCCAATCAGAGTCCACAAACGATTTCAGTTTCAATTCACCTGAGCTAGGGAACAAGAGTCCCTGACCATCAGTACCCTTCAAATATCTTAAAATTCTATATGCAGCCCTTAGATGATTAACCGTAGTGCAATCCAAGAACTGGCTCAATTGCTGCACTCCAAAAGAAATATCAGGTCTTGTAATTGTGAGGTAGATCAACTTGACTACAAGCCTCCTGTAGGAAGACGCATCTTTATATTGTTCATAATCATTATTCACTAATCTCAAATCACTCTCCATTGGACTAACTGCTGGTTCGCACCCCAAGGATCATGATTCCTCCAACAATTCCAGCGTATATTTTCTTTGATTGATCAGTATGCCTTTAATTGACCTTGCAACCTCTATGCCAAGGAAATATTTCAACTCACCAGATTTTTGATCTTAAACTTCCTATGTAATGCTCCTTTGATGTGCTCAATTGCCTCCATATTATCAGAAGCCAATATCAGATCTAAAATATATGCATTGTATTTTAGAATATCAGAACCTTTATTGATATCACAGCTTGTGGCTTCTTAATGAAGTTGTTGCTATAAAAAAAGTATCGATCTAAAATATATGCATTGTACTAAAGATTCAAAATCTATTTTCATATTAACTTAAAGGATCTAAAACTTATTTTTCAAGTACAATTTTTTGTCTTTTTCTGTTACGACTAATATCTTTTTTTGCATCTTCTAGTCGAAAATTCTGTGTTTACATAAGATGTGGTCATCTATTATTTCTCTCAGAAAAAGGGAAGAAGAAGATGAGCACGAGTAATATATTGGAGATTTGCAATATAAAGATGATTTATCATGCGGTTGCCTTGATCTATCGTTGAAATAGGAGTCTTGCACTAGTAGGTGCACATTAAGTGTTTGCCCTAAGAAGAAGAAGGTGTTAGGTCCCTTAGAACACAGTAGAAGGGGACTTGAATAGTGTGTTCACCAAGTATGGATATTTTATGGCTATTTTTCGTTTTGAGGTGCAACCAATACTTGGGTGCGTTCTTTAGAAAGAATAAAGATTTGCAAGAATGTAAAGAACACAAGTATGTATAGAGGTTCAAGTCAAATGACTCTACTCCTCTACCTTCTTGATATTTCACAAGAAGGATTTTGAAATGGAGATTGTTATTTCTTTTGGGGGAAACAACAATCAAAGAACAAAATCCAGAAAACAGAAAAACTAGGCACCTTGCCTAGACCTACAACTAAGAAGTCTAACCCTTTAAAGTTTAGCCTCCAAATGATCTTCTTTGCCCTCAAAGAAATCTTGTAGGGAGAATAGTGCACCACACACTATCAACTAACACTTCAAAGTCTAGAAATCTTAAACAAGAAGCACCCTTGCTCCTTGACCAACAATCTACCCAATCTCCCACAATATAATCTCACCAAAAAGAAGACTCTTCTTCTTCTTACAATAATCACTCTCAACAATAAAGTAAAATGTACAATGTTTACAATATTTTGAGAGCTTGAGCTTGAGAGAATTTGAGATCTTGCAAAGTAGAAAGTTGGGGAAGGAAATGGAGGAAACCCTTCTTTTATCAACCTTCATGTTTCTTCCCGTTTGAAAGCCTCTGCACAAACATTAATGGGTTTTGGCATCATGTGTTGGTGAGTCCTCATCATTGGAGATCTCCCTTTGGCATGTAGCAACATTCTTGGAGAGATTTCAAAATGAATGCCAAGAAAGGAAACCTGAAATCTTCAGCAGAGAGAAACCTGTGAAAAAGACACTAAAAGAGGAGGGTACAAAGAGTCAACTAATGTTAAAAAGTGAAGTTTAAGACCTTTGTAACGTTGGTCACATAAAGCGCCTAATGCGCTAAAAGCACAGGCGTTCGAAGTGACATCGAGCGCTTGATGTGAAAATGAACTGTCGTTCGAAGTCACATCAAACGCCTAATGTGGGATTCTTAAGGCATTCGAAGTCACATGAAGCGCCTAATGTAGCCCTTCATGCTTGTTCGAACTAACTCTGACATTTTCTCAGAGAAAGTACTAAGAGTACGTGCCCATTAAGGGAAAAGTACTTTTGGCTTGGTGGACAGCATGAAGCGCCTAAAGAGGCGTTCAAAGTATTCGCATTTTTCAACATACCACATGAAGCGCCTAATCAGGCGTTCAAAGTGTCCTGATTTTCAAACACTTCACATGAAGCGCCTAATCTAGGCGTTCGAAGTGTTCGCACATCCATACACTTCACATAAAGCGCCTAATGTAGGCGTTCGAAGTGTACTGGACTCCACCAAGGTACATTAAGCGCCTAATGTAAGCGTTCGAAGTATACTGATTTCAAACCACCCACATGAAGCGCCTAATCACTTGTTCAAAGTACTGAATTGTGCAAATCATCAAAACTCAACATATTCTAACATTCTCCCTCTTTTGATGATTTTACAACATGCATAACTTATCAAAGCTCCTCTTAACATATGCTGCCCCTCACTAGATGCAAGAAAAAAATAACTTGAGAAGAACAAAGTGATGAAACAATTTAATGAACATCAACAACGAAATACCAAGTTATACTTTCTTGCAATAAACAATAACTTGAAATTTTCACAACCAACAACAAAAAATTAGGAAATTTACATAGCACCACCACTTGGTGGTGTAAAACCACTAAAGCCAAAACCTACACTAGCGGCAAAATCAGTGAATCCACACATGGATCCTCCAACATCTCCAGAGCCCAGCATCACCACCACCACCGCAAGAACTGCCACCAGCATCCACCAGCACCACCACTTTCTCCCCCTAAATCATCAAAATTAGGAGGAAGAGCCCATGGACAGACTTGCATGAATGCATTTCGAAATGCAGTCATGCGAGCTTCATTCCGTACATGCCGAGCTTCATGCTCAGCATCACAAAGATGCAGCTGTTGAACAGTCTGTTCAAGCGCAGTAATGCGTGATAGAAATTCAGAAGAATTACTACCACCAGCAGCATCTTGAGGTCCCTTCGCGACCTCATCATCATCAGGAATGGTGGTGGCCTTCTGTTTTTTGCGAGTCAACGGCCTGGGCGATATTGTAGTGATCATAGACGTTAGATTTGGCAACTGGGGTCAAATCATCATCAGAAATATCAACACCTTTTGAATTTAACAATATTGTGACAATATTGGCAAAAGGTAAAGCGTTCGACCCTTTTCGGAGAGCTGCAAACATGACTTCTATGAAACTCCAGGCGAGATTCAGCAGGGGTCAGATGTTTGAGACGGTAAGATACATAGAAATCCATGTTGCTAGGATTTCTAGTAGCCTTGCCATTGATACAGTAGGTGACCACCGCTAGCAAGATGCGATCCACCAATGGCATGTTCTGAGTCTTTTTGGAGGAGAAATACCCCAAATCGAATTTTACATCCTGCTCACGGACGCCGTATTTGACACTCCACTCAAATGCGGAAAAATCAGTCAAGCCCTCGTTCCGGATTCTCAGGACTTCACAGATTTCAGGGATAGTGAAGCTGAGAGGATTACCATCAATAACAGTGTTGAGGGAAAAATGGTAATCCTCTCAGACTATGGAGTGACCCACAGATTCGAATAGAACAGCCGGGGTGTGCTCGCGGGAGTATTTTTGCATGTCAAGTCTGGACCAAAGAGATGTCCAGCCTTGATGTTCCAACAGGGGAACAACTTCAAACGCAGTGCTCGTCTCAGGAAGATTGCTGAGATTGAGCAGTTTCAAAGGGATGATGAGACGATTGGATGCTACCCATTCTCGGAATAGCATGCCGGAGTAGTAAGAAACATGAGCACCTTTGTCAATGGTGCGTGGAGGCTTCTTGATGTCGGACTCAAATTTCTTCAACCAAGGAAAGTTGTCCTTGGTGAGCCCTTCACGAATGGCCCTGATTTCAGGACGGCTCAACAATTCCTTGGCCAGCCATTTGTTTTTGATTTTGGGTGCGCGGACGTTTTGAAGGACCTGCGGAAGCCATTTGATAGAAAGGTGTAAAAAAAGAGAGGTCTTGAGAGTAGATGCAAAGTGATGAAATAAAAATGTGAAGAAGAATGAAGTAAAGGTTGGATTTTAAAGGGTGAAGAAGGGAAGATGAAGGAATGATGGAGTTATGGCTGGGAGGGAGGATTAATGGGAGAGTGTAGGAGTGGGAGAGAGTTGTGAGGAAGAAGATTGAAAAACTGTAGTGAATGGGGAAGAGGAGAAGGTAGACGTGGGGGAGAGAAAGAGGCGCAGAGAATTGATGGTCCTTGAATGGTGCGAAAACTGAAGAGGCGGTGGAAAAGACAGTGTGAAATTAGGGTTAAAGCGCCTAATGTGACTTCGAACGACTTCACAAAATGGGATGAAGTGCTTATAGTCACTGTTGAACGGCTGTGGAGATGCAGATTGAGCGCTTAATGTCACTTTCAACGAGTGAACTCATTTGGATAAATCGCTTAATCCTTCATCGAACGCCAATGTAAAGGGACATAAAGCGCCTGATGTCACTTCGAATGAGTGACATCCTTAACATCAGGCGCTTGATGTGACATCGAACGCCTGAAGCAAGTGTGATGGAGCGCTTTATGTGCACTGATCTAGAAAGTTTTTGAAATTTTCGTGCTCAAAACTCAAGATGGTTTTATCAACCCATGTTGAGCAACCCCAACGTACTTTTATAGATACAAAAACATCACTTGGTAAGGGGTTTCGTGAAAATGTCCGCTAATTGGTCTAGTGTAGGAACGAGTTCCACACTTACCAAGTTCTTTTGTACACAATCACGGATGAAATGATACATCACTTCAATGTGATTGGTCCGACTATGTTAAACGGGATTTTGTGCAATATTAATAGCGGACGTGTTATCACACAAAATTGGCACATTTGAGAAGTGAATGTTATAATCATTTAACATGTTTGTCATCCATAATAATTGTGCACAACACGAGGCGGCCAACACATATTCGGATTCCACCGTAGAAAGAGACACACTGTTTTGTTTCTTGGAAAACCAAGAAACGAGACAATCTCCGAGAAACTGACAAGTTCCAGAGGTGCTCTTCCTATCAACTAGACTTCCGTATAATCGGAGTCACAATATCCTCTTAAATAAAAACATGCATTCTTAGGATAAAATAAACCAAATTTCAAAGTACTTCTAAGGTATCTGAGGATGTGTTTTACAGCAATAAAATGCATCTCCCTAGGATCACTTTGAAATCTAGCACATAAACATACTGCATGTAAAATGTCGGGTCTACTAGCCATCAAATAAATTAGACTACCTATAATGCCACGATATAAGGTTACCTCGACATGCTTTCTCTTTTCATC
>AP025058.1:19005928-19038499 GCA_036186865.1 Eustoma russellianum | reverse complement strand
TAACATCATCAACATATACTTGAATAATTTTAATGATTCCTATCTTGTTCTTTTATAAACAAAGTAGTGTCAACTTTACCTCTTGAAAAAACCATTATTAAGAAAAAAAGTACTTAACCTCTCGTATCAAGCTCTTAGAGCTTGTTTGAGGCCGTAAAGAGCCTTTTTAAGTTTGAAGACATGATATGGTGAATCTGACATTCAAACCCAGGAGGTTGTGCAACATACACTTCTTCTTGAATAACACCATTCAAGAAAGCGGATTTAACATCCATTCGGTAAAGTTTAAAATCCGTATAACAAGCATATGCTAATAAAGTCCTAATAGCTTCAAGCCGTGCTACGGGTGCAAATGTCTCATCAAAATCAATACCTTCTTCTTGACGGTATCCTTGAGGAACCAACCTAGCCTTGTTTCTAGTGAGATTACCTTGATCATCCATCTTGTTACGAAAAACCCATTTCGTACCAATAATAGTATGATCGCGTGGTTTGAGAACTAACTCCCAAACATCACTTCTTTCAAATTGGTTTAATTCTTCTTGCATAGCCAAGATCCAATTTTCATCAAGAAGTGCATCTTTATTATTTTTAGGCTCTATAAGAGAGACAAATGCATTCTCTCTATATTGCCTTCGTGTGGTGATACCCCTATTTAGATCACCTATGACCAACTCTTGAGGATGAGAACTTTTGTGCTTAAATGATCTAGGAAGATTGGAGACATCTCCTCCAACTTCCTTTTGATCATGTTCCGGAAGAGATGAAACTTCATCATCCACATGAACCTCATGTTCCGGAATGTGTGATGCATTATCTACATTTTGTGTATCAACATGAGTATGAGAAATATTTCTATTTGACTCACTAAGTTCATGCACACAAGGTGGAGGAGTACCTTCAATAGGTTCAACTCTCAAATCAATGAAGATGTTTCCATTTGGAGGATCATCAATGATCTCTCGTTGAGGAACGACCATAGGAACATCCTCAAGAATTTCTTCTTGAGGAGTCACATCTTCATCCACTTCACAATCCTCATTAAGTTTAGGCTCACCACTAAGTGACTCATTAAACTTAACATGGATTGATTCTTCCACCTTTTGACTTCTTTTGCTGAAAACACGAAATGCTTTACTATTTGAGGCATAACATAGAAAGATACCTTCATCCGCTTTGAGGTCAAGTTTGTCCAAAGTATCTTTGGTATTAAGTATAAAATACTTGCAACCAAAGACATTGAAATACCCAATGTTGGGAACTTTTCCATTCCAAAGCTCATAGGGTGTCACATTTAAGTATGGTCTCAAATAGACACGATTGATCACATGGCAAGCGACATTTACCGCTTCGGCCAAAAAGTACTTGGGCAAACCAAACTCATTCAACATTGCTCTACACATTTCTTGTAGAGTTCTATTCTTTCGTTCGGCCACACCATTTTGTTGAGGAGTTCTAGGTGCCGAAAGGTCATGAGAGTACCCTTTGGATACACAAAACCTTTCGAAATCACCATCAAACTCACCACCCCGATCACTACAGATGGTTTTAATGGTGTCACCCACATGATTTTTCAATCGTTTACTTAGACTCATAAACTCACTACATGCATCACTTTTCTTAGCTAGAAACATCACCCACGTATAACGAGTATAGTCATCTACTACCACGAAGGTATAATGTTTACCACCCATGATTTTTGTTCTAACATCCCCATTCAAATCCATATGAAGCAATTGTAGGGGCTTGGATGTGGAAATATTTGTCTTGGGTTTGAAGCTTGTTTTCACAAGCTTCGCCTTTTGACAATGTCACATAAGTCATGGTTTGCGAAATTCATTTTTAGAAGGCCTCGAACTTTACCATTTTTGCAAATAAATTTAAATGTTTTGAAACATACATGTCCGAGACGTCTATGCCATAGTTGCGTCAAATCATTTTTAGCAACTAGACAAGATACATTTTGAGAAACCAAATCATTGATGCTAAGTTTGTAAATATTTTTGAAACGCAAAGCCTCAAATAAGATCTTATCTTCCTTTTTCACAACGCACTTTGTTTTCAAAAACGTTACCTCATAATTAGCATCACAAAGTTGACTGACACTTATCAAGTTAAATTTAAGACCTACAACATATAAGACATCACTAAGAGAGAAGGAATCGTTGCCCACAATACCATGTCCTTTGATTTGGTCTTTGCTACCGCCAAATTGGACAACTCCTCCATCTTGCATAGTGAGTCTATGGAAGAGACGTTTGTCTCCGGTCATATGGTTGGAACACCCACTGTCCACGACCCATTTGACCTTCTTGTCTCGCTTTCTCCGTTGAGTGCTAGGGCCTACAAATGAACCATATGAAGTTGGTACCCTTTTTGTTTTGGGTCCTTGAAGGTTAGTCACTTTCATCTTGCCTTTCGGCACCCACACAAGATTCTTATTATTTTTTGCTCTACATACTCTTTCTACATGGCCTTTCCTATTGCAATAAATTATGCAAAAGAATGCATAAAATACTAAAGATGAGGTGGAGAACTTTAAGCATGTTGGCTGAAATTTTGCAAGGAATCTAGCAAGAGAATGTGATCAAGTGGTGCAAAGAATATTCAAAAGAAAGTCTCAAGAGCTTACAAGACAATTCAAAATCAAATTTGGGAGGATCCTCTCAACCCTAGGGTCGTTGGTTACATCTATAAAAGGGCCAAGAGATGAGCAACACAAGACAAAAACAACAAGTGAAAAATTATGTTTAGTGTTTGCAAGACTTCAATTCATTTTCCATATTTATCTCTTGTATATACCCAAAGCCTATCATACTTACATGTCATATTCAGAATAGGCTTCATATACATCACCCAAAAATGATTCATTGGTGTATAAGGTTGATCAAGGTGTGATCAAACCTTCATTTGGTGAGGTGGTGCTGATTGGCGATTCTTTGGTGTTGTTCTTGGTGTAGAACATTGTAAAAGGGTTTGGATTGAAAGAGTTGGTGTATAACTCTATCCACCCTTGTTCTAAGGTGACTTTGGTGACTAGTGAAAACCAAAGAAGGTGTCTTTGAAGACTGGATGTAGGTCACATTGGCCGAACCAGTATAAAATTCGTGGTGTTCTGACTTTCAGCATTTTTACTCTGAGTTTCTGTTTTTGAATCATCTTTATAATCTCGGTAAAAATAGCAAATCATTTTCAAAAATCATAAAGATTTTCAGAAACATAGCCTTGTGTCTTAGGGTTCATTTCCCACTGGTTCCATCAAATTTGGATAAGTATAAGTCATCCAAACGTTCATAGTTATGAGACTAGTGCAAATCTGTTTTTCAGATTGGCAGAGGTTGAGAACATCAACTTGGTTGACATAATTCCCAAAGGAAATTTTCAAAACTTTTTTAACTGAGTATACTACACATCCTAAGGGTCATCTCATAAAAATTTCAAGTCATTTACAGTTGTCACCAAATAGGAATAAGTTTTTCATTTTAAGGTACAGGTTCTGTCCAAACTGACATTGTCAGATAACATACCACATTTGAGTGACCTAACCTTTGAGTTTTTTATGACACCTTCATAACACCTGAGAGTACATTGTGTCCAAATTTCACTATTTTTAGAGGTCTACAACTCAGTCAACCAAGTCTCTAAAAACGGGTCCTGAAAATAGTCTCTGTTTTCAGAAGTGAGTAATTGGTCCTTAAATTTATATAAACCAATTTTTTCCGCACTCACTATTCAACCCCGCCTTTCTAGTGGTGCTATACAGGTCTAACAATTGGTATCAGAGCTAGGTATACTCACAACAAGAAGATATAACAATCTTTGTGAGATGGCATCAACTAGTCGCAAAACCGAGCAAGAGGGTTCGTCAAGTCAAAGGTCTCCACTTCTTAATCTTGAGGTAAATTGTGATTCTGATTATGAAATGAATCTTGATGAAATTTACGATGAATTGATGAAAATGAATGTTCTTGGTAAGAGTTTGTCAAAAGAGAAAAAGAGACTAGTTAAGGAAAATGACAAGTTGAAGACAACCAACTTGGAACTTTCTAATCAACTAGAATCTCTCAAACAAGAGTCATCAGATACTCTTATTCTTTTAGAGAATAAATTTGATTCATATAGGAAGAATGAGCATACATTGAAAACTGAAAATAGCATGTTGAAATCTAAGGTAGAGAGTTGTGAAAATGAAATAGCACAACTTACAAAGTCTAAGCTAGACTTAGAGAAAATGTTAGAACAATTTAAAACCAGAACTAATATGTTAGATACATTGGTATCATCACAAAAATATAGAAATGATAAAACTGGATTAGGATATAAAGATGAAAATGTCAAGGTAGACAAGAATACTAACTTTTTTTCATCGAGTACAAAATTGCCTTACAAAGTTAAGCCAACTTTGTCTACTAATCCTTCTTTTACCTATCCTAAGGTAAGAACGCAACGTGCACTTTCAAAAGCAACTAGGCAAAACTATGCATCTAGACAACCAAAAAATTATGCATACATGTATACAAATGTGCTTAAGCAAAATAAAGTTCATCCAACTCATTTTGATGCATATAAACCGAAATATATGCAACTTCCTTGTAAGGCCTATAAGAATACTTATGATTATACATACAAGGCACAGGTTAAGAGACAAAATTATATGCCTCGTATGTCATATCAAAATCAGTCACAACACAATACATTTAGACCAAGAAATAACACTTATGTGCGTACACCTAAATGGAATGATCAAATGGTCTATGATTCTTTATGCTCTACAACTTACGGTGATGCTAAAATTGTGCCTAGAAGGTACATCCAAGTTTGGATACCTAAAAGGTATATAAACAAGGATGGTGCAACTAACATTCTAGGACCCAAGTAAAGGGTACCCAAAACTTTGTCTCCATGGTAGTAAAAACATAAAGATATAATGAAGGAGACAAAGCCAAAATATCTAAATACCAAGTGGGTTTTAGATAATGACGGAAGATTCAAGTTTGTTTTTAAAGATAAAGGAAGTTACGAAAGGTGCATCGGTAATATTTTGAGATAACAATAAAGGTCGGAAAATTGAAAAGGGAACAATCGAAAATCCAAGTAGTCTTCAAATCTCCAACATGTTCCTAGTAAGTAATCTATCATACAACTTACTTAGCATGTCACAAATCCTCGATAATGGTTATAACGTGTGTTTCTCTCATCCAACTGCAACATATTTAATAAAAATGGAGAAACCGTACTAAAAGGAAAAAGAGGAGGAAATATTTCTACACTATTTATAGATGACATGCTAGATGCTAACGTTTAGGACATATTGGCATATCAACTCTTGAAAAACTTCAACGAAAGAATCTAGTACGAGGATTGCCTAAACTTGATACGGATAACTTTAAGTTATGTGAGTCTTGTATTCGAGGCAAACAAACACGAGAATCACTTAAGTCTAAGAATGAGATTAGCACATCTACTATCTTAGAATTATTACACATTGATTTGTTTGGTCCTAGTCGTACTAAAAGTCTTGGAGGGAGACACTATGCATGTGTCATAGTTGATGATTTTTCTCGCTATACATGGACTTTATTTCTTGCAAATAAAGATGATAGTGCTGTTGAGATTGCTAAATTAATAAAACAACTTGAAAATGAATATGGCATAAATGTGAAGAAAATTAGAATTGATAGAGGAGGTAAATTTAAGAATAAAGATATGATTGCATTTTGTGAAGAAAAAGGGATTAAACATGAATTTTCACCACCTAGAACACCTCAATTAAACGGCGTAGTAGAAAGAAATAATAGGATATTACAAGAAATTGCAAGAACGATGCTATGTGAAAATAAACTACCTAAATTCTTGTGGGCAGAAGCTGTAAATTGTGCATGCTATATAGTCAAGCGTTTATCAATTAGAAAGAAAATAAACAAAACCCCTTATGAGATTTTAAATGATCGAATGCCTAAGATTGACTATTTTCGTGTGTTTGGATGTAAATGCTTTGTACTTAACACAAAAGACAATCTAGATAAATTTGAGTCAAAATCCATTGAATGCATCTTTGTTGGATATTCTGTAAATTCTAAGGCATATAGATGTTATGATCCTATCACTAGGAAAATCTTAGAATCTATTCATGTACAATTCAATGAATTCGGTGAACATGAAACAACTAAAGATTATGATGGTGATTTTGAACTCAAACCTGTGATTGATGATATAGAAGAAAATATAGTACATGATGAACACAACAAACTAGAAACACATGATCACTTAGAAATGCATGAGAACTTAGAAAATAATCAAACAAGATTTCATAAGAATCATCCACATGAACTTATCATAGGTGATATATCACAAGGTGTACGACCACGTAGAAGAATAAATCAAGATGAAATAAATCAATTCCATGCTATGATTTTGGAAATAGAACCCAAGAATGTGTTTGATGCTTTAAATGATTCTTCTTGGATTAATGCTATGCATGATGAACTTAATCAATTTACAAGAAATGATGTTTGGGATTTAGTACCAAAACCACAAGATAAAACAATAATAGGCACGAAATGGGTGTTAGAAACAAAATGAATGAGAATGTTAAAGTGGTTAGAAACAAAGCTAGACTTGTAGCACAAGGATATAATCAAGAAGAAGGCATAGACTATGATGAAACATTTGCACCCGTAGCACGATTAGAAGGTATACGATTACTACTTGCTATTGCTTGCATAAATAATTTTAAACTTTACCAAATGGACGTAAAAAGTGCATTCTTAAATGGTTTTATACAAGAAGAGGTCTATGTAAAACAACCACCTGGCTTTAAGGATATGAAATATCCCCTTCATGTTTACAAGTTAAAGAAAGCATTATATGGTTTAAAACAAGCTCTTAGAGTTTGGTATGATCGTTTTGTCACTTTCCTCTTAGAAAAAGGATTTAAAAGAGGAACCATCGACAGTACACTATTTTTAAAACATGAAAAATCAGATTTACTTATTCTTCAAATTTATGTTGATGATATTATCTTTGGATCTACTTGTGATAAATTATTTGAAGAATTTGAAAATTGTATGAAATCCGAATTTGAAATGTCAATGGTAGGCGAACTAAATTATTTTCTTGGCTTGCAAATTAAAAAAACTAATAAAGGAATACACATAAGTCAAGCAAAATATGTGAATGTTGAGAATTTAAAACCATCTAAAACCCCCATGAGTATTTATATAGATCTATGATTGGCTCTTTGCTTTATCTTACTGCAAGTAGACCTGATATCATGTTTAGTATGTGTATGTGTGCTCGTTTTCAAAGTAACCCGAATGTCTCACATTATAATGCTGTAAAACGAATATTTCGGTACATTAAGCACACTCCCACATTAGGTATTTGGTATGATAAAAACTCTGAATTCAATCTACATGCTTATACCGATGCTGATTATGGAGGGTGTAAGATAGATAGAAAAAGTACAAGTGGTACATGTCAATTTATTGGAAACTCACTAATATCATGGTGTTCAAAGAAACAAGCTAGTGTAGCATTATCCACTACAGAGGCGGAATACATGGCATTAAGTCTTTGTTGTACACAGTTATTATGGCTAAAACAACAAATTTCAGACTTTGGAATAACTGTAAATAAAATCCCTATATATTGTGACAGTACAAGTGCTATCAACTTATTTAAGAACCCTGTTTTACACTCTAAGGCAAAACACATAGATGTAAGATATCATTTTCTTCGTGATCATGTAAGTAATGATAATATTATTATAGATCACATTCGTACTGAAGAACAAATAGCTGATATCTTTACAAAAGCCCTTAATCAAGCCACATATGAAAATTTACGATCTCAATTAGGCATGATTTCCATTGATATGCTATACATTATTGTTTTGCTCCAAATGTATCTTTTGATGTGATTTACAAAATCAAGGGGGAGAAAAATGCATGATTTCAAGGGGAGAAAAATCATGATTTTATGGTAAAAGAGAGTGAGAAATTGCTAATTCAAATGTATGATATAAAGGGAGAGATTGATTTAAGGGGGAGTATTTACATTTTGAAAAACATGTTATGAATGCATAATTGTAGGGGGGGTGATTATGCCACATCTAAATCATGAATAAAGGATTATTTTGCAAATCATCAAAAGGGGGAGATTGTTGAGAAGTCATGGTATGAATGATTTACAAGTACATGATTTATATGTTACATGATTAAATAATCTAAATGTTATGAGATTTCAAAATGCATATGCCTATATCTATCACTGTTGTACTAACAAGCCATCAAGCGTTAAGGCTTAAATCATATGGCAAACGTTGTTGTATTCATTCTCAGGAGATATACACGACATACATACAACTCTTGCATATAGTATATATTTCTTGGATATCTCGACATATATCTTGTAGACACACGGCGTATATATTTCTCGGATATGTCGACATATATCTTATGGACGCACGCCATATCTATCTCTTGGATATACACTCATATCTTATGGATACTCATTCATATATATATATATATATATATATATATATATATATATATATATATATCTTGGAGTCTCACGGCATATACATATATCTCATGGATATATATACGACATATATTCTATCTCAGACGACAAACTACATTATTCGATCTCGACATTTCGTCAACATGTCATCAACATATGTCAACATCAAGAGAGTCATATATACATCATATACACATCCATGATACTCTCAAGTTATATATTTCATGTCATCAAACTTCCAAAATTCAATAGACATGACAAAAGTGCATAAACCGAAATGTATCATATCATATGACTACCGAGCCATCTCCGACACATCATATACTTATCATACAAAGATGGCCAGCCAATATACATTTCCAACACTCAAAAATTTCGTGCACTACATGGAGAATTCAATACCAAAGTCACAAAACAAATATATATATCAATTCTCCATCATCTTCCTTATTTCTCGGAAAATCAAATTCTAAATACATATACCCCTTTGGCTGAAATTCTTACACTCCCTGGAGCTGAGATTATACATTTTTATATGTGTATTACATGTTACATTACATATTTTATATGTTGAAGGGGTTTGAGACAAAAAAGAGAAAAACCGAGCAATCGACGGAAGTTGAAATTTGAAGTTCGTACATCATCGTACATGGACTGTTTTTACTACATGTTATTACATGTATTTATACATGTTCTCTACAGCAATATAATGATCTTGAAAGCTTCTAGAAGACAAGGTAAATTGTTGTTTGAAAGTTACCATAATGCTTGAAGATTTTACCTTCTACCATGCAAGATAAAAAATTAAATCTCAGCATGTTCAAACTTCAAACATGCGTTGGTTTGATTCCTTTGGAGACAGGATGTAGCTTCTTTTTGTTGTATAATTGATAAAGAAGAATCTACTCAATTATATTAACATTTGTGAAAGCCTAAATTATGCAAAAGAATGCATAAAATACTCAAGATGAGGTGGAGAACTTTAAGCATGTTGGCTGAAATTTTGCAAGGAATCTAGCAAGAGAATGTGATCAAGTGGTGCAAAGAATATTCAAAAGAAAGTCTCAAGTGCTTACAAGACAATTCAAAATCAAATTTGGGAGGCTTCTCTCAACCCTAGGGTCGTTGGTTACATCTATAAAAGGGCCAAGAGATGAGCAACACAAGACAAGAACAACAAGTCAAAAATTCTGTTTAGTGTTTGCAAGACTTCAATTCATTTTCCATATTCATCTCTTGTATATACCCAGAGCCTATCATACTTACATGTCATATTCAGAATAGGCTTCATATACATCACCCAAAAATGATTCATTGGTGTATAAGGTTGATCAAGGTGTGATCAAACCTTCATTTGGTGAGGTGGTGCTGATTGGTGATTCTTTGGTGTTGTTCTTGGTGTAGAACATTGTAAAAGGGTTTGGATTTAAAGAGTTGGTGTATAACTCTATCCACCCTTGTTCTAAGGTGACTTTGGTGACTAGTGAGAACCAATGAAGGCGTCCTTGAAGACTAGATGTAGGTCACATTGGCCGAACCAGTATAAAATTCTTGGTGTTCTTACTTTCAGCATTTTTACTCTCAGTTTCTGTTTTTGAATCATCTTTATAATCTCGGTAAAAATAGCAAATCATTTTAAAAAATCATAAACATTTTCAGAAACATAGTCTTGTGTCTTAGGATTCATTTCCCACTGGTTTCATCGAATTTGGATAAGTATAAGTCATCCAAACGTTCATAGTTCTGAGACTAGTGTAAATCTGTTTTTCAGATTGGCAGAGGTTGAGAACATCAACTTGGTTGACATACTTCCCAAAGGAATTTTTCAAAACTGTTTTAACTAAGTATACTACACATCCTAAGGGTCATCTCATAAAAATTGCAAGTCATTTGGAGTTGTCACCAAATAGGAAGAAGTTTTTCATTTTAAGGTACAGGTTCTGTCCAAACTGACACAGTCAGATCACGTACCACATTTGAGTGACCTAACCTTTAAGTTTTAATCTGAAATTTTTATGACACCTTCATAACACTTGAGAGTACGTTGTGTCCAAATTTCACTATTTTTGCAAGTCTACAACCCAGTCAACCAAGTGTCTAAAAACGGGTCCTGATAACAGTCTCTGTTTTCAGAAGTGAGTAATTGGTCCTTAAATTTTTATAAACCAATTTTTCCGCACTCACTATTCAACCCCCCCTTTCTAGTGGTGCTATACAGGTCCAACAACTTACACATCAAAACTTAGGCTTCAACCAACTCGTCAACACTTAGTCTGGATCCTAAGGTTCACAACCTACTGCAAGTGTCTTATCCTTCTTTCCTCGACTCTCTAATACCTCATACGTTCATTTCCTAACCCACCTAAGTCATTCACACCGAAACTCGATTCGAGAACTCATCGAAGTCACCACATTGATTCACCATCCTAAGTCATGGTCCCATGGCTCAAACTACCGTTGATCAGGTCTTAAGAAGCCTCTAGGGTCACTCAAGGACTCCCCGAACTTCCCTCTTTCTTCCTCTATTTTTCACAAAATTGACGGACTTCATTCCCTAGCTTCGATCGATCGATGTCCAACTGGGGACATCGATCTCTCCACTTCGATCGATCGATGTCCTACTGAGGACATCGATCTCTCAGGCTTACCCACATCGATCGATCGATGTCCTTTCGGGGACATCGATCTCTCCACTTCGATCGATCGATGATCTCTCAGCAACCCGTACATCGATCAATCGATGTCCTTCTAGGGACATCGATCTCTGACATCGATCGATCGATGTCTGCGTTTCTCCCAAATTTTCACTGCGTTTTTCTGCAATCTATCCAGAACCAAAAATAAAACACCAATATGTCCAAACTTCAATCCATCCAATCCAAGCCTAGTCCCTGCTATCATCCACGCTTAAACTATAGATTCAACGCTTATACGCACATCAACTAATGATTCAAGCCTAAAACGCGATTAGTCGACTCTCTCAATCCCAAAATCTCATCTTTTCTCTCAACCCTTCACACCCATGAAACCACACCAAGAAGGAATTCAGGGGTAGGGATTTGCAGGATTTCACATAATCAACAAAAACAACGAATGCTTTTTCATATACATTGGCCAAATCTCGAAACGAAAGCACATAGATCCTATACAAATAATCAAAGAACGAATTTACTGCATGGTGATCCAATTTGATATCAAAATAGGCCCTTTATCTTTCACAAATCGCAGGAACTTATAAGAAGGTTACTTGCCTTTGATTACTCGAGAACGGGTTGAAGAACGGATGGAAGTTGAATGGAAATTCGAGGCCTTCTTCTCTAGGGTTGATGGAGTCGCTTATGGGGAGAGGAGACTGCGTCAATTTTCTCTGCGTAATGAGGAAACTGACGTTGGTCAGGTTTTTATATGGCCAGGGTAAAGTCTGGTGTTTCTAAATTATATCTTATTTTCTATTTTTCTTAAAGGATAAATATTAATATTTAATTCTAAAAATTAAATGCAATTTAATTCCTAATATTTAACCCTCCATTTAATGCTCATTAATCCTATTATTTAATTCGTAATTAGTACGGTTGACCATCATTAATTTCCGTAAAATTCTTCTTTGCCTTTTAATTACCCTACGGAGGGTGAGGGGCATAACAACGCAGACCCAGACACTTCACATTAGGCGCCTAATGTAGGCGTTCGAAGTGTACTGGACTCCACCAATGTACATTAAGCGCCTGAAGTGAGTGTTCGAGGTATACTGACTTCAAACACACAACATGAAACGTCTAATCTGATTATCCAAGTGACAACCTTGTGCAAATCATCAAAACCAAACATATTCTAACAAGAAACACACAGAGGTTGTTTTCCGATGACCCATAATTAAAATTGCGTCAAGATGTGTCGATCAACTGCTATTTCACAATATAAGAATTGCAGTCAATTTAGTGAGTCATTTGCTTTATTTACATTAATTATGCCTTATATATTATTGTGTATACATTCCGGTGGTCAAACCAAAAAAAATACCAATTACATTTAACAGCTTATATGATAACGATATTGAGTTGAAGCTCGGAAACAACTTGTAACATTACATAGAAGTAAACACTCATGACTTAACAACAAACAACAGAAATAAAATTAAAGACCAACTACATATTGGTCCTCACAAAGCCCTCTGCATGCCATAGGAAGAAACGACGAAACAAAAGAAAAGTTTCACTCACGTTCTGAAAGGGACACAAATTTGAGAGCTTCAACCAGAACAAGCCTATAACAAAGATGTTTAGCATGCAAGGTGAGAACAACATAGAACAAGGGACCATTTTCCTTTACTTAGTACCAGGAACTTTGCAGAACAAACCCACAAATGTGTTGTAATCACATACGCAACCTACAACACCGCATTCATCCAGGCCATTGTTGCAGCGAACATCAGGGCACATCTGAGGTAGTTTCCTATAGTCGAAAGCCCGTAGATTTGGCTTATGCCGAAGCCATTTTCTCCCTGTCATCCAACTGACTTGTATGCCCTCGTCTACTTTCCCTGCCAGCACATGGATGACTCCAGCATAAGAGAAACAATCTGTGAAACTATTCTGTGTAAGATATTCAAATAAAGTCTCTACATGTTTTTCTTTAGTTTCCAGTTTTAGACACAGCTTGACGGTCATTACGAGTCATCCGGAAACAATCTTTATGTGTTTCTAATACATGGGTATGGTTGCGTACGTCTGACCTCACATACCTCGTCATAGCCCCTCTAAGGCAATAGGGAATGTTGTTGTTGTTGTGGGATAAAACTGGAAAGTCAAAATTCCAGCCAAATTCTGGGAAAGATGTACTACACGCGCATAAATTAGAGGGGAAATTTGATTTTCTTGCTAGAAAAAAAGTATAAATAAAAGCACTCATTTTTCTCTCCAAAATACTGTTATCTTCAATTTTTAAAGGTCCGAATTGGATCACGGGAGGAAGCTTCCATAACTTTATTTTGAGGGAAAAAGAGACCAAATTACTCATAATGAAAATTGCGTCAACTCCAAACATTAACTCAAACAGCGTGATATAGAGGGCGGATGTACACAAGCGTACCCATGTGTTACGAATTCAACTTGGTTGAGTGGTAAATGCCATTACACTTTCCGGTCACGTGGTAAATTTTATTGCATTTCTTGATAAGAATGAGGATTTGAGCTATGTCCGTTTCTCGTGTGCTTGGGATTAAATTTCAAAATAAAAGAAAATGAAAAGCTGCACAAAAAAGAAATCAGTGCAGACAAACCTCTCCAATTTACGGGTGCCAAGTTATGGTTATCCTTCTGCGATTGGGCATGCATGACGAGACAAAGAACTGCAATAAAGAAAACTAATTTCACCATGCTTCTGAAGGTTGCACGCAGTGTTATATATTAGGATGTGGAGAGCCTTGTGTGAGTTATGTTTAATGATTTCAGGCACAATTTATAGCCAGGAACTTTCGTTTTATTTCTTTTTCTCTTTTTCTTTTTGGTTGGAAATGTAACTGCTAGAAATTCTTCGTACTGTTTTCTTCCAACAAACAAATTTATTTCATATTTTTTTTGGGATTAATTGGATTATCCATTTGGACTAGCTTCTTGCCCTATTTATTTGGACATGATTAGCTTATTTGATCATCTATGCAAGTATACATAGTGACCACTTTTTACATTATGATGAATACTGGATCACAATCCACAAACATAAGATATGCGGACGGTTGGAGAGGGAGAAAGCTTCAAAGGGTCCAACCACTAAAAGCAAAGCGAAAGTCATTAGACATGCTACCTCTCTCTCCAACTCTCTGCATGTCTTCTGCTTATGGATTGTGCTCCACGTCTTCATTACATTAGCTCCCCGCTAAGTAACTTAAGCTTCTAACTAGTCTTACTGAGATACATGTCAGTGTGTGTGTATATATATTGAGGCACAATATATAACGAGGGAGATTATGAGAACCCAAACAGAAAAATAATTGGAACAAGCCCATGCATGACGAGCATATTTCATTAGCTGCTTGTTGCTTTATAGCGACAGTAAAATACTCCAAAGTTTCTTCCCTTTTTTATTGGTATATGTTTTTATTTACTGTTACAAATTTTATGAATCCAATCAAATTGCAATTCTGTAGCTTCAGTCTTTAGCGTTATTGACTCTATGCCATGAAAGAAGAAGAAGGTTAGCTTTTTATATCATTATATTAGAATTTCAAAATTATTGAATGACTATCTAAATATATATATATACATACATACATTTTTATTTAAGGACGGAAGAGCTTTTTTATTTTATTGATGATCCCCACCTACGGAGGAAAAACCGGTTTTATTGTGTTGAAATTGCTCATGGTCAAAGCTAGCTACTACCTACGGTCCAATTCCTTCTTCTTCCCATGTTTGAACTTGGGATGACGATGAAAGACATGCTTGATGTAAGCAAAGACTTCTCTTACAAAAACTTTATTTCCTATTGCAAAGTCTTGGAAGAAAATGCCATCATAACAAACAAATAAGAATCTTTCTGCCTCCTCCAGTAAATCGAACCCCTCAACATCAAAGGATTATTTCATATTTTCTCCATTTTTTATATGTATATTATAGTTTTGTAGTTCAAAGTGTTAGGTCCTTAACAAGCACTCAAGAGAGGATTGAATAGTATGTTGGGTAATTTTTGAGTTTTTCTTGATTTAGCTTGTACAAACTCTCAATGCTCACAAAAATTAAAAAGAGGAAGCTGAGAAATAGTGACTTGAAGACGTATAACTTCGAGTGGTTCAAATCTCCTCGATTCTACTCCACTACCTCTTTGTTTTTAACGTATATTTTTAGCAACTTTCTTATTACCTTCAACAAGGAACAATAACAACTACTCCTACAAAAACGCTTATTGAAAAAATAACTAGTGTAATATCAACTATCATAACAACTATTATAACAACAATTTCTGCAAAAACAACTCCTACAGCAACCGCAAGCAAATGCCTTTCTACGTACTCCTTTACGATTTCAACAAAGTTCTACCTAAGAACTTTCACCAAATGGATTTTGGGAGAAGTGGTGAATGACACTTTCGAAACAACTCTGAATCATAAAAAATAGATCAAATATGTCTAGTTCCTCTTATGTTAGACTTCAATATTCTTAGAATACGACAATGAAAACAAGCAACATGTGCTTAATGATTTTTAAGCTCTTTTGCACTTGAGAGCTTTGCGATGAAAAGAAGATAGAGATTGAAGAAATTGAAAGTGTGTAATTGTCTCTTCTGTGTTTTTTCAATATACAGAGATGATAAATTTCACTTCACAACCTTTACCATTGTCTCTCACTCCATTAATTGCTTTGGAGAAGTCCAACTTGTCTTCAACCAACCTACTCTTCAGTTTTTGAATCATATTCGCCCGAGAAGAGCTTAGTTATGTTTACAATATTCAAAATAGCATTAGAGATGTTGGCAATTAATGCACAACCAATTCGAAAAAATTGGATAGAGAAAACACTTTAAATCTGCAGTAGATCTATTTGTAATGGCTCTATAAATTCGAATTCAAGATGATGTTGATTGATTGATGTCTATAAGTATAGAGATTTACGTGACGTCGATCGATCAATATAGACATTGGCGTCTACATTGATCTCTGTTTAGAGGTCAGTCTAAACTTCATTATTCAATGTTCCTATTTAGAGATCGATTTTGGATTTTCACTTGAACATAGATTGATCAACGTAGATATCTACGGACCAGTAGTTTATTCCATATAACATTGCTAGCCGCAGTGCCACCCTGTAAAATTCTCTTTTTAATTTAGTTGGAAATTTCTTGTCACACAACACCTCTGAGACTGCCCTCTACCTACATTTACTATCAATGCCCCCATCGTTGTGATTCTCATGCCGAAAGAAGTATTAGCTTCCTACAGCTGTACAACTGCAGATTGTTTATTATGCATTTGCCAGCGTTTCTCGTTTTGCCCTGATGTACTACTTGTGATTTATGCATTGTTCGAAAGTCGAAAAGATTATGAATCACAAGTAGCTTCCTACAGCTGTACAATGCTGAATCTGTCAACAAAATATACTTTCTTGCCGAATTGATTATATAATATATATTAAGAGTTTGACAAATCCGAAAATTGAGACAACTTGCAATTATAAAAATCATCGGTTGACTTACTGGCGGAATCAATAAGAAAGGTGTTTGCTGGAAAAAAGATAAAGAGTAGCTATCTTTGAATATTTCGACACATAATGTCACACTGCATTATGTTGGAATTCATAGAGTTGAAGAGTATGAGCAGAAGCAAGTATGGAAAAGCATTTTGGAAGAGCACACATTGTATAATTTGTAAGAACAATTATAAAAGGAGAAGAGTAGAATTGGAGGCTGAATATTGTAAAAGTTTTATTCAGACTTTAAATTCTTAATTAGAGAACTTCACACCTTGAATCCTTTGAAATGTACAAGTGTTTGCGTTTATAAGACTTGGAAGAGGTAAGACACCTCAAGCCATCAACGGCTAGTTCTAACGGCTATATTCTTATTTACAATTGTTTATTTGTCTACTGAGATAATGGATGTATGTACAGTATATTCGTATAAATGCTCTTGCTGCACTGTGCCTCTGTTTATTCCTTCAGTGCTGCCTCCGAGGTCTCTTATGTCTTTAAGTAATTCAGCTTGGCAGTGCTATCCCTGTTGCTGCTGTTATTCTTTATGGCTTCACCTCGTCTCATCAGCTTGACATCCATGTGTCTTCACTTCGTCACCTCGGCTTTGACATTCTTTTCTTAAGCTCAGATACTTCATCACCTCGACCTTTTATCATTTTAGCTCACCTCGGCACTTGTTCTTTTGGCTTGGGACTTCGTCCAGATTCCAACACGGCCCCTTATCCCATTATTACATCGTTTCACTTCGACACTGCATCCTGTCACCTCGGCACTGCATGGTTTATCTCAGCACTTAGTCTCAGCTTCAAGTACTTCTGACCTCACCTCGGCTAGAAACCTCAGTTCGATACTTCTGCATTACTTCGGCTAAGTGCCTCAACTCGGCACTGCATTCATCTAATGGTCTCCCATTAGATGAATCGCCCATCTCTATTGCGTTCTACTATTTACCATATCTTCTACACTCGTTAGTTATCCATATCCTTTGTACTCTATCTCTTCGTCATTTTTTCCTACCGCATTTAACATTTATTTTATTTTGTGGCGGAACTTCTAGTTCTTAAGAGGTGCATATAAAAAGGGGTTTTTTTTTACATGTCCATACCTCCTCATTTTATCATCTATGGCCGTAGGATTGTAGATTGGCTTTACTTACCTTATTAAAATCATAATTATGCTGGAAAAAAACTGTACTACTGCAGATTGTTTTCGACGTATTATAAGCTTTGTTTATTGGGTATTGCCACCATTTTTTTTATGGGTAAAATGCAAATTTGTATTATCCGAGTGTCAAAACATCAAAGAGATGTATCCCATACAATAGCCCTACTTGTAGATCAGGCTGCCGACCTACATGCATTATTTAGTAATATAAGCTATTTAAACAATATGTTTACTGCCTATGTCTAAAATATGGGGGAAGAGCTTAAACATTACTCTGTACACATGGGTGCGTATTCTATGTACTACATCCCTAGATACAAAAGTTGTATTCTCAAAAATGTATCTATTTCGCGCTTGCCATATGTGATATATCGTAGCTGCCAAGGCAATTTTTGCTGCCCTGGTTTTGAGCGCATTCCCTTTTAGCATGCATGAGCCCTGGATCAACAATCTGTGTACTGTATTAAGCCTTCGTAGAAGCCCCCATCATGCCGAGATGGAATTCCAGACCGCATGGTGGCAGGGCAGGAGAAGAAGAGGTGGGTCACTGTCTCTTGTCTCACCTAGCAGAGTTGGGATGCATTATTATTGAAGAACACTAGTCTGTCTTTGGTGGCCAACTTGTTTAGCAAGGCTAACCAAAGCGTGAACAAATGTTTGGGGGTCACAGCTGAATCCCATACTATCTTAGCCAAATTGATTTTTCTGCCTTTTTTCCTAAAATGATCATATGCGAGACGGGGTTTAAGTATCCCATCAACTATCCAGGAAGTAAGTATGTCTATAGCCGAGATGCTAGAGCCTGAGCTGGCCAGCAGTTCATCCCTGATCTTCAGTAATTTCTTTAGAAGGGGTGAGTCAGTACAGTGGCAAGCTCTTGTCCATAGCGAGGTGTGCAGTTGATACTTATGGTTCATCCATTGAAACCAGAGATAGTCCATCTTGTGATGGATGTCCTATAAGTGCTTGGCTAGTAGTGCTAGATTCCATGATTTCAGTTGAAGAACCCCTAGCCCCCTTCTTCTTTTGGCATGCTGATCTGAGACCATGCTACCCAAGCTTTCTTAGTCCTCAGCGTGGAGCTTCCCCATAAGAAATGAAGACAAATTCTATTTACAAGGGATCTGACCTTTACTAGAATAGGAGAGCACTCAACCAGAAGTAGGTCACTCATTGTAGCACCGATTTGATCAAATTGTAGTCTGTCTGAACATGAAAGACTATTCGCGTTCCATAGGCCCATTTTGTCCATCAGTTTCTTGATGAAGAGAGTGTAGTGGGTGCACCTGAGCCTGTGTTCATCAATGGGAATGCATAGATATCTGAATAGCATTGATCCAGCTATGAACCCCGTGCTGAGCTGCAACCAGTTGGTGTCATGACCAATTCTGGCACGGAAGAACTGAATTTGCTCAGATTAGCCCTAAGCTGATACGTGCAAGACGTGGGCTCCAACAATTTCACCTTCCAAACGTCCTTCACAAACGGTTAGGAACAAGGAAGAAGACTTCCCCTTGCTTCCTTAGTGAGATAAACGTGTGGTGCAAACGAGCAAGACCAACACTTCAAGATGGTAGTTGATCAGACAAACCAATATGGCCCTCCTGGACGACACCTTTAAGCAATGGCAACACCTTCAAAATGCTCAACTTTGAAGGATCTTAACTTAGGTTTTTAATGCAAAACCAAGAAAACAAAGTCTCACAATAAGTGAAGAAAATATCAAGAAGTTTTATTCATCCAAAGTTGTCTAAAAAAACTCAGCCAAAAGGCCCTATTTATAGACACCTAAGGCTATGGAGATAACCAGGTGTTATTTCTAAAGAAGTTATCTAGAAAGCATTTGAAATGAACTTGAAATTTAAGAATTGTTTGAATTTAAATATAAGACAAATTCTAGCTAACATTTGAAAATCTTGCAAGATGCTATCTTCAATGTATTCAGCCGTGTATGATGATGAAGGTGGTGTTGGAGACTTGATTTGATGTGGATGAAGTGGTTGGAATTGAATTCAAAGGTTGGTTGAAGATTGAATTCAGATTGAATTTGAATTTGAAGTCAAACTTGAATTCAACTTTGAATCGTGAGCTCATCTCCTTTGATCTCCAAGTTGGCGTGTGAATGGATGAAATGGCGTGTGGGAGGGTCTTCACATGGCTGAGATGTTGAATTCAAATGTTGGTTGAAGATTGAATTCAAATTGAAATTAAATTTGAATTCAAACTTGGATTCAACTTTGAATTGTGATCTCATCTTCATTATCCTTCAAGTTGGCGTGTGGAATGGCTCAAGATAAGGCTGAGACTTTCTTGAATTCTAAAGATCAAAATGGTTGAAACTTGAATTCAAATAATAGTTGAATTTAAATTCAAGTTTTGCTTGAAATTTGAATACAATTTAATCTCCATCTTTGAACTTCAAGTTGGCGTGTGGAATGGAGATAATTTGAGCTAGATTTTTGAAAATGGATTCCATCTTGGACATATTTAAATTTGTCCTTATGGATACAAACATTATTCTCAAGACAACATTCCTTTTGTCTCCTTTTTTTTTGAAGCACACGCCTAGAATGCCCTTTTTGAGTCTCCATTTGGCTGGAAATTCCATGTACCTAATTTACCTACAAAGCAAACACAGAAAACAAAGATCACAAGAAAACAAGACAAAATTCAAAACTAGGAATACTCACACACACGCACACACATACACGTTCATAGTGTAGGTTCAAGAAAGTGAACCCAATGAACCTTAGGTTCATCTTGAACATGTTTGTACAAGAAAGTTCCAACTTGATGACCAAGTTCTCTAGCCTTCCTTTTTGTCATAGGACCTGTGACCTCTTGATGGGATCCCCGATCCTCATCAACCCCCCCCCCCTCCTCAAGAGGATTTGTCCTCGAATCGAAAGGGTCATTAGTGAAAGGGGTGAGGTCAGCAACATTAAAAGTAGACGAAATGGAACCATACCTTTCGGGAAGATCAAGGATGTAGGTATTGTCACCTATGTGTTTCAAAACTTTGAACGATCCATCTCCTCTAGGGAACAATTTTGACTTTCGCTCATTGGGAAACCTTTCTTTGCGTAAATGTAACCACACCAAATCGCCAGGTTCAAACACAACTCGTTTCCGATGTTTGTTACCTCGTTTTTCATAAGCTTTGTTTTTCTTTTCTAGTTGTGTTTTAACGTGTTCATGCAGTTTCTTTATCTTTTCCGCTTTTTGTTTACCATCAAGACTTGAATGTTCATGCATGGGAATAGGGATCAAATTATGGGGAGACAAGGGGTTAAAACCATACACGAGTTCAAATGGACAATGCAATGTACTTTGATGGACGCTCCTATTGTATGCAAATTCGATATATGGTAAACAATCTTCCCAATGTTTAAGATGTTTTTGCAAAATGGCACACAAAAGTTAAGAGAAAGTATGATTAACTACTTCAGCTTGTCCATCAGTTTGTGGGTGAGCTGTGGTAGAAAACAATTGTGCACCAAGTTTAGCCCACAAAACACGCCAAAAATGACTTAGAAATTTTGTATCTCTATCACTTACAATTGTACGTGGCATGCCATGCAATCTCACAATTTCTTTAAAGAACAAATCAGCGACATGTGTGGCGTCATCAGCTTTCCTACATGCAATGAAGTGTGCCATTTTTGAAAATTGACATAAATGCTATCATGCCCTCCTCGAGACCTAGGAAGTCCTAAAACAAAGTCCATAGAAATGTCAATCCAAGGGGAATTGGGGACGGGTAAGGGCGTGTAAAGGCCATGTGGTTGGGACTTAGATTTGGCTTGTTTGCAAGTGATGCAACTACAACATAATCTCTCGACGTCTACGCACATGTGGGGCCAATAGAAATGTTCCTTAAGGGTTTCAAGGGTTTTGAACACTCCGAAATGACACATTAACACTCCCCCGTTCGCTTCTCTAGTCAATGCTTCTCGTAGGGATGATTGGAAAACACACAACTTATGTTCTTTGAAAAGGTACCCCTCATGCATATAGAATTTTCCGAATGCTCCCTCTTTACATGCCTCGAAAATGGTGCCAAAATCATGAGTCCTTAAGTGATTCGAATCCTAAGAATCATGAGGATAATGTAGTCACTAACGTGTATCTCCTAGAGAGGGCATTAGCAACTATATTGTCCTTGCCTTGTTTGTAGTTAATCACGTAAGGAAATTGCTCTATGTACTCTACCCATTTGGCATGTCTCTTGTTCAACTTTCCCTGCCCTTTAAGGTACTTAAGGCTTTCGTGGTCAATGTGGATCACAAACTCTCTAGGCTGAAGATAGTGTTGCCAAGTTTGTAGGGATCTCAAGAGGGCATAAAGCTCCTTATCATAGGTAGAGCAATTCAATGCATCTCCTTTCAACTTCTCACTAAAGTAGGCTATGGGCTTCTTACCTTAGGTCAAAACTCCGCCTATACCCACTTCACTTGCATCACACTCGATCTCAAAAGTTTCATCAAAATTTGGTAACCTAAGTATGGGTGCAGTGGTTAGCCTACGTTTAAACTCATCAAATACCTGTTGTTGTTGCTATTCCCACCTAAAAGACACATCTTTTTCACAATTTCATTTAGGGGTGCTGCTATGGAGGAATAATCTTTGACAAAGTGTCTATAAAAACTTGCAAGTCCATGGAAACTGCAAACTTTCCCTACATTCTTAGGTATAGGCAAATCCACAATTGACCTAACCTTTTCCTCATCCATCTCTACTCCTTTAGCCAAAATGACAAATCCTAGGAAGACTACTCGTTCCAAACAAAAAGATCACTTCTTAAAGTTGGCGTAAAGTTGTTCTTGCTTAAGTTTGTCAAAAACGACCTAATATGATCAATGTGGTCTTCTATGGTTCGGGAATAGATGAGAATATCGTCAAAATAAACAACAAAAAATCGTCCTATGAACGCTCTTAAGACTTCATTCATTAGTCTCATAAAGGTGCTAGAGGCGTTGGTGAGCCCGAAAGGCATCACTAACCACTTATAGAGCCCAAACTTGGTTTTGAATGCAATCTTCCATTCGTCCCCTTCTCTAATTCGTACCTGGAAGTACCCCTGCTTAAGGTCGATTTTGGTGAAGAATCTAGATCCATGCAACATGTCCAACATATCATCCAGCCTAGGTATGGAGTACCTATACTTGACAGTAATTTTGTTTATGGCACGACAATCAGTACACATTCTCCAAGTTCCATCTTTTTTGGGTATTAAGATGACAGGGACGGCGGATGGGCTTAGGCTCTCAAGAACTTGTCCACTCGCTAGGAGCTCCTCTACTTGCCTTTGGATTTCCTTGGTTTCTTCCAAGTTGGCTCGATAGGCTGGGCGATTTGGTAAAATGGCTCCTGGGACAAAATCGATCTGGTGTTCTATTCCTCTAATAGGTGGTAATCCGGATGGTGGCTCGGTGGGAAATAGAAAATCGTACTCTTGGATAAGGGACACAACTGAGGTAGGTAAGTTTGGTGGGAGTTCTTCTATGGAAAGATGACATGTCTTAGGAATGAGAATGAGGACAGTTTGGTTGTTATAGAGGGCTCGTGTGACCTCTCTTTTCTTTGCAAAATACCCACACTTCTTTTTGGACTCGGGGACTCCTATGAGTGCTACCTCTTTTCCTTTGCTCTCTTGTTTTTTGTTCTCACTTTTCCGTGAATTTTCTGTCAGCTTCTTTTTCCTTGGGATCGGCCCTAGACTTAGACATGCGTTGGTGATCCTCGTGGACTTTGTGAGGTGGAAGTGCATGCAATTTGTAAAGTTTGCCATTCAACTTGAAAGAATAGCGATTCAAATATCCATTATATGTCACATGTCGATCAAATTGCCATGGCCTACCAAGTAAGATATGACTAGCATGCATTGGTGCAACATCACATAAAACATCATCTTTGTAACTACCAATGCTAAGAGAAATCAAAACTTGCTTACTTACGCTAACTTCACCGCAATCATTTAACCATGCGGGTTTGTAAGGATACAGATGATTAGTCATAGGCAAATTTAGTTTTCTTACCAATTCGATGCTAGCCACGTTCGCACAAGAACCGGAATCAATGATCATGGTGCACACTTTACCATTTATCATACGATGAATATGGAAAATGTTTTCTCTATATTGTTTGTGATCATCTAATTTCAGATATGCATTCAAAGATCTTCGCACAACAAGAAATTCCTTAGTATCATAATCATCTAATGCGCCTAGATCCTCTTCAGGTTCAATTTCATTATCATGCTTAGATTCGTTTTCATGCTCAGACTCAGACACATATTCATTATTTTCCTCAATTAACATGATTCGTTTTGCATTAGAACACTCTCTTCCTATGTGACCACATCCTTGACATTCATAGCATTTAATGTCTCTAAACCTGTTTGAGAGATCAGAAGAACTTCTTGTGGGAGCTTTTTGTTGGACCCATTCATCTTGTTTTTATGTGCCCTACACACGGTTGTCCATCCTTTGTGACACATCTTGGTCACGTGTTTGGCCTCCTGTAGGTCGTGAACTTCCCGATCCTGAAGGCTTGCTGGAAAACCTTGAAGATTGATTAGTACGATAAGTGGAATTGAAATTAGAGGAACTACATACCTTTAGTTGTTGTGCAATCTTCCTGTTTAAACCATGTAAGAAACGAGCCTTTGTGGCTTCTTCGGGTTCCTGCAAGTTAGACATTTCCAACAAAATTTCTAACTCTTTGTAATACTCGTCTACACTTTTGAAACCTTGTCTTAAGTTTTGCAAACTTGTGAAAATGGAACTCTCGTTGTCTCATTTCAAATTTCATGTCTTCCCAAGTGGCAATTGGAGGTTGTCTTGTCTTAGTCCTATTTCTACACAAATTTGTCCGCCAATTTAGTGCGTAACCAGAAAACTCAACAGAAGCGTACCTCACTTTTTGTAATTCACTGTAGTTGGTACAAGAAAAGATTAGATCCTCTTTCATTTTCCATTCCAAATATTTCTCTGTATTACTTTTACCATAAAACGTTGGAATATTTATTTTTGTTTTGAGAAAATCGTCATCTTGCGGGAAAATGGGATTTTGGCGTCTTTGGTAACCGCGGGGAGGGTGGTCATCAAAGTCTTAATCATCATGTTCAAATAGAATGTAATCATCATTGTACCTTCTTGGAACGTACCTTCTTGGTTGCGTTGGAGGAACAAACCTTCTTGGCTCGATGTGTGGTGGCCTAAGGTTTTCATCCTCAACTTCTTCTGGGGGTGACGCCTTGGTTGTGGTAGGGGAACGGCCCTGCTCGTGCATTAGCTATCACTCGTCTTGTAGCTCCGTTAAACATCCTCCAATCGATGTTTGATTACCTCATTGTCATGCATGAGTTTCTTTAGCATCTCCAGCATTTTTTGTTGTGTGTTGTCCAAAATCTCGGCTTCCTTTGACTTGCTAGAAGCGGAATGAGTGCGCTCTCCATGTTTTACATAAAGAGATTAAACGAAAACACAAAAAGAAAAGGAAAGAAGCAAACTAACACAGAGACAAGTAAACATTAAGTGATTAGTAAAAAAACAAAATATGGACACTCCTCTTTCTCTTATTTCCACTCTCTTACCACTTTTTTTCTTGGATAACCTGAAGTTAATAAGGCTCAAAGTGATCAATTAAGAAAGTATTTGACAATGCTTCTCCAATTCACAACTATCTCCGCTTGTTTCTCACCAAATAGTATCAAAATAGAATCAAGTGAAATGGAAACAAACTTGAACTTTCTACTAAGATTCAAAGAAATTAAGTAACCAAAAGTGATGTATAAGGCTGAACCAAAGATGAACTAAGGGTTGCTGTGGGCAATCTTTAGTTAATTTTGATTCTATACACTTACTATCCACAAAATGGTTCAAGTCATGAAGTAATTAAGTATCCAAGTGTGTGAGGGGTTCAAGAAGAGTAGTATAAGGAAATTAAATGTGGGAGGACGGTTGTGTGTAGTAAAACGAGATATGGTATCTAAGGTTGTCAAATTGCACCAAAAAATTTCAAGTAATGCACAAACGTTTTGCCCTTTTTCTTTTCTCTTGTTCTTCTGTTTTTCTTCCCTTTCTTGCTATTTCAACGTAAGCGAGGTTCAGATTCTCTTTTTTTGACTAGGGGCAGAATTGGAATTTCGTATTTTTTGCACTCAGAACTTCCGTTTTGGGTAGAATAGTGCAATGACTTTGAATTGCACTTTGCAACCTTTAATTGCAACAAAATAACATTGGAAAGTGAGGGAAATTGAAGTTGGGCGGAATTGGGGTTAGGGTTAGGGTTTTCAATTTGGGGTTTTTGGTCGTTCTTGGTTCTTTGGTGAGTTTGATTGTTGGGAACTGATTGGACGGTATGTATGGGCTATTTGGATTGGTAATTGAGGATTTATGTGGCCAATTTGGATAGTGGATGGTTGTAGGACAGAATTGAACAAAATTCAAATTCTAGAGTTAGGGTTTTTTGAATGAGTTGGGAACTTTTGATTCTGATTTTGTTTGGCAATATTGGTTTGTGGCTTTTTGTTAAGAGTGTAAATAAGGTAGTTTGGAATCTGGTTGGTGAGTTTTAGGGTCAGGTTTGGGTGGATTTTGTTTGGGCCGTGGGGGATTGGGTATTGTTTAGGGTTTTGGTTGGAGTTGAAAATGATTTGTGAAGACAAACACACTTATGACTAGCTAGATCTAAAGCATGAAATCAATTACAATGTGAATCACAAAATGCATACAATCATCACCAACTAAAAGCTTTGGTAGCAACAAGATGATTTAAAACTGAGATGGTTGTAACATTTAAAAGAAAGCTGAATGGGACCTAAATGCAACAAACCGTAACTTGTTCAAGCTTGAATGACAAAGATCAAATAGTGACGATAAGGTTGAGAAGAAAAGAATGACACTTGAATGATGAATGGCAAGATGCAGCACAAGGCAAATACTCAAAAACCCTAGGACGGTTTTTTATGTATGAATGTCAAATGACGTGTAGAATTAGGGGTAGAAGAAGGACACACTTGAACTTGAAATGAATAGACTCAAACGAAAAGAAAAGGATAGAATACAGTGGAATAGAGTAACCTCGCTCTGATACCAATTTGATGCGTGCAAGACATGGGCTCCAACAATTCCACCTTCCAAACATCCTTCACAAAGGGTTAGGCACAAGGAAGAAGACTTCCCTTTGCTTCCTTAGTGAGATAAACGTGTGGTGCAAACGAATAAGACCAACACTTCAAGATGATCGTTGATCAGGCAAACCAATATGGACCTCCTGGACGACACATTTAAGCAATGACAACACCTTCAAAATCTGAATTTTGAAGGATCTTAACTTAGGTTTTCAATGCAAAACCAAGAAAACAAAGTCTCACAATAAGTGAATAAAATATCAAGAAGTTTTATTCATCCAAAGTTGTCTAAAAAAACTTGGCCAAAAGGCCCTATTTATAGACGCCTAAGGCTATGGAGATAACCAGGTGTTATCTCTAAAGAAGGTATCTAGAAAGCATTTGAAATGAACTTGAAATTTAAGAATTGTCGGAATTTAAATCAAAGACAAAATCTAGCTAACATTTGAAAATCTTGCAAGATGCTATCTTCAATGTATCCAGCCATATATGATGATGAAGGTGGTGTTGGTGACTTGATTTGATGTGGATGAAGTAGTTGGAATTGAATTCAAAGGTTGGTTGAAGATTGAATTCAAATTGAATTTGAATTTGAATTCAAACTTGAATTCAACTTTGAATTGTGAGCTCATCTCCTTTGATCTCCAAGTTGGCATGTCGAATGAATGAAATGGCGTGTGGGAGGGTCTTCAAGTGGCTGAGATGTTGAATTCAAATGTTGGTTGAAGATTGAATTCAAATTGAATTTGAATTTGAATTCAAACTTGTATTCAACTTTGAATTGTGATCTCATCTTCATTATCCTTCAAGTTGGTGTGTGGAATGGCTCAAGATAAGGCTGAGAATTTCTTGAATTCTAAAGCTCAAAATGGTTGAAACTTGAATTCAAATAATGGTTGAATTTAAATTCAAGTTTGGCTTGAAATTTGAATGCAATTTAATCTCCATCTTTGAACTTCAAGTTGGCGTGTGGAATGGAGATAATTTGAGCTAGATTTTTGAAAATGGATTCCATCTTGGACACATTTGAATTTGTCTTTGTGGAGACAAACATTCTTCTCAAGACAACATTCCTTTTATCTCCCTCTTTTTTGAAGCACATGCCTATAATGACCTTTTGAGTCTCCATTTGGCTTGGAAATTCCATGTACCTAATTTATCTACAAAGAAAACACATAAAACAAATCATCTAAGTTTCTTACTCCTATGCATCTTATTTATTCATTATATATATATTTTTGTACCTTCTACTATTTAATCCGAGCAATATTTTGGCACTTTATCGGATAAAAATGATTGATTCGGGTAATTTCAGTTTTGTCAAAAAAATTGGGAACTAATGATTTTTAGCTAACTTAACTACAAATCTTGAGCATAATTGAATTAATAATTAAATGAGACTATTTTCTATGTTAATTATCTAAATAAATCTTTAGTTTATTTTATTTTATTGGAACTACATGTGTTTTTATTTTAAATGCAGGAAATATATCCGATAAATATCAAGATAAAGATAAAGTTTCAAGAATATATTACTAAATCAAGAAAGTGGTTGTGATTTGATTTTATGATGATATGTGAGATGAAATGGAAAGTTTGGTAAAATCTCTATAAAATCAGCATCATCACAACAACTATTCTCGGATCCTCCCACCAGGAGAATTCCCAGGCCGGATGTTTCTCCATCAGACGCAACTCCTGGGAGCAGCACAAACCGGAGAACATTTTCCCATAAACAGGCACAGTTCCCTAGACCAATTTATCCTCTCTCTCCATCAGTCAACGAAAAAGGAAAAGAAAAGCCTTGCTTTTCCAAATGAGCCAACGGCAAGAGCGAGAGAACAAGTCCAAAAACTTTTTCATCTCTCCATCTTTTAACCAGCAGGTAATAAAAGTGAAAAAGCAAGGCAACAGACTCAGTCTCCATCAGGCAGCCGTCCAGTCAGCATCAGGCAGCCCAGTCACGCGTCAGCGGTTTCAGTCGCGTCAGAACAGTAGCAGGCAGCGCGTCAGCAGTTTCTCCGTGCGTGTTTTAAAATTGTTTGCGCAATTTTATACACTGTTTCTTTTTCTACTGCTCTTTATGCAATTATTGATGGATACTATGGATTTAATTTGTTCTTGACTAGTTTTTGTGAAAGTTGAACTATTTTGATACTTTAATGCATTAGTTTTCCCGCTTTGATTTATTTAATGTACTAGTTGAACTCCAATCGTTAATTGTTGTTGGTGTTTTTATTGCGTCAATAGATTAGCTACCTATTGATAGAATATATAATTAATTTCGAAGAACCGGGAGGTGAAGATTTTAATTACGCTCGTGTCAACAACAACCTTATAGTAAAATTGACTAGGGATAGATTCGATTTCTATAGGGGGATTGCTAGGATTAAATAATTAAATGTTATTGAAACTAGGGAATTCCATAGGAAATTTAATGCGATTTATTTGATTAAAACTCACATAGGGATATGGAGTTTATCAAACTAAATTAGGTTTTTACGCCAAGATATTGGGTAAAAATTAAAATAGGGAATTTCTTCCTTATCGGTTCGAAATAGAAACTAGTTAATTATTTCGGGTTAAAGAGTGGATTACACTTTAGAAAAGGATTCAACTGAAGCATAATCTAGACAAGGAAATCTTCTTGGGGAAATGTTAAGGCTTGATATTTAGCCATTAGTTAGTGTTTGTTTTTATTAAATTTTATTGATTAGGTTTAAATTAAGACGAAAAATAATTTTGGTACTTGAAATTAGTCCTCAGTGGGATTGACAACCCTCTTGCCTACTACACTACAATTGTACCTAGTGCACTTGCTAGTTAGTGGTTAAGAAATTACACATCAAGTTTTTGGCGCCGTTGCTGGGGTCTATATTTTAATATCATATAATTATTTGTATCCTTGAGATTAAACCGAAATATTTTATATATATATAAAAATATATAAAAACAAAAGTTTCGACAGAACACTATTTCTATATATGTTTTATATATAATTTTTTGGTTTGTTTTATGTAAATATTTTATAATTTACCGTTTCTTCGTCCGTTTTTGCTTTTTTGTTTTTGTTTCTGTTTATTTAGTTTTTAATTATTTTTTTCTCCTTTCTCTGTTTGTGTTTATTTTTCGTTTTTTATGTCTCTTTCTGTTCCTGTTCATTTTCGTTTTTTAATATTATTTTTTGTTTTTATTTATTTTTGTAATCAGTTTGATATTTTACGTAGTTGCCGTAATTATTTCCGTAGTGTATCAGTTTCGTAATTTTTATTGTCACTGTTCTAATTTCTTAATTAGTTTTCTGTTTGAGTCAGTGTCAAAAGTTTGTAAGTTTTTTATGGAATTATATTCAGAGGATGTTGAGCAATGAATTCTTTCAAGTTTTTCTTACAAACTTTAGTCTTAGTTATTTCTTTAGAGTCGTTTTCTTTTTCGCTTTGTGTGCTTTGCTTTTTTTTTATTTTGTAGGAATTGGAGCTAACAAGAACCGCGGAGGATCGAACTGTTGGTACAATATCTTGATGCTGCTTATCGCGTAACTGGAACGCTTCTTGTGCACAAAATCAGCTGAGTTTTTTTACCCATGTTTTTATATTTTCTTAACGTTGAGTACAATATAAATTTCTAAGTGGGGGATAGGAAGCTTAATTTTTGAAATGCATATTTTTTTTCTAAAAGCTGATGTTCATTGAGATTTGAAAAAAGTGTCTAAATGAGCGTAACTTTTAAATTTTTGATATTCTATGGATATGTATCGATGATTATTTTACGTGAATAGTTACGAAGAACATGAGAGATGCCTTTTGAATGATGTAATGATTCGATGTTAATTATATTTTATTCCATGTATTTTGAGAAATTTTGAGCACGTATAGCCATGATCTTGTGATTTATGGATAGTAGTGAAGAATTATGCCTATTAACGCACTTTTTGGCATTCTAGAACTTATTTTATTACTCCTCGAGGCGAAATTTATAGATGATTTCAAGTTGACTTAGAGATGACAGTCATAGGCGTTCTTTGGACCGCTTGAGCCTTTCTAGCCATCCCTATGATCATTTTATCCCTAGTACCATTTTTGAGCCTATTTATTAAGAATGGTGAGACCCTATTCAATTTTCGTTGTTGTTAAACCTCTTTAACTTTCCATTTTAGCCTACTTGATAAAAATTTATATCCTTATATGTCCCTATTTAAGTGAGCTTATATGGCATTTTACTTTATTTGGGATAAAAAATAGTTGGTTACGATGATGAGATGAGTTTGAAAGGGCACACAAATGTATCGTTACAAGAGATTGGTGATGAAAAAGGGAAAAAAGTTCAAAGAATGAAAAAAAAGAATGATGGAAAAAAGAATTTTGGAAAAAAAGGGCAAAAAAAAGCAAAGAAAAAAAAAACAAATATATGGCCAATGGTGATATAAAAAGCATGTAATTAATTATAGTGATTTGTTCTCAAAAGATGGAGAGGGTTTTTAAATTGTAAGAAGAGTTTGTTTCATTTGCATGCCATTTTTTGCGAGCTCTCTTAAATAATTTTTCTTTGAATCCCTTATCCTTCGTGAAACCAAGTCCCTAGCCTTACGTTACAAGCTTAAAAGTCCTACTTGATCTTTGTTGATTTGAATCATCTACATTAGTGGAGAGAGAGTAAGAAGAGTAAGCCTACGGGATGTTCATAAGTCATAGTTTGCATAATTTAAACTGATTGTCTATTAAAAACTCGAGATTGGCTATTCACACACACCTCGATTGCATGGGATAAATATGGTTGATATATGAATTATGAAGTTGTTTGATTGGTTATCTTGATTGGACTTATTTAACTATTTATGTGAATAATTATTGATACATGTTCGTTAGAAGATTGAGTATTTTTTTATTTGCTCGAGGACGATCAAAGGCTAAGTGGGGGGGGGTAGTTGATATAAGTGATTTTTATATATATTTTTGTACCTTCTACTATTTAATCCGAGCAAAATTTTGGCACTTTATCAGATAAAAAATGATTGATTCGGGTAATTTTAGTTTTGTTGGAAAAATTGGGAACTAATGATTTTTAGCTAACTTAACTAAAAATCTTGAGCATAATTGAATTATTAATTAAATGAGACTATTTTCTATGTTAATTAGCTAAATAAATCTTTACTTTATTTTATTTTATTGGAACTACATGTGTTTTTATTTTAAATGCAGGAAATATACCCGATAAAGATCAAGATAAAGATAAAGTTTCAAGAAGATATTATTAAATCAAGAAAGTGATTGTGATTTGATTTTATGATGATATGTGAGATGAAATGGAAAGTTTGGTAAAATCTCTATAAAATCATCATCATCACAACAACTATTCTCGGATCCTCCCACCAGGAGAATTCCAAGGCTTGATGTTTCTCCATCAGACGCAGCTCTTGGGAGCAGCACAAACCGGAGAACATTTTCCCATAAACAGGCATAGTTCCCTAGACCAATTTATCCTCTCTCTCCATCAGTTAACAAAAAAGGAAAAGAAAAGCCTTGTTTTTCCAAATGAGCCAACGGCAGGAGAGAGAGAAAAAGT
>AP025058.1:18608700-19005918 GCA_036186865.1 Eustoma russellianum | reverse complement strand
CAACGGCAGGAGAGAGAGAAAAAGTCCAAAAACTTTTTTCATCTCTTCATCTTTTAACCAGCAGGTAAAAAAAGTGAAAAAGCAAGTAGCAGACGCAGCCTCCATCAGGCAGCCGTCCAGTCAGCATCAGGCGGCCCAGTCATGCGTCAGCATGTCAGTGGTTTAAGTCGCGTCAGGACAGCAGCAGGCAGCGCGTCAGCAGTTTCTCCGTGCGTGTTTTAAAATTGTTTGCGCAGTTTTATACGCAGTTTCTTTTTCTACTGCTCTTTATGCAATTATTGATGGATAATATGGATTTAATTTGTTCTTGACTAGTTTTTGTGAAAGTTGAACTATTTTGATACTTTAATGCATTAGTTTTCCCTATTTGATTTATTTAATGTACTAGTTGAATTTCAATCGTTAATTGTTGTTGGTGTTTTTATTGCGTCAATAGATTAGCTACCTATTGATAGAATATATAATTAATTTTGACAAACCGGGAGGTGAAGATTTTAATTACGATCGTGTCAACAACAACCTTATAGTAAAATTGACTAGTGATAGATTCGATTTCTATAGGGAGATTGCTAGGATTAAATAATTAAATGTTATTGAAACTAGGGAATTCCATGGAAATTTAATGCGATTTATTTGATTAAAACTCACATAGGGATATGGAGTTTATAAAACTAAATTAGGTTTTTACGCCAATATATTGGGTAAAAATTAAAATGGGGAATTTCTTCCTTATCGGTTCGGAATAGAAACTAGTTAATTATTTCGGGTTAAGGAGTGGATTACACTTTAGAAAAGGATTCAACTGAAGCATAAACTAGACAAGGAGATCTTCTAGGGGAAAAGTTAAGTCTTGATATTTAGCCAGTAGTTAGTGTTTGTTTTTATTAAATTTTATTGATTAGGTTTAAATTAAGACGAAAAATAATTTTGGTACTTGAAATTAGTCCTCGTGGGATCGACAACCCTCTTGCCTACTACACTACAATTGTACCTAGTGCACTTGCTAGTTAGTGGTTAAGAAATTACACATCAATGCCTTTTTTGAGTCTCCATTTGGCTTGGAAATTTCATGTGCCTAATTTATCTACAAAGCAAACACATAAAACAAAGATCACAAGAAAACAAGACAAAATTCAAAACAATGAATACTCACACACACGCACACACATACACGTTCATAGTGTAGGTTTAAGGAAGTGAACCCAATGAACCTTAGGTTCATCTTGAACATGTTTGTACAAGAAGGTTCCAACTTGATGACTAAGTTCTCTAGCCTTCCTTCTTGTCATAGGACCAGTGACCTCTTGATGGGATCCCCGATCCTCATCATAAGCCCTAAGCATTGGCCAAAGGTATTCAGTGCCTCCATGATGTTTTACACTGAGCAGGCATCACCTCGGTAAAAGAAGATAAGGTCATCCGCAAAGCTAAGGTGTGTTATGTTCTATTCTTCACGGCCTACATGAAAGCAAAATTCTCTGTCCTTGTGTAGCTGCCGTAGGAGTCTTGAGAGGTACTCTATGCCTATTACAAATAAGAAGGAGGATATAGGATCCCGTTGTCTGAGACCGCGTTTACCCCGGAAATGTCTATAAGGTCTGCTATTAAGCGAGATAGAGTACGAAGTGGAAGTCACACACTTCGCAATCCATCTAGTGAAGACTACAGGGAAACCTAGGCTAAGAAGCATGTCCTTAAGGAAAGACCAGCTGATGGAGTCAAAGGCTTTTCTCATATCTACTTTGAGCATGTATTTAGGAGTGATTCTCTTTTTCCCGTACTCTCTAATCAGTTCCTGCACCAGGAATATATTTTCCATCATGGATCTGCCCGTAAGTACGGCAGCTTGAGCAGGGTCCATGAAGGAAGGGATAACTGCCATCATTCTGGTGGCAAGTATCATGGATACAACCTTGTACATGACATTGCAGCAGACATATGCCTGTAGTCCTCAACTCTATTTACATGGGCTGACTTCGGGACCAAGGAAATGAGAGCATGGTTTAGTTGCTTTAGCAATACCCCATTCTTAAAGAATTCCTGGACTGCGCTGACTAAGTAAGGCCCCACAATATCCCAGGCTCTGATGAAAACTGAGATGTGTAACCATCGGGACTTGGAGATTTGTCTTCATCTGTGGAGTGCAGAGTTGCTTTGATCTCAGCTTCCAACGTAGGAACAATAAGAGTGTCAGCATGCTGAGTAGAGATCACCGGCCCTCTGGCCAAAACTTCAGGACTGATGGCCTGCACAGGCTGCGCTGAGCCGAGCATGTCAATGAAGAACTGAACAAAGTGTTGTGCATCTTGCTCAATAGATGATGACATAGTATCGTCAGCCATCCGAACTCCCGCAATGCTATTTCTTGACCTGATCCTTTTAATTATAGAGTGGAAGAATTTTGTGTTCCTGTCACTCAAAATTTAAAAATTGCCTTTGGCGAGCTTAGAAAAGTACTTTCTTTCTGCCTCCTTTAGGTTGAACGCAAGGTGCCTTTGTCTTTGCAGTTTGTCCTTCCATTCCGTGGAGCCCCAGTTGTCTAGAGACTCCTGCATGGTCTTCAGCTCTTCCGCAGCTAGGTCAGCTCGGCTGGAGATGTGTGAGAAGGATTTCCTATTCAGTCCCCTCAGTGGGTCTTTCAGAGATTTTAGATTCTTACAGATCTAGAACATTGCTGAGCCATACACTCTTTGTCTCCAGAGTGAACTGACTAGAGGGAGAAAGGCTTCATGGTCAGCCCACATATTGAAGAACTTGAATGAGCTTCTTGCTGCTGATCTAGATTGCTCAAGACAGAGTACTCCGAGGAATGATCTGAAAGGCAACCTGCAGGAAAGAAGTGTACCTTTGCCGAGGTGAATGTCTCAAAGAAGGCTGCATTGGCAATAACTCTGTCCAGCCTAGATTTGACTGAGCTATTATTCCAAGTATGGAAGCAGCTTGATGAGGTGATCTCCAACTGTCCCCTTTGGAGGGAGCAAATGAGCTGATCATGCAGTTTATAATTAGTGATTGGTCTGCCTCCAATTCGGTCATCTTTGCCAAGGACAGAATCGAAATCCCCAAAAACTATCCAAGGAATATTCAATGCTTGGCTCTGATTGAGGAGGTTGCTCCATAACGAATGTCTGTCCACAATCCTGTTAAACCCATAGACAAGTGTGGCTGACAGGCTTATTACCATAGACACAATCATACAGTGGATGGCCTGTGTGTCTACCGAGCTGACCTGGACATCAACGGAGGATGGCTTCCATCCTAACAAAATGTGCTTGCTTTCATAGGAGTCAAAATTATTTACAAACTCCCAGCCTGTAAACTTTTGCCGCAAGAGTAGATACATTCTTGTATTTAATTTCGTTTGTAATGATCCGAGGAAGTCTATTCTGTGTTTTTTAACAAAATTGTTGACTCCATTTTGCTTTAGGGGCTTATTGCATCCCCTAATGTTCCAAAAACTTATGATCATGAAGGTCAGCCGATCGTCCGTACCTTGGTTTTTCCATGAGGATCTATAAGTTTTTTCCTCAAAGCCTGGGCCTTCGATTTAGAGATGACCTCTGTGAAGCCATCCTGAAGCAGGGAGTTAATTCTTTCAACATGGTGCTCTAGGTAGACATTCGTTTGTGGAGTACGAGCTGGATTGACCGAGCAGACCTCAGGCTGAGTTACGGTGGGTTGGTGGGCCAAAACGGTGGTTGGTCGAGCTGATCTAGTGATCGGTTGAGCAGGGGTGGGGGTTAGTGCTGAGCTGGTATTTTGCTGAGCTGAACTGATGTGGGGTTGGCCAGTGTCTGAGCCTTGCTAGTTTGATGGGGTCTTTTGTGGTTGTACTGCGCTGGGTTGTTAAGGCCGAGCTGATTTGGGCCCAGGTCTGTTGGGCTTTTTGGTGGGGGGATAGAAGGAAAAAGGGTTAGTTGCGATGGCAGAGCTGGCCTAGGCATTGCGGAGCTGGCTTGAGCTGGATGTAGGTCAGCAGAGGTCATTGACGTGTGTTGGGCAGACTTCTCATGGCTGGCTTCATTGTGGCCGAGCTACATATAGTTTCTGCAAAACATTTGCAATGTTTCATACTCCACTTTCTGAACGATTGTGGTGCCATTCGATAGCACCAACTCTACTGAGCTCGATAGTTCCTTGCTAAGATCCACTTCGACCAACGCACGAGCAAAGTTCCAAATGCTTCTCTTTGCTGTGAGTTGGTCTGCATACAGCGGCGTGCCTAGGTGAGAACAGATACCAGAGAGGACTTAGTCTACCCAGAGCGTGACGGGTAAGTTGGAAAACTTCATCCAAACTTGGACTTGTGCCATTTTTGTTGCTTAATGTAAAAAATCTGGGCATTTTTTTAAGGATAAGAGATCTCCCATACACAAAGTATGGCCCTGCACAGAGGACCTCCTCCATCTCCTTAGCAGACTCAAATTTAAAAATGATCCATCCAGATGCATGGTATTCCACTTTGTGCTTTGCCTTCCAGGACTTGGAGAGGTTTTGCACTGCTTGCCAACCTGGAAATCGTCCCACAAAGCATCGTATGAGACAACAATATACCTCATCATCATTGCTTTTCTCATCAATGTCTATGTGCATCTTGGCTGGGGTGCACACTTCTAGTTTTTTAAGTCTAAGGCCGTGCTCAGGCTTTTTGTTGTTTCTAGAAAGGGAATTCCAGGCTCTACCTTGTGTTGGCTGAGCTGCTGTGATTGTTGGCTGAGTCGTTTGGTGGGTGGGCTGTTGGGTGGAGGATGTCAACTCTTGTAGCATGGGGTCCATAGGAGCTGGCAGGGTGGTGGTTGCAGGATTAGGTGGCGTTTGCGGATTGGTGTGGGATAGGAGAGAGGGTGCGACAGTCACGTGAGGAGAGATGTTTGGCTGATAGTTTACTGCTGTACCATCATCTTCATTTTTACTCACTGGGTAATTGCACTAGCGGGATTTCTTGTTCCCAGCTTCATCTTCCTTGTGATTCAAACTTGAGATCCCTCCATATTCTTCTTCCAATGCCAATGGATTAGAGGTATCATGAGTAGCTGCTCTCACCTCAGCCTCAGGTTTTCAGGTGGAACCTTCGTCTTCTGAGCTACCGTAGAAGGAGTGTGAGTCTCCATCTAGAGAGCCTGTTAACTCCACTGGTTGTCGTCGTTTCTTTTTGTCTGCTCTTTTTGTTGACATGTAGTTCATGCAGGAGCTAGATGCCTTGCAGTGCGCTTCCTTGAAGCATATTCCAACTTCAACGCAACATTGGCTGTCTTCGATTTGGGCATAGTGTAGCCTGTTTAGATTCAGAGATAGTATAATAGTGTGTTGTGTTGGTTTGAAAAGCAAAGGAGAAGATTTCCTTAGAGAAGACAAAGAGTTTCTCTCTCTAACTTTATTGCCATCATTTCTCGTTTTATCTGATGTAGTGTTAAATCTGTCAACAAAATATAATTTCTTGCGGAATTGATTATATAATATATATCAAGAGTTTGACAAATCCAAAAATGGAGACAACTGTTAAAACTTGCAAATATAAAAATTATAGCTTAACTTACCGGCGGAATCAGTGAGAAAGGTGTTTGCTGGAAAAAAGATAAGAGTAGCTATCTTTGAATATTTTGACACATAATGTCACACTTCATTGGTAATAACAGGAAATAGAAGATGATAATTCTATAATTGAATCATACAAGTGTTGTACCTGTGCCACAGCTAGGTCTGAAACATGGTATTCTACATATAATGAATAATGATATAGTACTTCCATAATAGTATGGTGATTGTAAAATTAACATATGAATTATTTTAAAATAAATTTGATTAAAAATATGTTTAATGTCAAGAATTTTTTTTACTGCGATATAACATCAAAAGAAACTAGCTCTTATGTTATTTGTAAACAAATGTATATGAGATATAATTTATGCAAACTGATGTATCTATTTCTCAAAACCATTGTGGCTTTACTTCAAATGAAGGAAAAAAGAGCATGGCACGTCTTTGCAATATGAAAAAGAAAATATAAATAATAACACATGATACATGACTTAAAAAACACTATACGATACAAAACAACCACCAAAAAAATATAGAAAGAGCCATTCTAAACTTTGGTAAAAATCGATAAAAAAAACTGTGAGAAATTAGAATATGTCTTCTCCTCCCTCCCTGTATCAATAATTTTGTTACATTAATAAGCTTGTAACAAAATTTTCAAACGTCTTACCAAAAAAAGAAAAAAGAGTTAACCTTTACAGTATTATATGTCGCTATAACGCAACAGGAAGCCTTTTCGTTTTTTGTTTTTTTAAAAAAAAAACCTTCTTAACGTATGGAATGTGAATTTTCAAACTGCTATAGCAACAAACACAGTGTATGAACACAAACACATCAATTAAGCTGCTTCGCGCATGGGATTCAAGCAGAAAAGAGCGAAGAAAGAAGAAGATAGAGAGAAAAACTGTGCAGAGGAATTAACAACAAGAGGAGTAACCGCCAAATGAATCATACTCTCTCATTGAGTGCAACATCAAACATTTTATATACAAAGGAGCTGGATTACCTGAATAGCTGCCTACTTAAAGTACAAAAATGCCCTTATTAACAACTACTACAAAGCAGACATAAAAGGGATAAAATCGTCATTTCTGCACCCTTTCAAATGTCCCGCCATTCTGCACTCTTCTTCTTCCTCAGCCTTACGCTCCAACTGGTTACTGCCTACATGAGATCAAACGCCAACACTTCCAACAACTGATCCTGCTCCACCACTGATCAATCCCATGCAATAAGCATCTTATTAACCGTCCTCACCCATCAGTTCATCAAACTGTCAATCTGGGCTTCCTCATCACACCTCCAGTTCATGTGTGTCATCATTTAGTAACTCTTTGACACCCCCCTCAAGCTATACTTGCTGTATATGTTGAGAGTTCTAAGCTTACTTAAGAGCTCTAGCATACGCCTAATGTCCAATGCCTTAGCAAATAGATCATCAAGTTGAAATTGTGTCTTAACAGACATCAATTTGATCACTTGATTCTGCACCTTCTCCCTTACTATGTGGCAATCAATTTTAATATGTTTTGTACGCTCATGGAACACAGGATTCTCTGCAATATGAAGAGCACTCTTGCTATCACAAAACATTTCTACTAGATGATGATCCTCAAGTCCCAAATCCTTCACCAGATACAATAGCCACTGAACCTCACACACAGCTGGAAGCCATTGCCCTGTATTCTGCCTCAGCAGAAGATTTTGATACTGTAGTTTGTCTCTTAGACTCCCATGATATCAGGACATCTCCTTAAAATACACAATATCCTGAAACAGACCTCTTAGTCTCATGACAACCAGCCCAGTCAGTGTCCACAAACAATTTCAGCTTCAATTCACCTGAGCTAGGAAACAAGAGTCACTGACCAGCAGTACCCTTCAAATATCTTAAAATTCTATGTGCAGCCCTTAGATGATTAACCGTGGGGCAATCCAAGAACTGGCTCAATTGCTGCACTCCAAAACAAATATCAGGTCTTGTAATTGTGAGGTAGATCAACTTGCTTATAAACCTCCTGTATGAAGCTACATCTTCATATTGTTCAGAATCATTATGCCTCATCTCAAATGACTCTCCATTGGACTAACTGCTGGTTTGCACCCCAAGAATCCTGACTCCTCCAACAATTCCAGCGTATATTTTCTTTGATTGATCAGTATGCCTTTATGTGACCTTGCAACCTCTATGCCAAGAAAATATTTCAACTCACCAAGATTTTTGATCTTAAACTTCCTATGTAATGCTCCTTTGATGTGCTCAATTACCTCCAAATTATAAGAAGCCAATATCAGATCATCCACATATACCAACAACACCAACAATGAATCTCCTGACTTTCTTGTGAATAGAGTGTAATCATTCATTGACTATGTGAAGCCCTCTGATATCAGAAAAGGCGTCAATTTCGCATTCCACTCTCTGCTAGCCTGTTTTAATCCATATAGAGATTTATGCAGCTTGCACACCAACCCTTGCTTTGGTAAAAGAATACGAGGGGAAGCATGTATATTTCTTCATGTAGTTCACCATGTAGGAATGCATTATTCACGTCCGATTGGTGTACATGCCATCTATGTCTGGCTGCTAAGGCAAGAACCATTCTAACCGTGCTCATCTTTATAACTGGGGAAAATGTGTCCTAATAATCCACCCCCAGTTGTTGTGTGTAGCCTTTGGCTACCAACCTTGCTTTATACTTCTCCATTGAACCATCTGCTTTATGTTTTATCTTATATATCCATTTACAACCTATGGGTTTCTTTCCTGGTGGCAGCATCGTCAACATCCATGTTCTACTATCCTCCAATGCAGATATCTCAGCCTCCATAGCTTTCTGCCATTCAACAGATTCAGCTGCTTCTGCATAAGTTTTAGGTTCTGTGCATACACTCACATTCAATGCATATGTTTTAAATTTTGGCGTTAGCAGATCAAGAGTAAAGTATTTGTCCAGAGTGTGTGGAGTAGATTGTACATTGTTTTGGCCAAGATGTGTTAAGGTGTAGATCTGTCTTGGTTTGTTTTGAAATTTGATTACAGTAATATTGTTTTAAGTAAGATAGTGGCTGTTTTGGTCTGTGAGGTCTTGCAATGGGCAGTTCTATATTCGTTGATTTGATAGGGATGAGAGATTGAATCATTTTTCACAGGTGAGCCTGAATTATGGGATGAAAGTTTCGGTGAGGTAGAAGAAGAAGAAGTTGGGTTGATGAAATTAGAGATGAGGCTGTGTGTTGGTTGTTGTATGACTGTTCATTATCTGGTGTAGAGTTGGTTGAAGTGGCTGGAGAGGATTGACTTGGTGAAACTGGAAATGATGATGTGTGTTGCTGGGGAAGGTGAGGCCCCCTAGATGTGGCAGTGGGTATGAAGTGAGTCTCAGTGCCACAACTAGGTATAGGAAGACAAGGAACGTGGAGGCTGGGAGGAGGAGTGGGGCAGGCAGAAGACTGATCAGGAGAAGATGACACAGATTCAGCAACAAATGGAAACTTAAATTCATCAAACACCACATCTCTCGATATAAACACATCCTTTGTACTTAGATCCTGCAAGATATAGCCCTTGGTACAGTGGGATAGACCCAGAAATATGCTCTTCCTGTCTCTAGGACTGAATTTGTCTTTTGTAGGAAGTGTGACAGTAGCATAACATAGGTAGCCAAAGGTTCTGAGGTTGGAATAAGAAGGGGAATGATTGTAGAGTAACTCATAGGGTGTTTTGTGATGTAGCAGAGGAGATGGAGAAATATTTATTAAGTACACAGCATGTTGAACGCAGAAATCCCAGTAGGAGATGGGAACCTGGGACTGGAGTTTAAGGGCCCTTGCAACATTTAGGATGTGTTGTTGTTTTCTCTCAACAACTCTATTTTGTTGAGGTGTATATACACAACTTGTTTGATGCACAATACCTTTGGAAGCATAAAAAGAGTTCAGCTGAAACTCAAGGCCATTGTCAGTCCTTATTGTTTTTATATCAGTGGTAAAATGTGTCTTCACAAAGCTCCAAAAGCTTTCTATAATTTTTCTGGTTTATGATTTTGTCTTCATCAAATACACCCAACAATATCTACTATGATCATCCACTATAGTAAGAAAATAATGTTGCTGATACATGGTTGAGTGTTTGTATGGACCCCAAATATCCATATGTATAAGGGAAAAGGGTGTGTGAGTAACAGAATGGGAGATAGGGAAAGGTAGACGTTTCTGTCTAGCAAGTGGACATACAGAACATGAATGAGAATTAAAGGTGGAATTAATAGATGGATATATTTTGCTGAGTTCTTGCATTCTGGATGATGACTGATGGCCTAGCCTGGAATGCCAAAGAATGGCATCTGAAGAGAAAGAGGCTGCTAATGTCTGCCAAGGACTGACTGAAGAGATATCATGCTGAGATTGGCCAATAAGATGGTATAAATCGTGGATCACCTTAGCTAAACCAATCATCTTCCTGTTGACATGTTCCTGAATGTAACACATATTGGAATGAAACGAGAAATCAATATTCCCAGCATGAGTGAGTTTACTGACTGATATCAGATTAAAGGTAAAGGAAGGAACATACAACGCTTTGTGTAATATAAGGGTAGGACTGACATTCACTGTTCTTATATGTGTGACAGAAGTAGAGAGATTATTGGGTAGCTTGACCGATACATTTGTGACGGGATTATAAGAATCAAATAGAGAGAGAGAGAGAGCAGCAGATGTGATCTGTAGCACCAGAATCCAGAATCCATATACCTGAATGATTATGCATCACATTACCTTGAAACTTACCTGAATCAGTGGTGCGTTGAGCTGACATTACAGCATGGTGACTTGCAGTGTCTTCTGCAACAACCCACGCAGCAACCATGTTGTTTGCCTTAGTCCAAGCAGAGTACTTACGATTAGTTTCCAAAGGTTTAGGAATGTTACCTGTAATGAATCCAACCTTGTTCTTTGATTCAAGAGCTCTTCGAAAAGTCCTGCTCCATCTATAATAATTGTTGCCATCTAACAACGGCTGTACGAGAACAAGAGATGGACAATCTCTCGGATGTGTATACAGCGGATCTTCTGACGGATCAATAGGAACAGTGGAGGCATTCATTGGAGATTGATTCGAACTACCAGGCGAACTCTGCTTTGAACCCATAAATGTACCAAAGTTCATTGATTAATCAGATCAAACAATGTTTATACGCTCTAATACCATGTGAATTTTCAAAGCGAAATGGAACCAGACCCAGAATACACCGGTAGTCGATCAAAAGTGAAAACAGATCAAAGTGTACGCAATGATAATGCTTTTGGTCAATAAATTTTGAAAAACAAATTTTTTTACTTAAATATAGATTCAACACAAATCTCGTAGCTTTTATTTATGCACTTGACTAGTCTAAAAGGTCAAAAGTACCTTGTTATAGATTCATCACAAATCTTGTAGCTTTTTTTATTACAACGTACAAAATAATAGAAAAACTTATAAGATTTGTGAATAACCTATGGCATCGGAACGTCTCTTTGGAAAACACTCTATTTTCAGTTCAAAATGAAGCCATCAATAATACTTTATTTATTTCAACAGTTGAAATAGGAGTCTTGCAATAGTAGATGCACACTAAGTGGTAATTTAATATTGATAGCCCATTCTTGTGTGTTTCTGTGTCAATATCTGATTTAGTTTAACTCACATAACGAGTCTTTTGCATTCAAGGATTGCATGATTGCTTATACAATTTATTTGAGTTATTTGAACAAGTGATATCATGTCCTTGTAGGAGGGGGCTGATGATAGATGAGCTAGGAGCTGAAGCTATGATGATGGATGCACTGGACAAAGTTGAGAAAGAGTTGAAGAAACCACTCATGAGGAATGATAAAAAGGGAATGTCTCTTCTCATGGCAGAATTTGATAAGGTCAACCAAAAGTAAGTTATCTGTCTCTCACAGGAGAAGACATTTCGTATCTCCTAACAAATCTGAATATCTAAGTACATCTGGTGGCATATTGACCAAATCTATTTTGTCGATAACAAATCTTTTACTTGTTGTTAGGTCCCTTAGAACACACTAGAAGCGGGGGTTGAATAGTGTGTGCACCAAGTATGGATATTTTTTAGATATTTTTCGTTTTAGAGTGCAACCAATACTTGGATGTGTTCTTTAGAAAGAATAAAGACTTGCAAGGAAGTAAAGAACACAAGGATGTATAGAGGTTCAAGTCAAATGACTATACTCCTCTACCTTCTTAATTTTTCACAAGAAGGATTTTGAAAAGGAGATTGTTATTTCTATGGGGGAAACAACAATCAAAAACGAAATCCAACAAATGGAAAAAAACTAGGCAACACGCCTAGACCACAACCGAGAATTCTAACCCTTTGAAGTCTAGTCTCCAAAGATCTTCTTTGTCCTCAAATAAATCTTGTAGGGAGAATAGTGCACCACAACACTATCAACTAACCCTTCAAAGTCTAGAAAACTCAAACAAGAAGCACCCTTGCTCCTTGACCAACAGTCTACACAATCTCTCACAATCTTTACTCACCAAGAAGAAGACTCTTCTTCTTCTTACAATAATCACTCTCAACAATAAAGTAAAAATGTACAAAGTTTAATCTTGAGAGCTTGAGCTTGAGAGAAAAACTTGAGAGCTTTTGGACGTAGAAAGTTGGAGAAGAAAAGAAGAAAAACCCTTCTTTTTATCAATCTTGAAAAACTTCCTGTTTGAAACCCTCTGCAGAGACAATAATGGGTTTTGGCATCTTGTGTGGGTGTGTCCTCATCATTGGAGATCTTCCTTTGGAATGTAGCAACATTCTTGAAGAGATTTCAAAAAGAATGCCAAGAAAGGAAACCTGAAATCTTCAGTTTTGAGGAAGGACCTGTGAAGAATACTAAAAGAGGAGGATACAAAGAGTCAACTGATGTTAGAAAGTGAAGTATAAGACCTTCGTAACGTTGGTCACATGAAGCGCCTAATGTACTTAAGGCACAAGCGTTCGAAGTGACTTAGAGCGCTTAATGTGAAAAAGAACAGCCGTTTGAAGTCACATGAAGCGCCTTATGTGGGCAACTAAAGGCATTCGAAGTCACATGAAGCGCCTAATGTCAGCCTTCATGCTTGTTCGAACTAATTCTGACATTTCTCAGAAAGTACTTGATGTACGTGCCCATTTTGGAGGGAAAAGTACTTTGGACTTGGTGGTTCACTTGAAGCGCCTAATGTAGGCGTTCGAAGTGTACGCACATCCAGCCACTTCACATAAGGTGCCGAATGTAGGCGTTCGAAGTGTACTGGATTTCACCAAGGCACATTAAGCGCCTAATGTAAGCGTTCGAAGTATACGGACTTCTAACACACTACATGAAGCGCCTAATCCTTGTGCAAATCATCAAAACTTAAACTTTTTTTTAACATTCTCCCTCTTTTTGATGATTTCACAACATGCATAACTTATCTAAGTTAGCTCCCCCGTTAACTTATGCTCCCCCTCACTAGGTGCAAGAAAATAACTTGGAAAGAACAAAGTGATGAAGCAATTTACTGAACAACGTCAATTAGAATTTACCAAGGTACCGAGTCAAGTTTTCTTGCAATCAAAAACTGAAATTTTCACATAATAACAACGACAAGAAAAAAATTACATAGCACCTCCACTTGGAGGTGTGAACCCACTAAAGCCAAAAGCTCCACTAGCAGCAAAATCAGTGAATCCACTCATGGATCCTCTAACACCTCCAGAGCCGCCAGCATCACCATCACCGCCGCCGCCAGCACCACCATCACTTTCTCCCTCTAAATCATAAAAATTGGGGGGAAGAGCCCATGAACAAATCTGCATGAAGGCATTTTTAATTGCAGCCATGCGAAGTTCATTGCGTGCATGCCAAGCTTCGTGTTCAGCATCACGAAGCTATAACTGTTGAACAGTCTGTTGAAGTGAGGCTACTTGTGATAGCAATTCAGATGAACTGCTACCACCGGCATCTTCCTGAGGTCCTTCGTCAACCTCATCAGCAAGATCAGGAATGGTAGTGACCTTCCGTTTCTGTGAATCAATGGCTTGGGCGATGTTGTAGTTGTCATAGAAGTCAGTTTTTGCAACTTGGGTCAGTTCAGCATCAGAAATTGCAATACCTTTTGACTTGAGCAGGATTGTGATAATATTTGCAAAAGGTAATGCTTTGGACCCTTTTCGGAGAGCTGCAAACATGACTTCTAGAAAGATCCAGGCAAGATTTAGCTGTGTCTCATGTTTGATACGATAAGTGACATAGAAATCCATGTTGCTTGGATTTCTAGTAGACTTACCGTTTACGCAATAGGTGACCACAGCCAGCAGAATGCGGTCCACCAAGGGCATGTTCTGAGTCTTCTTTGAGGGGAAATACCCCAGATCAAATTTTACGTCCTGCTCACGGACGCCGTATTTGCTACTCCAGTCAAATACGGAGAAGTCACTTAATCTCTCGTTTTAGATTCTCAGAACTTCACAGATTTCAGGAACAGTGAAGCTGAGAGGAGTACCGTCAATAACAGTGTGAAGGGAAAAAGGTTGAGACTCAGATTGTGGAGTGACTGACATGTTTGAATAGAATAGCTTGGTGTGTTCACAGGAGAATTTTTTCATGTCACTCCTGGACCAAAGAGATGTCCATCCTTGATGTTCAAGCAACAGAACTATTTGAAAAGCATTACTAGTCTCAGGAAGATTACTGAGACGAAGAAATTTAAGTGGGATGATGGGACGATTGTTTATATCCCATTCTTCAAAGAGCAGTTTTGAGTACATCGACAGATGCACTCCTTTGTCTGCATGAAAGGGTGGATTCTTGATTTCTGAATCAAATTTTTTCAACCAAGGAAAATTTTCTTGGAGAGGTTTTCGCGAATGGAAATGAGATGTTGAGGTTCAACAACCCCATCGTTTTGCTTTCGCTTGTGAATGCGGGGGCGTTTGGAAGGGCATGCAGAAGCCATCTGAGAGTTGTTTGATGGAATGAAAAAGAAATTTCTGGCGAAAATGAGATGGGCAGAGTGAGGAGAGAAGAGAGTAAGGAAGAAATTTATAGAGACAAAATGCAAGATGGAAAGTCTAGATGTTGTTAATGGAGGATAATGGGAGAGAGAAAGAGTTTAAGAGATGGAGAATGGAGAAGATGGAGAGATGGAGAAGATGAAGAGGTTGGAAAGAGGGGAGACGTGGGAGATCGTGTGGAAGAGGTGGGAAAAAGTAATGGCGTCAGGAATTGATGACTCTTGAATGGCGCGAAACCTGAAGAGACGACGGATAGGACTGTGAAGAAATAGGGTTTAGGCACCTAATGTGACTTCGAACGACTTCACACATTAGGATGAAGCGCTTGAAGTCACTTCAAATGGTTGTGGAGATGCAGATTGAGCGCTTAATGTCACTTTGAACAAGTGAACTCATTCAGATAAAGCGCTTAATCCTACATCGAACGCTAGTGTAAAGGAACATAAAGCGCCTGATGTCACTTCGAACGAGTGACATCCTTAACATCAGGCGCTTGATGTGACATCGAACGCCTGAAGTAACTGTGATGAAGCGCCTTATGTATACTGACCTTGAAAATTTTAAAATTTTCTTGCTCAAAACTCAAGATGGGTTATTTTCAACCCATGTTGAGCAACCCCAACCTACTTCTTATAGATGCAAATACATCACTAGGTAAGGGTTTCGTGAATATGTCTGCTAATTGGTCTCGTGTAGGAACGAATTCCACACTTACCAAGTTCTTTTTTACACAATCACGGATGAAATGATACCTTACTTCAATGTGCTTAGTCCGACTACGTTGGACGGGATTTTGTGCAATATTAATAGCAGACGTGTTATCACACAAAATTAGCACCTTGGAGAAGTGAATGTTATAATCATTTAACGTGTTATTCATCCATAACAATTGTGCACAACAAGAGGCGGCCGACACATATTCGGCTTCCGCCGTAGAAAGAGACACACTGTTTTGTTTCTTGGAAAACCAAGAAACAAGACAATCTCCAAGAAACTGACAAGTTCCGGAGGTACTCTTCCTATAAACAATACTCCCCGCATAATCGGAGTCACAATATCCTCTTAAATCAAAACATGCATTCTTAGGATAAAATAGACCAAATTTCAAAGTACTTCTAAGGTATCTAAGGATGCGTTTTACCACAATAAAATGCATCTTCCTAGGATCACTTTGAAATCTAGCACATAAACACACTACATGTAAAATATCGGGTCGACTAGCCATCAAATAAAGTAGACTACCTATAATGCCACGATACAAGGTTACCTCGACATGCTTTCCCTTTTCATCCTTGTCAAGCTTGGCATTTGTGCTCATAGGATTGTTTACTTCTCTTCCTTCACCAAAGTTGTACTTTTTGAGAAAATCCTTTATGTATTTGGTTTGGGAAATGTACACGCCTTCTTCGGTTTGCTTGATTTGTAATCCAAGAAAATAGTTAAGTTCGCCCATCATGCTCATCTCGAACTCACCTTGCATAAGACTAGCAAATTGCTCACAAAGACAATTGTTAGTAGCACAAAAAATAATATCATCAACATATGCTTGAACATTAAATGATTTCTACAATGTTCTTTTATGAACAAAGTAGTGTCAACTTTACCTCTTGAAAAATCATTATTGAGAAGAAAAGTACTTAACCTCTCGTACCAAGCTCTTGGAGCTTGTTTGAGGCCATAAAGAGCCTTTTTAAGTTTGAAGACATGATGTGGTGAATCATGACATTTAAACCCGGGAGGTTGTGCAACATACACTTATTCTTGAATAACACCATTCAAGAAGGCGGATTTAACATCCATTTGGTAAAGTTTAAAATCCCTATAACAAGCATATGCTAACAACATCCTAATAGCCTCAAGCCGTGCTACGGGTGTAAATGTCTCATCAAAATCGATACCTTCTTCTTGACGGTATCCTTGAGCAACTAACCTAGCCTTGTTTCTAGTGACATTACCTTGATCATCCATCTTGTTACGAAAAACCCATTTCGTACCAATAATAGGATGATCGTGTGATTTGGGAACTAACTCCCAAACATCACTTCTTTCAAATTGGTTTAATTCTTCTTGCATAGCCAAGATCCAATTTTAATCAAGAAGTGCATCTTTAATATTCGTAGGCTCTATAAGAGAGACAAATGCATTCTCTCTGTATTGCCTTCGTGTGGTGATTACCCTATTTAGATCACCTATGACCAACTCGTGCGGGTGAGAACTTTTGTGCTTGAATGATCTAGGAAGATTGGAGACATCTCCTCCAACTTCCTCATGATCACGTTCCGGAAGTGATGAACCTTCATCATTCACATGAATCTCATGTTCCGGAATGTGTGATGCATTATCTATATTTTGTGTATCAACATGAGTATGAGAAATATTTCTATTTGACTGACTAAGTTCATGCACACAATGTGGAGGAGTACCTGCAATAGATTCTACTCTCAAGTCAATGAAGATGTTTCCCTTTGGAGGATCATCAACAATCTCTTGTTGAGGAACAACCATAGGAATATCCTCAAGAATTTCTTCTTGAAGAGTCACATCTTCATTTTCTTAACAATCCTCATTAAGTTTAGGTTCGTCACTAAGTGACTCATTAAACTTAACATGGATTGATTCTTCTACCTTTTGACTCCTTTTGTTGAAAACACGAAATGCCTTACTATTTGAGGCATAACCTAGAAAGATACCTTCATCCGCTTTGAGGTCAAGTTTGTACAAAGTATCCTTGGTATTAAGTATGAAACACTTGCAACCAAAGACTTTGAAATACCCAATGTTGGGAACTTTTCCATTCCAAAGCTCATAGGGTGTCACATTTAGGTATGATCTCAAATATACACGATTGATCACATGGCAAGCGGCATTTACCGTTTCGGCCCAAAAGTATTTAGGCAAAACGAACTCATTCAACATTGCTATACACATTTCTTGTAGAGTCTATTCTTTCGTTCGGCCACACCATTTTGTTGAGGAGTTCTAGGTGCTGAAAGGTCATGAGAGTATACTTTGGATACACAAAACCTTTCAAAATCACCATCAAACTCACCACCACGATCACTACGCATGGTCTTAATGGTGTCATCCACGTGATTTTCCAATCGTCTGCTTAAACTCATAAACTCACTACATGCATCACTTTTCTTAGCAAGAAACATCACCCATGTATAACGAGTATAGTCATCTACTACCACAAAGGTATAATGTTTACCACCTAAACTTTTTGTTCCAGCATCCCCATACAAATCCATATGAAGCAATTGTAGGGGTTTGGAGGTGGATATATTTGTCTTGGGTTTGAAGCTTGTTTTCACAAGCTTTGCCTTTTGACAAGTGTCACATAAGTCATGGTTTTCGAAACTTATTTTTTGAAGGCCTCGGACTTTATTTTTTCGCAAATAAATTTAAATGTTTTGAAACATACATGTCCGAGACGTCTATGCCATAGTTGGGTCAAATCATTCTTAGTAACTAAGCAAGATACATTTTGAGAAACCAAATGATTGATGCTAAGTTTGTAAATATTTTTGAAACGCAAAGCCTCAAATAAGATATCATTACCCTTTTTCACAACACACTTTGTTTTCAAAAACGTTACCTCATAATTAGCATCGCATAGTTGACTGACACTTATCAAGTTAAACTTAAGACCCACAACATATAAGACATCACTAAGAGAGAACAATCGTTACCCACAATACCATGTCCTTTGATTTGGCCTTTGCTACCACCAAAGTGGACAACTCCTCCATCTTGCATAGTGAGTCTATGGAAGAGACGTTTGTCTCCCATCATATGGTTGGAACACCCACTGTCCACGACCCATTTGACCTTCTTGTCTTTGCTTTCTCCATTGAGTGCTAGGGCCTACAAAAGAACCATATAAAATTGGTACCCTTTTTGTTTTGGGTCTTTGAAGGTTAGTTACCTTCATTTCGCCTTTCGGCACCCACACAAGACTTTTGTTATTTTTAGCCCTACATACCCTTTCTACATGACCTTTCCTATTACAATAAAAACATGTAGGAGTATGTTTGTGAGATTGTGCATGCTTGTACGAATGCTTGTGCGTAGGCACATTTCGTGATTCCTTTTTAGGAACAACCTTCTTTGGAATAGAAGAAGGTTTTTGTTTCACCACATAAACCAAAGGTTGTGACACCTTTGGCGCATTTGCCTTTGCTTTAGGCATGTGCCTTTGTTTCTTCATGAAGGTTTTAGACTCCTTGACTACTTGTGCTTGTTCCTTTTTCTTTCCCTTCTTAGATGCATGCATGGCACTAGGCTTGATTTTAGCTTTCATGTTTGGCCTAGATGCATCCTTAACCTCTACCTTTGTACCACTTACCCTTGAATCATTTTTCTTCTCATCAAGGGCTTGAGCACATGATTTCATCACATCATGTTTCTCTTCAAGTGCAATCACATGCATTGTCAAAAATATGTCATGCTCAAGTTGTAATGCAATGTGATCTTATAACGTGTCATTATATTCATTTGAGCATGCTCTAAATTCCTTCTTGACACATTTATATTTCAAGTCTAAGAGGTCATTTTCTTGCACTAAATCATCTCTTTCATCAATTAATCTATAGTGAGATGAGATATTGCATACCTCCATGTCATCGTCGATGGCCATGAGTGCAAAGAACTCCTTGTCAAGATCATCTTGAACCACACCGGTGAGTGCAAAATCATCATGGTCGCCATTGTCGCTCTCGGACCCGGAAAAAATGCTCTCCCAATGGGCTACTTCCGCTTACAAGGCCTTCTTCCTTTGGTAGATGGCCTTCTTGTCCTTGAGTTGCGGCTCCTTCACCCGACAATCCTTTATGAAGTGACCAAACTTCCCACACTTGTAGCATTTGTTGTCTTGGTCCTTCACCTTGTCCTTGGAGAATTTATCTTTGATGAATCTTTTCGCTTCATCCTCATTCTTTCTCGCAAAACGTCGGAATCTTCTAACTAGAAGTCTGACTTCATCATCTGAGTCCTCCGACTCGCAAGCAACAGCTTTTGTAGAATGGCGAATGGGGTCGTTCTTCTCTTGTGAATCTAGATGAATCTCATAAGTGATGAGATTCCCATATAGCTCATCCAAGGTAATGGTCTCCAAATCCTTGGACTCCTCAATGACCGTCACTTTAGCTTTCCATTCTCTTCCTAAACTGTTTAGGAAGCAATGATTGAGATCCTCTTGTTCTATTTTCTTGCCAACCGCAGTGAGAAGGTTGACAAGTTTGGTGAATCTTTGAATAGACTATTCAATCTTTTCACCTTTGGGGACAGTAAAGTTGTAGAATTGCTTGATCAACTGTCTCCTCTTTGCCTTCCTTACTTGAGATGTTCCTTCGTGGATCATCTCAAGCTTTGTCCAAACCTCATGAGCGGATTGGACTCCTTAGATCTGAGCTCTCTCATTTGGAGTAAGAGAGCTGTTCAAAACAGCAAGAGTTTTGCTATTTATGGCAAACTGTAACTCCTCTTCAGGAGTAGGATCATCAATATCAATAGGAATAATGGAGCCTTTTGAAACTTCTCTCCGTATTCTGTACCCACATGAACGTAAATATGTTTCCATGTTGGACTTCCATAGTGGGTAGTTTAGAGGGTCAAACATTGAAACTTAGACATGTATACTAGAAATGGAAGGGAGTAGTGTTTCTTGCCTCCTTCTTCTTGAGGCATCACCACTTGGGGAACTAGCATCATCAAAGACAAAGGGATCCATACTATGAAGATCAAATCTTGCTATTTGAACTCAAAATCACAAGATTTAGCTCTGATACCAATTGTTAGGTCCCTTAGAACACACTAGAAGGGGGGGTTCAATAGTGTGTTCACCAAGTATGGATATTTTCTGGATATTTTTCGTTTTAGAGTGCAACCAATACTTGGATGTGTTCTTTAGAAAGAATAAAGACTTGCAAGGAAGTAAAGAACACAAGGATGTATAGAGGTTCAAGTCAAATGACTCTACTACTCTACCTTCTTGATTTTTTACAAGAAGGATTTTGAAAAAGGGGATTGTTATTTCTATGGGGGAAATAACAATCAAAAACGAAATCCAACAAATGGAAAAAAACTAGGCAACACGCCTAGACCACAACCGAGAATTCTAACCCTTTGAAGTCTAGCCTCCAAAGATCTTCTTTGCCCTCAAAGAAATCTTGTAGGGATAATAGTGCACCACAACACTATCAACTAACCCTTCAAAGTCTAGAAAACTCAAACAAGAAGCACCCTTGCTCCTTGACCAACAGTCTACACAATCTCTCACAATCTTTACTCACCAAGAAGAAGACTTTTCTTCTTCTTACAATAATCACTCTCAACAATAAAGTAAAAATGTACAAAGTTTACAACTATCTTGAGAGCCTGAGCTTGAGAGAAAAACTTGAGAGCTTTTGGATGTAGAATGTTGGAGAAGAAAAGAAGAAGAACCCTTCTTTTTATCAATCTTGAAAAACTTCCCGTTTGAAACCCTCTGCAGAGACAATAATGGGTTTTGGCATCTTGTGTGGGTATGTCCTCATCATTGGAGATCTCCCTTTGGCATGTAGCAACATTCTTGAAGAGATTTCAAAAAGAATGCCAAGAAAGGAAATCTGAAATCTTCAGTTTTGAGGAAGGACCTGTGAAAAATTCTAAAAGAGGAGGATACAAAGAGTCAACTGATGTTAGAAAGTGAAGTATAAGACCTTCGTAACGTTGGTCACATGAAGCGCCTAATGTACTTAAGGCACAGGCGTTCGAAGTGACTTAGAGCGCTTAATGTGAAAAAGAACATCCGTTTGAAGTCACATGAAGCGCCTTATGTGGGCAACTAAAGGCATTCGAAGTCACATGAAGCGCCTAATGTCAGCCTTCATGCTTGTTCGAACTAATTCTGACATTTCTCAGAAAATACTTGATGTATGTGCCCATTTTGGAGGGAAAAGTACTTTTGACTTGGTGGTTCACTTGAAGTGCCTAATGTAGGCGTTCAAAGTGTACTGCCTTTTTGCCATAACAAATGAAACGCCTAATGTAGGCGTTCGAAGTGTTCGGGCTTATATACACTTCACATGAAGCGCCTAATGTAGGCGTTCGAAGTGTACGCACATCCAGCCACTTCACATGAGGCGCCTAATGTAGGCGTTCGAAGTGTACTGTATTTCACCAAGGCACATTAAACGCCTAATGTAAGCGTTCGAAGTATACGGACTTCCAACACACTACATAAAGCGCCTAATCCTTGTGCAAATCATCAAAACTTAAACTTTGTTTTAACACTTGTATCACCTGTCGCAATGGGACAGGCTTGGTATCCGGAAAGAAGATCTGCCCAAATATGAAGAGGAATTGGAACTTAAAATCGCGAAAGCACAGCTAGAGGAGCTGAAAAAGATGCTGTTGAAGCCATGGAGACTCAGAAGAAACGGTACTTAGATTTTCTGTTATCTGCTTTGAATCAACCCTAACAAAAGAAAGGAAAAGAGAGAGAAAAAAGAACAACGCCAGCTTTGAATTAATAAAAAGCTGAGGTTGGATAGGGCGTATATATTATCTTGATCTATTGAATCTTTTGCTTGCTATGCAGGGAGGAATTTAAGGATGAGGAAATGCCAGATGTCAAGTCTTTGGACATCAGAAATTTTCTCTGAATTCTCTGATCAATTATCTCGCAGAAGCATTATTTGATGTTTAAACTGTCACCAACAATACTGTGTTGAAGAGTTAGAAACAATGTAATCTGAAGGCTGCTTACAAATAAATTAAGACCAGGTAATTTCTTGTAACACAATATGGTTTCTGAATATCTGTTGCCTTTGGTTGTAGACACCAGATGGTTCTTTGATCTGTTAATACTGAGATTTCTCTTTTTGTCTTTTGAACTCTGGCATATTTTCTTGTTACTGCTTGGAAAAATTTGCACAAAATGCTGCTTAATAATAACAACATCGCCCATTGACTTTGAGGTTCTCGCCTATAGCGGAGTATAGAAGATCGGAGGTAAAATTTCCTGCTCCGCTTAAGAAAGATGAGGGGTGTCTTGATTTTAGTATTCATGGGATGATGAAAATACTGTTAGACTCAGTTGGCAAAAGAACAAGTCGCATTTTCTGCAAACGTCATGCCTTTGATTTCACTGCCCGTATAAGGATTACATTTTTAATGTATGAATCTGTTCAGTTTGAAAAATATTTGACTTGACTGAATCAAAAGTTTATCTACAAGATAATTTTGGTACTTCATGGTGAATAGGGTTAAATTGCATACTAGGTCGATTGTTTGGATTCACCATGTTACCCTGGTTTTAGAGCTTTAGGTTTTAACTTTGAAACAACGGTAAAACTAGTGCTTTTGGTTGTGTTATAGTCATGATCGTTGTTATAAATCAATTTGCCCTTATTTGATTTAAATCAGAAGAAATGGTTCGATCCTCTCATTTTGATCTATCGAACTGAGAGATTTATGAATCGGAATTCTGATGCATATAGACACAAAAGGTCTAATTGGAGCAAGAATTTTCGGGAACAATTTGGAACATTTCGTTTCTGAGCCGAAGAGCCGTTTTCAAGTAATGTTTGATCAATTACGTTATTAATCAATATTCGATTGATTGGTCTGAGGTTATCGACAAAAAAGATTTAAAAAAGGGTTAGAACATAAGTGTGGGCTAAATAAATCAACGAATAATCTTGGTCCTAATGAAAATACCAGCGAGAAAGATTAGTGAAATATGTTGGTATAATAAAATATCAATTTATAATAAACTATCAATTTATGTGATGGTTAAAAAGAAGAAAAACTTTAAGCTAAATAGTTTGTCAGGAAATGCATATAATTATAAATGATAGTTTAAACCTACAAATGCCAAAATGAAAAAAAGGAACTTATAGCTGACAAAATGCAGAGTTGTTTTATTCCCGAGGCTTTCTTTAATACAGCCAAAATTAGAGTATTTATGCTTATTAATAAGACGGTTATTAAAAGCATCGGTATCTTTCTTTGGGACAAACATAATACAAACGCAGGGCAATGATCATAGCATTTACGATTGTGATTAATCCATAGAATGATTCTTTGCTTCCGAAATTGATAAGCATATTCACATTGATATTTTTTTTCCAGCGCACTCTTCCCTAAACCCTGATACGACCAATACTTCATTGGTACATTATTAGCTTATTTACTATGAAATCGTAAGAGAATGCACTTTTACTCTTTTTTACTTTATCATCAATTTTGTTGCTATTCACTTGTCACACACACATATATACATATATTTGTATAAATATATAAAGGGATACACACACGCGCAAAAATATTTGTGTTTATGTGTGTGTCCACATATATACATATACATACATACATATATATCCCGCTGATTTATTCACCGCATCAATCTGCAATTTTTGGGCATTGCGATGACTAGCGAACCACAACCTTCTTTCGCGGCTGTCGTTACCGGAGCTTCTTCTTCACAAGCGATTAATATTGCACCAAAAACAGTCTCTCGCTATAAAGGTATTCCTTTAATGTCTTTTTTGGATTCGGAAATTGAAAAACTTGCTGCGCCATTCAAATACTCTTTAGTGGGTACATTTTGGTATGGTCGACCACCTTTGAAGGTTATCAGAGATGTGTTTGAAAAAATAGGATTCCATCATGATCTTCGCATCACCCTCATTGACGCAACACATATTTTGTTAAATTTTCGTAATGAGGCAGATTACCTGCGATGCTTCTATCGGCGATCATGGCATATTTCAGGATGCCATATGCGCATCACAAAATGGACAGTTGACTTTGATCCCACAGCGGATGTCCCCATTGTCCCTATATGGGTTGCTTTGCCTGGCCTCCCTATTCATTTGCATCGCCAGGAGGCATTATTTGAAATTGTATGACATGTTGGCACACCGATTAAATTGGACGTCGCAACTTCCGATGGCCTGCGACCATCTATCGCTCGAATTTGTGTTGAGGTGGATGTTTCTCAGGAACTTCCTCAGAAGATTTACTTGCAGCCAAGAAATAGATATATACTGCAGCCTATTATCTATGAAGATCTTCCTTTATTCTGCACTACCTGCAGACGTTTGGGACATGCACCGGGGGCATGTTCTACCACGACTACTTCTATACCACCGCCACCCCCGCCTCCACCATCTCGCCCAAAAGCGCAGCGTTGGACGCCTATTAAGAAAAAGAAAGTGACAGAGACATCATTACAGGATACGCCCATTACGACCCCAGCACAGGAACCTCCGACTGCCTCTATTGATGAGCCCGTCCCATTACGTGAACAACAGGATGAAACTCATGCAGAAATCTTCTGTGATGCCCCAGAACCTCCCCTTCCGACCCATCCATTGAATAATGATGTTGGTCATTCGTCAGACACCGAATTACCTCCAGAGGATGCAACGGTGGAATTGAGATCTGTCCTAGAAGAGTTAGTTCAACGGATGCAGTTGCTTCCACCATCACCAGATGATGAGGTCTTGATATCACGTCTCCAAGAATCCCCCGCGGAGTCAGAATTTATTCCAGTTGTCCCTCGTTGCAAACGCCGGGCGCGGAATGACTTACCTCCATTGCCACCATCTACGATTCTTACGCGGAGTGCATTGCACGTTATCCAGGGAAGTGATACCACTCTTTCTCAATGAATACATTAATATGGAATATTAGAGGCTTGCGTGCCTCTTTACCTAGATTGCGACAATTAATTATTACTGAACATCGTTTACATTTACTTGTTTTGATTGAACCAAAGCATGCCCCATCTAATATTGACGTGTTTGGATTACGACTTGGCTTTACCCAATGGTATGTATCTCAATCCGAAAAAATATGGGTTTTCTGGAAGGATTCGGATTTCCGGTTACTTGCTACATGTGATCAAGAACAAGTTGTCCATTTTACTCTGCTGTTTCTTCCGCTGCAATTTCAGTTTGTTTTCTCTGCTGTCTACGCCCAGCATACGGCGTCTTCACGTCGCCCACTATGGGATTCATTATGTGCCTTTGGTGATTCCTCCACACTCCCTTGGTTAATTGGCGGTGATTTTAACACTTTTCGAGAATTGGGCGATCATCAAGGCCGTTCACAACCCTCATTGACGGTTTTACAAGATTTTAATGATTGCATCGAACATTGTTCACTTATGACACCATCTTATCAGGGATCCAGATTTACTTGGGCAGATGGTAGGGGCCTTGGTCGTGTTCGTCGCAGGCTAGATTGGATATTTATTAACTCAGCATTCCAAGATGTGTTTGAGGACATGCAGTTAACACATCTTCCGCGAGTTACTTCAGACCACACGCCTCTACTCTTTAAATGTCGCCTCAATACTGCTAGTGGGCATAGAACGTTCCGTTTTTTGGATTCTTCGTTGCTTCATCCGGATTTTTACTCTTACATACCGAATGTATGGTCCTCATATCCTACAACAGGAGGTATGTACGGTTTGGGCACTTTGCTTCCTAAGTTGATATCTCCAGAACAGACAGGTTTCTTACCAGGTCATGATATTTCTTCCCAAGTTCTTATGGCACGTGAGATGATACATATGCTTGACAAAGGGGGTTCTCAGCTATGCTTGAAATTGGATATGATGAAAACATTTGACCGCGTCAGCTGGGAGTATTTGGAATTATTATTGCGTCAATTCGGCTTCTCTGCTTTCTTTGTTCGAATAATATTAAACCACTTGAGTGCGACAACATTATCAGCATTAATTAATGGGCAGCCTTCAACTTCTTTCAGGCCATTCAGAGGTGTAAAACAAGGTGATCCGCTTTCTCCGCTATTATTCATTTTATCGTCAGAGGGTTTTAGCAGGGGCATCAAAAGCTTAGTTGCTTCTAATAGACTGCAACCTTTTCGACTGGGACGCATTCCATTTACTGTCACGCATTTAGCATATGCAGATGATCTCCTTATCTTCCTTCGGGGTACACAGCGTAATCTGCGCCACTTTCGTACTTTCTTAACCTCATATGAAAATGCATCTGGCCAAAAAATAAATTTCCACAAGAGTAGCTTCATATCATCTGCAAGCACTTCATCTCAGCAGGATCGTGCTTTCCAAACCATATTGGGAATGCGCAACACCACCCTGCCATTTCGGTATCTTGGATCATATTTACACAAAGGAAGAAATCGCGCAAGATTTTGCACATCCCTGTTGCAGCACATTGACGACCGCATACAAGGATGGCATTCACGGTTTTTATCGACAGCTGGTCGTTTGGTACTGCTTCGCTCAGTGATCTCAGCTCTTCCACTACATCTTTTCGCTGCTGGAGGTTTACCAAAGTCAGTCATTAAGATCATTGACAAGAAAATGGCCTCTTTTTATTGGGGTAATCGCCATCATTGGGTTGCTTGGTCTAAGTTGACTACGCCATTTGAAGAAGGTGGACTCGGCCTTCGTGATCTTCCAAGCTTACAAAAGGCATATCATTGTCGTATATGGTGGTCATATCACCAACGAGACACCCTTTGGAGTAACTACATGCATGAAAAATATGGGCGCAGGGGTGATTTCATACCGCGGCTTCCAGATTCTCCAATATGGAAACTGATTTGCCGAATTCATACTCACTGCATTGCTCAGACAGAAGGTTCAGGACAGCATCTAACATGGAAACTCACGTCAACAGGTGAGTTCTCCCTGAAATCCGCATATACTGTTTGCCATATGCCGCGACCGACACTGCTTTCTGCAAAGTTCATATGGTACAAACATCATTCACCATCCATTAAATTGTTTTTGTGACGCATCTTCAACATGGCATTACCATTTGAGGATTACATTAGTAAATATTCTGCTTTTCGGCCCATAAAATGTCCATTTTGTAAACAACAGTCGGTAACAGTGGATCACATTTTCCTCTACTGCACTCACATTCTTCATGTTTGGCATTACTTTGCGGTTGAACTATTAGGCCCTCCACCCACTTCGTTGCATCTACGACAGTATTTGTTATCTTGGTGGTATCGTTCCTCCTTCTCATCTCTATTTGGGATTTTAAAAATCGTTGTTCTTGCTATAATTGTCTACAACATATGGAGATCATATACTGCACTAGTATATGGGGATTCAATTTTGTTTGCTACTAATACTCTTCGAGCATCAATTCATTATGATATTGAGATATGGGTAAACTCCATCAAAGATACAAAAATTGCAATGTCACACCCTTTGCATCTTTCCTGGATACCCATAATTCGACCTCCACGGCCGCATCTCATTCGCTGGCAAACCCCTCCATCCGACCGCTTAAAGTTGAATATTGATGCTTCAGTCGGTAGGAATTCCGCTGCCGGAGGGGCAATTTTACGGGATCACTTGGGTACCTGTGTGGGGGCAATCTCTTTTCGTCTACCACATTGTACTCCTTTTGCTGCAGAGACCCAGACTGCATTGTTTGGTCTGTTGTATTTTCTTCCTCTTTTTCGTGCCATTGTTCTGGAAACAGACTGTGCTCAACTTATTGCGCGTTTGAAGCAACCAATTCCGGTCTTTGGGAGCTATCATCTTCGGCTTTTATGGGAACTATTGTGCCATCATCATTTGGATTATGTTCATGTATACCGAGAAGCAAATATGGCCGCACATTATCTTGCACAGCATTCCATGATGTTTCCTCGTACTCAAAATTACACTCGACATACACTGCCGTCACTTGTTTGTGGTGCAATTGCTTTGGACCTCTCCTCCTCAAATTTGCGCGTCCCTTAATATTCAAGTCTTCCAAATGGATTGGCATCTTACTGCAGTCTCTGTCTGTCCCTTGCTTGGGACAGGCAGGCCGGGTATGATCTTTTTTCACTACATCTTCATACTTTACATATGGTTCATACATGTGCTTCTCTCAGAATTTCATATATTCTTTGCATTGATGACTTTATTTTACATATTTGCTTGGCCGAATGAGCGACATTTATGGTGTTTACATATGCACTATTCGGGTCTCATCCAAGTCTTCCATATGGATTCGCGTTCCATCTATTTCTCTGCCAGCACTATACTTAGTGCAGGCAGGCCTGGTATGATCTTCTTTTAACTCATTTTCCACACTTCACAATACTACATGCCTCTGCTTCGCTCAGCTATTATTATTTTGAATGCATGGACGGAAACACGGCTCGCTTTTCTCCTCCTGGGCGCTGGCGAAACAACTGATTGGACAAGGCCTACCCATCGGATGTGGATGATCACATGGCAGTTGCTTTTATTACGTTTATGTGTCATTTGGTTTCTGAGTATTTTCATATTACAGAATAGCGCATATCAACAGTCCATTTATATAAATATGTACGCTTTTCCCTTCGCCAAGGTTTTATCCACAAGGGTGGTTTTACTTGGCAAGGTTTTAATGCGGCGTATCATATATCAAATGGATGTTGATAATCATACGCTGCTACTATCGTTTTTGTTTCATTTGATGTAATAAGATTTTCCTCCGCCACAAGTGAGGTTTTTTCATAATAAAATTTCCTTTATATAAAAAATATATATATATATATATTTTTTTTCTTTTTGAAACTGTTTCGATGAATCTGTATATATATTTTTTTCTGTATATATATATATGTATATATATATATGTATATATATATATGTATATATATGTATGTATTTATTTAGACACACATGTACACACACATATTTATGTGTGTCTATATATAGATGTGTGTGTATATATATATGTGTGTGTGTGTGTTTATAGATATATGCATATATGCATATGTGTGTGTGTATATATATCTGTATATATGTATACACACACATATATATATAGACACATATATATACATATACATATACATATATATATAAGTATATATGTATGTGTGTGTATATATATATGAACACACAAGAAAATATATGTCTTTATGTGTGTGTGTGTGTACATATATGTATATGTATGTGTGTATGTGTGTATTTTTTTGATGGAAGGACGGGCGGTACCGTCCGAGTATTTTATTAATAAATAAAACCCTTACTTGTGGCGGAAGAATACCGTAGTTACATGTATGGTCCTAGCGCCATGGGAGACTCTCCCAAAAAAGAAAAACTGAAATAAAATATAGCAGCTAGTAAGTCTAATCAGCGAAAGTGTGCAAATAGTGACAACAGAAAAAGGATATAAACGAGTAGAGTATATCAAAAATAGCCGAATGAGACGAGCAAAAAATAAGCGCCATGAATGAAAGGAGTCCAGCAGAAATTGTTGTAACCATCCCAAATGCTGAAGAGCAGAAATACAGTAATTCCATCCAAAGAGCATGTACCTCAGAAGACAGAACAGATGAATAGTTATGTGCAGGAAATCCCAAACAAACCAGAAGGCAAATGAATAATAGCAAAGCGAAAGGAGTACCCAGGTTGCCCGTAACCAGTACTGGTACGGGCAACAACAGCGAATGCATGCCAACCCAATGGGAGACACCCGCTCTGCAGTCGTCGATGCATGTCTAACACAAACTGTAAAGCATATAACCTCCCGTAAGACAACAAAGATATGGAACATCAGGCAGCAACACAAACTGTAAAGCATATAAGAGATAAGTATGATAAGCATGCGACAAAACATACCATGCCGTTGACAAAACATACCATGCCGCCTGCATCAAAACGATGCAGGCGAGAGGGCAAATATGCGCTACCAGTGAGAGACCCATAACGGCGAATGTAAGCGGTATGTACATCATTACTCAAGCATACTCGGGCAGCTGGGGAGAGATCCGAAACTATACGAAAGATGCATGTCTGCCCCATCATGAGTCCATGTTATGCAATAGTATGTGCCACTAAATTGGCTTCGCGAGGCACATGAGCAAGTGTGGCCTGACTTAGCCTTAAGAAAGGGGACACACGGGCCACATTGGTGCCCAACCGTGCTGTCATGGTAGATGGCGTCGCAATCAACGAGAGTAGAGGTAGACAATCTATATCAATCTGTAAACCAGAGTAGTCTTGCGCAAAAGACATGAGGTAGAAAAACAGGGCATGTAGTTCTTCATGCATCGAAGGAAGTACCGATAGGGGAAAACAAAGGGCATGTACCAGATGGCCTTTATCATTACGCAACACAGCCCCACCTGCCGCACCCCGATTACCCGCAGTTGCATCAACATTAAATTTCAGCTTACCAGAAGGAGGCAACTGCCAGCGAACAAGATGGACCCGATGCGGTCGCAGGATAGGCGAATAATGAGCATCCAGTAATGGCTATATAGAACTGGCAAACTTGGATCCAGAAATCGATGAATACCACATGAAGTTACTGACTCAAATGCGCTCTCTAAGGCTGTCATAAGAGAAATAATCTTCCCCAAACTGGATGGCTGCATACTCTTTGTATATTGCCTAAGTAGCAAGCATAGGGACCACAACAGAAAGCTAGCCCAACATAGATGTAACCTGTGCAGAACACCACCAAGCTCTAAGATGATGCCTATAAGACGATGCCACTTGAGGTGGGCTGCTGAAAAGGCAAGCTAAATGAAACCATAATGCACGGATTACCGGACATGCATAAAAGATATGATTCGTCATAGCCCAATCTCTATTGCAAAAAACATAACAGGACAGAAAAACCACAAGCCAAGAATAAAGATTATCAGGCATATGTAGAGCAGGGAACCATAACTTCCATAAAAATAGTTGTTCCACAGGCGGCGTACCTCTCCACCAAATATAGCGCTCTAGCTGAAAAGGTGGAGTTTGCGGGTGACAAACCTCGTATGCACCCTTGAGAATAAGTTGCCGATGCGTATCATCACTCCAATATAGGCCATACTCAGTGGATTGAACATGTATCTCACAAAAAGAGTTAATGTGACACAAACGCTTCCGGTCAGCAAAATCATAAATATAAGCAACCAGCGTGGCTCTAAACCCATATTTCTGCCGGAGGTACGATGCCCAAACTGTAGATGATGTATGATACGACCACCATAACTTACACTCATATGCATTTTGTAGCGCCTCTAAATTGCGAACTCCCAAACCTCCCTCAGGTTTCGGATAACATATTGATTCCCAGGATCGCCAATGGTGCCTATCCATCCAGAAGAAATTCGACATTTTTTCTGTTCAATTCAGCTAGAACACTTTTTGGCAAACGTGTCGTAGCCATAACATGTAGTGGCGTAGAGGAAAGAACAAACTGAATAAGCGTTAGATGGCTAGCCATACTCAATAGATGTTGTGACCAACTCGTCAATCGAGCATCAAAATGATCGATCAGTGCAGTGCAATATCTTGAACGATTAATACCTTTAAACAAATAAGACCCCAAGTATTTAATCGGGAGTGATGAGAGACGCATGCCAAGAACCTCAGCCGCATGCTGAGCAGAGCCACATTCGCTGACAACCAGTTGAAGTTCAACAAATTGCCAATAGTGCCATTCAGAAAGACCAGTAGGTCATCCGCAAAGCCAAGGTGTGATACCACCTTACCCCGACCACCCTCTGAAACATAGCATTCAATCCCAAAGAGAATCCCTCCGAAGCCAAAATAAAAAGCAATGGGGACAATTTATCACCTTGCTTCACTCATCTGGTGGGTCAAAAAAACCCACTTGATATGCCATTAATCAACACAGAACATCTCGCGGAGTCCAGATTATTAATTATTAGCCTGACAAAACGAGGGCGAAAGCCAAACTGAATCATCAATCACTCTAGATATAGCCAGGAGACCTGATCAAACGCTTTCTCCATGTCAAGCTTAATCATTACTTGGCCACCGCGTCACGTACGATCCAGAATGTGAACCATTTCTTTTGCCATCAACACCTATTCTGAGATACCTTGTCCTTGCATAAACCCAGCTTGTTCTGGGGAGATAAGCCTGTGAAATAAACTGGAGAGTCTAGTCGAGATAAGACGAGTGACCACTTTGGCAACAAATTTGGCCAAACAAATAGGACAACAATATGCAAAAGAGCAGGGATTCTAAACTTTGGGAATCAAACAAATCAATAAAGCTACCATAACACTTGGGACCCGAACACCCAAGAAAAATTCTTGAATAGCCATCAGAGTACATCAAGGTCCACCAAGTCCCAAAACCGCATATAGAAAGAGCCCGAAAAGCCATCCGGCCTCGAAGAGCTAGAAGGGCTTAAATGCCAAACTACACTCCGAACTTCATCTCCCTGAGGATAGCCAAGAGACCCTCGTTAACCGCATCTGCCAACGCACGGAATATGATGCAAGAACAACTCATGATCACATGTAGGCTCCTCATAGAAAAGCTGCTCAAAGAAATGTATGGCCTCAGCTAGAATAGACTGAGATGTTGCACACTCCACTCCCGCTGGAGTACGAATCGATGAGATAGCTTGCCACTGCCTCCATGCCCTGACCGTTTGATGAAAATATGTTGTATTTGCATCCGCCTCCTTAAGCCACTTCACATTTGCTTTCTGCTTCCGGTATAGAAATGCACGAGACTGGGCCTTTAGAAGACTCACTTAAGCAAGATGATAGGCTTCTCAAAAACCAACACTAGGGTCTAAGTCGTATGCACGCTCAGCCCAAGTAATCTCTTCCTTAGAAACAATAAGGTCATTAAATATATTACCAAAGACAAGTTTGTTCCATTTCCGAATATCAGCTTTTAGACGGCGCATCTTATCATACAATCCATACATACCCTCAACTGTTGGATAAGACCGCCACTGTGTTTGGAGATAAGGAACAAAATCCTCATGCAGCAACTAGGCATCTAGATATCGAAAAGCCGAAGGACCACAAGATTCTGGTATCACACACTTCAGGAATAAAGGGGAATGGTCGGAAGTAGCCCGATTTAAATGTTGCACGAGCAAATGGTCAAACATATCATAGAAACCCTTAGTACAAAGAAAACAATCCAAGCGTCGCTACACCTTACCAAGGCCCCTACCATCGGACCAAGTGAATTTTGAGCCTTGAAAGGGGATGTCCAACAGCTCACATTCCTCATCAATGTTCGCGTAAGGATGGCATAGAAACACCTTTATGCTCATCTAAAGTTAGAAAGGTTTTAAAGTCTCCACCAATTAACCACAGTGTAGAGTCTGTTGCTCGAAAAAGAGATAAATCATCCCATAACAGGCGACGAGAAGCAATCGTATGTCGCGCATAAACAGAAGTGAACCAAAATTCTTTACCACTAGACAGCCACCGTAGCTTAATAGATAGATTCCCGAGAGTCAAGCAACTCCAACAACGACTCCCTCCAGAAAATCCAAATTGTACCAGCTCCACAACAAAGTGCTTTCGAGAAGCCAAGTTGCAACCGAAAATGTTCCAAGCATGTAGGCCGAAGCTTTGGTTCTATTAAAACCAACAAATGCAAGCGATACTTTCGAGTAAGTGAAACAATCCGAGTTAATAACGTGGTATGTCAAAGGAAAAGAAGAAGATGGCGTGGAGCATAACTAGTTGGGTGATAGTAGTGATCGGTGTCATTGGCAGCATACATCGCAGGGTAGTAAGGATAATCAACCATTGAGATGTTTGGTTGTTAATAGCAGTTGAAAGAAGCACAAAGGAAGGTGACTGGCACGGTGATCGCACAGCTTACAGGGGAAGCTTGCTGAAGTATAAGGAAAGAAGAAGAAGAGCGAAGGAAGCGGGAAAATGTTTAAACGAGAAGAAATGACGGAAGTGCCCCTGACAGTTATGTAGTTGTAGCAGTATCCGTAGGGGTTTTCTTGTAAATTTGGTAGTTAGTTTTTCTTCTTTAAAGGGTGTTCAACTTCTGTAGATGAAGCTAACTTGGTGCAATCTTTGTAACCGTTTTTTGGCTCCAGAATAATATTGATTTCTTCCTCCCTTCGTTCTCTCCTTTTTCTCTCGCATCAAGTTGATCAATTGTTCTTGATTTCCTTGTTGTTTCGTTGATTGATTCTCGATTGATATAAAAAATTTACATGGTATCAGAGCGAGTGTATAAATGAACTTTGGTACTTTTATGGCGTCTAACAATTTTCCTCCGAATAATTCTCCTTCTTCGTCCAGTAATCCTCAGCCTGCAAATGTTATCACTGATCCAATGGAAGATCCGTTTTATGTCCATCCTAGTGACAGTCCGTCCTTGATTTTGGTACAACCACTCCTTGATGGAAACAATTATCATAGTTGGAATAGATCGATGAGGCGTGCCTTGGAGTCAAAGAACAAATTAGGTTTCGTCAATGGAATGCATCAGAGGCTAGCAGAGGGAACACACAGGTACAATGGTTGGATCAAAGCTAACAATATGGTAGCGTCGTGGCTGGTAAATTCTCTAACCCCTGCAATTGCTCAAAGTGTTATGTGGCTGGATAATGCAGTTGAAATCTGGAATGATTTGTTGTTTAGATATGGTAATGTTGATTCATTTAGGCTTTCTGATTTACAAGAGACGTTTTACACCGTAAAACAAGAAAGAAATACAGTAACAGAATACTATACGAAGCTAAAAGGAATATGGGAAGAACTGTCTGTGTTAAGGTCAATTCCTAATTGCGAATGTGGCAGATGCACTTGCAATTTGAATGCCAAAATTAACAAGTTTATTGAAGATGATTGTGTGATCAAGTTCTTGAAAGGACTTAATGATGATTTCGAAGCAGTTAAATCGCAAATTCTGCTGTCAACACCGCTGCCTGATCTTAAAACTGCTTTTGCGATGGCAATTAAGTTGGAGAGGAAAATGAACTATACATTTAATCAGAATCAGTTCGTGAATAATCCATCTGAAGTTATGAATGTAAGCTTTGGTAATCAAGGAAGATCCAATACATATACTCCCAAGTCCTATAGTAATATGCCTGTTTCGAGTGGACTGTTTCCAAAGCCTGGTGGAAGAGGCTTTGGAAGGGGAAATGCGAAGTTTAATCAGAACTTTTCTAGAACACCTTACTGTACACACTGCAACATGGCTGGACACACTGTTGATAGGTGTTACAAGAAACACGGCTATCCCCCAGGGTTCAAACCAAAGGGTCAAGTGAATCTTGTATGTGGAGATGGTAGGTCACAGTCAGGGAGTGACATAATGAACCAAGGGGAGTATGAGGGATCTGAAGGTTATGAGGAGAACCAACAAGGATCTGTGATGCCACCACCTTTAACAGTGGAGCAATACTCACAACTGCTCCATATGTTGCATGAGCACCAGGACAAAGGAGGTAGAGATGTTGCTGAGTCCAATGGTAGTGCAACCAACCACCATTCAATCTTGTCAGTACAGCAGGCTAATGACTCTGGTAAGAATACAGGTAATGTATTGTGTAACAATTTAAATATATGGATATTGGACTCTGGAGCAACTGATCATGTGTGTCATGACTTAAGACTCTTTGATTCCTATCATGATGTTGACTCTCTTTCTGTAAAGTTACCAGATAAATCTCTTGTGAAAGTGTTTCATGTTGGTACAGTACAAGTTAAGCCAAACCTTACTCTAACGGATGTCTTTCATGTTCCATCATTTGCATTCAATCTCCTGTCCTTGAGTAAGCTAACCAAACACAGTTTCATCAATGTCTCATTCCACCATAATGTCTGCTGCATTCAGGACCTAAGGACCAGGAAGATGATTGGTTCAGCTGAGGAGAACCATGGACTCTATCATCTTCATGGAACTGCTAAGGTCATCCCACATTCAAACACATTCTCAGTCACTTCTTCTGTATCTTGGTTATGGCATGCTAGACTGGGGCATACATCCTCTTCCAGGCTAAAGGAGCTTCATAAGATGGATCCAACAATCATTGTAGAGCCTGATGAAATAAGTAAATGTACAGTATGCCCATTGGCTAAACAAAAGAGAACCCCATTTCTTGTTTCCCATTCAGTTTCTTCAGCTCCCTTTTCCCTTATACATATAGACATTTGGGGACCATATAAGTTTCCCACAATGTACAGACAACGATACTTTCTTACCATTGTTGATGACTACAGCAGGTTCTGTTGGGTATATTTGATGAAATGTAAATCTGAGACAAGATCCATTGTGCAAAGCTTTTGTGAGTATGCAGTAGTTCAGTTTCATCGTAATGTTAAAATCATTAGAACTGATAATGGGCAAGAATTCAATATGCCTCAGTTCTATGCTTCTAAAGGAATTATACACCAGACAAGTTGTGTGTACACCCCGCAGCAAAATGGCATTGTAGAAAGAAAGCATCAACATATTCTTTCAATAGCCAGGGCCCTTAGATTTCAATCACAAGTCCCTTCAATGTACTGGGGTTTTTGCATCCAACACTCAGTGTACCTTATCAACCTGATACCTACACCCCTGTTGAATAATCAGACTCCTTACCAACTACTTTACAATAAGCCACCTTCGTATTCCCATCTCAAAGTCTTCGGTTGCTTGGCCTTTGGAACCAATACACACCCATTCAAGGACAAATTTGCCCCAAGATCCAGGAAGAGCATTTTTTTGGGACTGTCATATACCACAAAGGGGTATGTATTGCATACAAAAGACATATATGTTTGTAGAGATGTTACATTTCAGGAGACTGTTTTTCCCTGTGCTGTCAAGCTCGTTCACAATGATGTATCTTTGCCCGCCTCATTACCTGCAGAACCATATTTACCATCATATGATGACTCACCATGCTATCCTCAAACCTCACATCCAACGTCTGCTGTTGATCCATCTTCTACGTCACCCAAATCTGTTTCACCACCATTGCTGACACATGAACATAGTCCTAGTCCTCTTCGTTCCACTTCTGACAATGAAACTAATTCTCCAATGTCCCCCTTGGAAACATCATCTCATTCTCCTCTGCCTCATGGTCAAATAGTCATTGAGCTACCTCCTCTTCAGCAGAATGAAAACACTAATCACAGACCTGAGCGTCTTAAGCGTGTCCCTAACTATTTGCAAGATTACTATTGCAGTTAGCTATCAAAATCTTCTCAACCATCTGGCCATACATCCCCTCATCCCTTATATAAGTATTTCACATTTACATCTTTGGCTCCAGCGTACAAAGCATATATCTTAAATTTGAGCACACATACAGAGCCTCAATCTTATCTAGAGACATCTAGTTCTTCTGTATGGCAGGAGGCAATGGCGGCAGAATTAGCAGCACTGGAAGCTAACAAGACGTGGTCTGTAGTGCCCTTACCCCCAGGCAAAATCCCTATTTGATGCAGAAGGATCTATAAAACCAAGCTTAAGCCTGATGGCACGGTGGAGAGACAAAAGGCTAGATTGGTTGCCAAGGGGTATAACCAACAGCTTGGAATTGACTATCAGGACACCTTTTCCCCCATTGCAAAGATGACTACAGTACGAGTGGTACTTGCCCTTGCAGCCCAACATCAATGGCCTATACATCAGATGGACGTAAACAACGCATTCCTGCATGGTGATTTGCACGAAGACATATACATGACACCTTCCCCTGGAATGGTACTTCCAAATCCCAACATGGTGTGCAAGTTAGAGAAATTATTGTACGGCCTAAAGCAGGCAAGCAGAGAATGGAACGCTACATTGACTCAATTTTTGCTCGGCTTTTCTCAGTCCAAAGCAGACTATACCCTTTTCACTAAATCCATAGGGACTGTCCTGATCGTTTTGTTGGTCTATGTTGACGATATAATCGTGACTTGTTCTTCAGATGTTTATATTTCTTAGATTAAGCAGGCTCTCAACAGTAGATTTCACATTAAAGATCTGGGGCATCTAAAATACTTCCTTGGCATTGAGGTAGCCAAGGCAAGGGGGGAGTTCACATCAATCAAAGAAAATACACCCTTGAGCTGTTGGAACAAGCTGGTTTCCTGGACTATAAACCAGCCAAGAGCCCAATGGAAAGCAGTCTAAGACTTACGCATAATGATTCGCCATTGATAAAGGACACTTCACAGTACAGATGGCTAATAGGGAAGCTGCTCTATCTCACTATTTCCAGGCCTGATATAGCATTCCCGATACAACAACTTAGTCAATTCCTGGACTGCCCTACTGAAAATCACCTTAAGGCCACACACAGAGTCCTAAGATACATTAAGGGAACAATAGGGCAAGGTCTGCTGTTTCCTAGAATTGGAGGTTTAGAGATGAAAGTGTTTGTAGACGCAGACTGGGGAGGTTGCAATGAAACAAGAAGGTCCATCACAGGCTATTGCGTATTTCTTGGAGAGGCTTTGGTTTCTTGGAGATCAAAGAAGCAGACCACGGTATCTAGATCTTCAGCGGAGGCGGAGTACAGGGCAATGACAATGGTTACATGCGAAGTTCAGTGGCTTACCTATCTGTTGAGAGACTTGGGAGTTCATACTGACAAACCAGTTGAGGTGTTCTGCGATTGTAAGAGTGCTATATATATATAGCTGAAAACCTAGTATTCCACGAGAGGACCAAGCACATAGAGATTGATTGTCATGTGGTGAGGGATAAATTGCAAGAGGGTGTGATCAAACTGATGCCAGTGAGGACTGAGTTGCAATTAGCTGATATGTTTACTAAGTCTCTTGATTCTAGAAGGCTGGGTGCATTGTGTGGTGCATTGGGAACTTATAACATTTATTCCAAGCTCAGCTTGACGGGGGGTGTCAAAGAAAAAGAAGAAGATGGCGTGGAGCATAACTAGTTGGGTGATAGTAGTGATCGGTGTCATTGGCAGCATACATCGCAGGGTAGTAAGGATAATCAACCATTGAGATGTTTGGTTGTTAATAGCAGTTGAAAGAAGCACTAAGGAAGGTGACTGACACGGTGATCGCACAGCTTACAGGGGAAGCTTGATGAAGTATAAGGAAAGAAGAAGAAGAGCGAAGGAAGCGGGAAAATGTTTAAACGAGAAGAAATGATGGAAGTGCCCCTGACAGTTATGTAGTTGTAGCAGTATCCGTAGGGGTTTTCTTGTAAATTTGGTAGTTAGTTTTTCTTCTTTAAAGGGTGTTCAACTTCTGTAGATGAAGCTAACTTGGTGCAATCTTTGTAACCGTTTTTTGGCTCCAGAATAATATTGATTTCTTCCTCCCTTCGTTCTCTCCTTTTTCTCTCGCATCAAGTTGATCAATTGTTCTTGATTTCCTTGTTGTTTCGTTGATTGATTCTCGATTGATATACAAAATTTACAAATACCCCGAACATTCTACAGCAATACATTCATTGAGATGGAGGTGGAGGTAAGCTAGAGAAAGATCGATGCAACTCTGGAACATCGACACCCTGATCGTCAAGAATTTCTGAATCAGAAGTATTACAACGTGAGATCCAAGTCAAAAACTGGTGCAGCTATTGCTGCTGCAGCAGAACAATGCAGACGTTCCAAGTTTTGTGCATCGGGTGACAACTCAGGACGACATGCTCAGGTGGCAGAGGCGCTCTTGAATCGCTGGCTGCTGGCAAAGTTGGTGCAATGTTGGGATCAGTTGGAAGAGGGGCAATATTCTCAATTAATTCGACTCCCAGCATAATCTTAGGATCAGTCGAAATTTGCTTTTTTGGGAGACCACCTTTGTGCAGTCTGTGACGGAGCATGTGATTGTCCAGAAACTTTAGGTTTTGCAGGAAATTCATTGAAAACCTGGGCAGAGGACTTAGCTGGCCGCTCTAAATTCAGTCCAGCAGTACATACTATAGAGAAATAGAGACCAAGATGTGTAACTTTATGCATGAATAGCACTTATTTAATACATGTACATATATTTGTATTTTAAATATAGGAAAAAAGGGTCATACATGTGTTAAATCTGAAGGGCTGTCAAAAGGCCCCCACCCTGCAGATTTGACCGTTGAAATTTGTCCGTTGGAGAAGGACATCTGCGCAGCTCTACCCTCTTCCTAACAAGTTCATGTATATATATGTCATCTATGTGTAAATAGAAGCCAAGTGAGAGAATTCTCATCTGAGAACTAAAACTGATTTCTTCTTTGTATTTTTGTGTATATTCAAGTGATTGTTACAAGTGAATAAAAGTGAGAATTTCTTCTTTATTGGTTTACTGATCAAACAACTTGAACTCAAATGTTCTTGGGATAAATCTTCTTCTCAATACTTCTAAATTTCTACATGGTATCAGAGCTATTTTAGCTTCAATCACTTTATTACTGGGAAGGTCTGGAGGAATTACTATTTTTCATTTTCCTACTTCGAGATTGAATAAAATTCAAAGGAAGATTTACCTTCAAAGGAAGATTTACCTGTTGGCTCAGAATCCGATAAGATAATTACTTCTTTACAAGCACAGTTTGTTTTTTCTTTATTGTCAAAACTGTTCTTCTCTTGAAGATCATATCATACTGCAAGCTGCTCTTATACACCCATTGTTTTCATCATCCTCATATTCTTAAGCATGTTCTTCTGAAAATGGGCAGGTCATCTTAAAGTTTTTGATACGATCTCGTTCTGACCATTTCCAAGAGTGTTTATTTGAAAGCAAGTTTTTTTAGCAAGTTTTTTCCCAGATTCTTCTACATCCCACTTTCAGATTTTTCTACAAGAGTCGGTGGTGGTATATACGTGGCATCCTAAGTATTTTTTTATCTGCGACCTACAGGCAAGTTGGCCACTGGCTCCTGTAAATTATTATTATTATTTTTTTCTTCTTTCCTCGATCTTTGACGAGGCGTGCATACACCGGCGCACCTTTGGGAACACGTAGTCTTCGTTTGTAGACTTCATTTGTCCATTTGTCTTTCTGTCAAATCATGGAGACATTACTTACATGTGGGCATTAAACTAATATATTTTCTTACCACTTGCCACCTTTACGTCCCATCTGCAAAACAACTGTACCACCTCCATTTTTCTTTATTCAGAATTGGACAATATTTTAACCCATTCTTTCCATTTTGTCAAGTCATCCATTCTGTCTTTTGAGAGAGCCTGTGTGCTCGAATCTGAGATTCTGGAAAGTGACCCTGAGATTTGTTTGGTTAAGTTCAATCGAATGTGAAATTGATTGACTCTGAGAAATTCTTGAGTAATCGATCTATCTGTTTTCAATCTGTTACCGATTTTCAAATACAGTTCGAAGTCGGATTTTGCATCAAAGTTTGTTGAATGCATGCTGATTCTATGAGTTGTGTGTTCAAAGTTTAAAAGTGCATGATTAATCTGAGTTCTGATTTCAAATTCTGTTCAAATATTGATTTCATGCTCAAATCTGAAAAGAAAGGTTGAGAATTGTTGAGAAATTGTTCGGACAGAAAAAAGGGAGTTGCATGCTTATATGTGATAATGAATCTCTGAGTTCTTGTTTTTGAAAGTTTTTTAAAAAAGAAATTTGTTGCTGAAGTTCTTTTTGAGGCATAGCGTGAAGTTGACTGTGAAATCTGCCTCTCAGGAGTTTTGTGTTGTTAATTCTTGTGGCTAAACTCTGACTTCTTAACTCTGTTCAAAATTCTTTGTATATTTCTCTAAGTTTCGCGGATCAGGCCTCTCTGTTGAATTCTCTGTCTTCTCTGGAATGCTTACCAAGTGTTCGACGAATGCCCCAAGTACCTCTACCTTAAGATTTCTTCTTGCCTAAGTTGTAGAGCCTTGAGTTGAAGTATACCTTGCTCAGGCTTACTTCGAGATCTCTATTGCTAACTTTTTTTTATATCTGATGTCGATTGATAGATTCTAAAAGGCAAAAGTTGTATGCAAGACTATGAGCTTAAGGATTGACATGTCGTCCAAATTCTTGGTCTTGTTTCTCTAACTGAAAAGAGTAGTAAAACACTCTGATAACTCCAGTGCTAATATTGCCGTGGATGGGAGTAGTGTCAATAAAATGCTGTGGGCTGATAATCTGCAGTCGAAGGTAACAAATATGGTTTGTATTCGTATGTTCAACAGGAGCTCCCAAAGAATCTGTGCTTTGAATGGGTATCCATTACTGACAAAGCAGTCAATCTTCTTGGTAATAAAAATACTGTTCTTGAACTCTTCTCATTATGCTCACGTTGTTTACCCGACACCTAGATTTCTTCTAATAGTATTGTTGATCGTTCACGGTTACCCTGCTTGTTATACCGAGAAGAATTATATAATGTGTTTTTAAACATTCCTTTTCTATCTGTGAATCCTTTTTCTGATCAATATGGTACTATAAATTAAAGTAGAACATTGCTGAAGATGCCTTGTAATAACTCATGATGGCATCAAACCTGTTTATAAGTGGAGCTATATACATATGTTTCTGAAGTTTTATTGTTATAAAAAGGAATTATCAACTATTTTTTCAGTCTCATTGTCTCATATGAATTGAGTCTTGTGTCTTTCCCCAATCAAGTTTCATATGCAATATTCCATTGGAGACACCATACTCTCACAATCTTCATCTGTAAATTACTTGTTGTATTTAATATCTATCTTGTGGTTCTGTCCCTCTTCTATTGAAATTTTCTGGCATATTATTAAGCTTGATTTGCCTTGGGGTTGGTGATCCAATAATGATTGCTTGATGCGTGGGCTCAAAATTGGCTATTCCTTAGCAGAATGCATAAACTTTGAAATAATTCCTTTGGTTGATGGTGTTCTGTGTCGTGTAAATCCCCGTTTACATGCTGCTATAACATTCAAGAGGGGACTGTTATTGTCTAGTTGCCTATATATGATCCAGTCTCGTCTTGGGGGAAGGGATGAATGCAGTCAGTAGTAACTTCTTCTGGTTATGATCTAGTCCCCTGCAAAGCAAAAATGCATTTTCTGAACCATTTCTTCGAAGGCCACATAGCCTCAAAATTTCGTCAAAGGCCAGAGAGCCATTTCTTCAGACCTGTAAGTCTATAAACTAAATCTTTTCAAGACCATTATGTCTATAAACTTCCAGAAATCTTCCACATGAGGCTATGAAGAGCCTTGGCATAAAGCCGAAATCTTTTCTTGGATAGGCTATGAAGAGCCTTGGCAAAGAGCCGAAATCTTTTCTTGGACAGGCTATAAAGAGCCTTAGCGATGGAGCTGAAATCTTTTTGATCTAATAAATCTAGTCCTCTGATCTGTTGTATTATCAATATTGTTTTGCCTCTTATTGTGCTGAGTCATCTATGGTCTATGTTCTGCCATCAGTATGCTGTTTGCCTGTCTAATGACCATATGCTAAGCGTAAACAAGGGTACATATCAAGGATCAAATCTTTAAAATATGTTATGTGTCTAGGATGTTTTCTGAAAACATTGTCATATGGTAACATGGTTCTGATTTGTGGTTATGCGATCGCCTACAACTAACATAATTCCAGAAGAAAATTTTACTTCTGGGCTGTAAGGTTCTATATTTATTTGCAGGTTCTCTCACAAATGGAAGCCAAGAAGACATACTAACAGCTTCTTGTGCAGGAAACACATGAGGGATCCAAAGCTGTTTACTATCAATTGCAGGATAGATACATTTACTTGCAGGTTCAGAAACAGGAAACATTGGAGAAACCAGAAGATTTCAAAGACTTTGCAGGAAGATGTATCTTCTTGCAGGGAAAACTGTTTGCTAATCTTTGTTGTTGTCTTTGGATGTATCAAGCCTCATCTCTCCATCAGTTGCTGCAGGGGCTTGAGAACAAGCACTTTTGATCCAACAGGGTCCAAGATTATATGCAAGTATAACCAGAACAGAACTTGGAGCTTATACTAACATTTATGCAGGAATTGACACACTTATGGTGCAAACACTACCAGCCATAAATTTGTTTTTGGTCTGACACTTTTACTGCAGGAGTACTATCAGCCATAAATTTGTTTTTGGTCTGACAGTTTTACTACAGGAGTTTTCTGACATTGTAGGGTATTTAAAAACTCTACGTATGGCTCGAACAGGAGTCTCATCACTCAACTTCGGAGTCTAAGGAGGATATTAATATGTTTCTCAATTGCCGAAGCAAAACATTACTTGGAATTCTACTCTGATTATTACAGGATAAACCTTTGCAGGATAGAAGCAGTTCTACTAACCCTTGTTTTGCAGGTACTTCAGGGAGAAGTGTTGAATCTCAGCAGGATTAGGCAAGGGCAGGAATTGGACACAGGCGTTAATTCAAGGATTAGGCAAGGGCAGGAATTGGACACAGGCGTTAATTCAACCAGGCATAAAGCATTCAAAGATTTGGGAAAGGCATTCCTACTCAAGATGAAAATTGCAAACTTAGTCGCATAGTCCCACGCACTAAGTTTGAGGGGGAGTATAGAGAAATAGAGACCAAGATGTATAACTTTATGCATGAAGAGCACTTATTTAATACATGTACATATATTTGCATTTTAAATATAGGAAAAAAGGGCCATACATGTGTTAAATCTGAAGGGCTGTCAAAAGGCCCCCACCCTGCAGATTTGACCGTTGAAATTTGTCCGTTGGAGAAGGACATCTGCGCAGCTCTACCCTCTTCCTAACAAGTTCATGTATATATATGTCATCTATGTGTAAATAGAAGCCAAGTGAGAGAGTTCTCATCTGACAACTAAAACTGATTTCTTCTTTGTATTTTTGTGTATATTCAAGTGATTGTTACAAGTGAATAAAAGTGAGAATTTCTTCTTCATTGGTTTACTAATCAAACAACTTGAACTCAAATGTTCTTGGGATAAATCTTTTTCTCAATACTTCTAAATTTCTACACATACATTCATAGTATGCCCTAAAACTCTGCATGTTGAGCAGTAAAAAGGTAGATCTTCATATTCCACTGATTGAAAGAAATGATAATCATCACTCTGAATATACAACTTACAAGACAGCTCCTGCGAAACATCGATATCAATGCAAAAACGGGCCACAAAAGGGAGGTTCAATTGCATTGTGGCTGAATCTGCCTTTAAAGGTGTCCAAATCATCCTGGCTATTTCAAATGATGTCTATTGTTTATGGAGATAGATCGGGGCATTATAGGCATATCAATCTGCTCCTGCGAAACATCGATATCAATGCAGAAACGGGCCACAAAAGGGAGGTTCAATTGCATTGTGGCTGAAACGGGCCACAAAAGGGAGGTTCAATTGCATTGTGGCTGAATCTGCCTTTAAAGGCGTCCCAATCATCCTGGCTATTTCAAATGATGCCTATTGTTTATGGAGATAGATCGGGGCATTATAGGCATATCAATCTTGGGATCATAATCGTAAGACCATTTTCGAACTCACATATGGAAACCCAAATCAGTCCATGTACGACGGGCAAAGAAGTGAAAATAATCAGCTTCAGAATCAAAATGCATCAAGATATGAGTCGTATCAAGCAACATGATCTTAACTGGGGCCGCGAATTCGACTTTATCAAAATATTTGCATATGGCTTCTAGCTTAGGTCAACCATACCAAAAAGAACCAACCAAACAATACTTAAACGAATCAGAAAGCACATGTAACTCCTCACGAGTGAATTTGATCGCTGGTACGCCTTTAAATCGTGTAATCTCGCGAGGTGGTAGCTTTCCAACAGAGCTGGCAAGAACAGATGCGAAGGAGCGCTTCGCTGGCAGCGGGTCCATTCTCAGGCAGCAGCGAGGCATATAATCCTTGGAGTCAGAGCGGTAGCGCAGCGCGCCAAAAGTGTGTGTGTATGCATGTGTGTGTATATATACATGAATGTATGTGTATAAATATATAGAGACACACACAAATATGTGTGTGCGTGTGTTTATGAAAAACATGTTTTTCTCTATACAGTTTTCATTTTCCGATTGAACTGTCAGTACTTCAGCATCGAAATATTCGCACTGATTTCGCTCTTAGGTTCTCCTTTCAAAATTTAAGACTGTTTTCCTTCAATGCGTTTTGTGATACTATAATACCTTTTTTTTTGTTTGTGATACTATAATACCTTAAATTTAGAAAATTCGCCTAAAAATATCAGCTTGATTATACATCCCCATGAAAAATTAATACAAACAACATAAAGGAATCACAAGCTTTATTTCTACTACGTGGAGTCCATTAGTCTATTACTTCTAAAAATATTGTCACATCTAACTTTTCAACATAGTATAAATTTACGCTATATTGAAAAGCCAATTGTGACAATATTTTTAAAATGAAAAGAGGTTTATTAATTCCTATCTACTACACTATCCTAGATCTTGCACTGGACTAAACAAATATATTATATCAATCATTCGATCGACTGTTTCTCCTTCCTTTGCTTCAGATGGCAGAGCTACCACATTACGTTCTGTTTGCATTTGGTCCCTTTTATTTAGTGTTGAAGCGACAATCTATGTGTCATGAATACGTACGAATATTTATTTTTTGGATTTTCTTATTCAGGTAATAATATTTCCCCATAAGATCCTATGCTTTTTTCAGATTAACGCGTGCTAGTATTCTAGGCACAAGAATCCTCTTAAAATGATTTATAAGTCTTATTAATTCTAATAGTCTTCTTCAATGTTTTTTGGTCTTCATTTTTTAGTAATAAAAAGTTTAGGTTAAGAGGACACTTCTCCGTCTAGATTCAGGGTATACCAACAGCCTCATCGAATACATACATTGGAATACATCAAGTGGAATTGTTGACAGCAAAACTGAACCTGAGACCATACAAGTTGAAGTCGACGAACTTTACAAGCTGAACCAACCCTCGTTAGCATTGGTCTTCATTTCTGACATTTAACATGCACTTCTTTTATGTTTCACAATGTAGCAGGTGCATCTACAGAATGCCTTTGTATATATTCTTTTTATCTAAAATATGACACTGTTCTTTTATCATCCCATACGAGTCACCCCCAATTTTTTCTTTCCTTACTCTATAAAAATGATAATAAAATATTAACTTCCCATACCCGTATAACTGTAGATTGCTTTCACTTATCAATATAATATATTTGCGGATTGATTATTATTAAATTTCAAGAGTTTGATCAGTTGAACCCTTTTTACTTCTTCTGGACTTGCCGGCAGAAACAATGGGAAAAGTAGCTACTGGAAATAGATAAATATGTTATGGATATATTGGAATTTCAAGGATAAACATGATGTTGATATACATTGTAGAGATAGACATTATATTAGATGTGGATATCCAAAGTACATATATCTTTTGTATTACCGAAAAGATTTATCCAAGTTTATCTTCTCTCCATGGGTCCTATAAATAAGACCACATATCATATATGAAATACACACCTTGATATACAAAGTTCTGTAATTTATCTTTTCTTTTCTCTACTATATTCTTGCTTGAGTTTATAATACGTTATCATCACGAATTGCTCCAAACAAACAAAAACAAATAGTCAAAAAAAGTATTAGAGAAAGAAGGGAAAGAGGGAGAACATCCTCAGCCTTGCACAGGTCCCGAAAAACTGAATTTCCGAGTCACTCACCCTTGGATCATCACCAAATTTTGACAGATTACTCCTAACACATAAAGGTATGTTTTGAACGATGGAGATGTGTTTTGGACACTCCTAGGTCTAGCCAAAATGGTAATAGTCGAGACTGATTTTTCTGCCGAAATTTTTTCAGAATTATGATTTGTTCATTTGTTGCGTTTCTCTTGTTACCTATTTCTATCTTATATTCAAAATATTTATAAAAGAACTAATCTAGCCTAAAGTCTAGATTTATTTTGAAAGAAGAAGAATAGTATACGGCTTGTAGCCATATAGATAAACTTTTATCATACCCGAAGCATGAATTGCTAACATGTCTGAAGCATTAATTGTTATCATACCCAAAGCATGAATCGTTTGACATGCCCCAAGTATGAATTGTTGACATGCTCGAAGCGTGAATAATTGATATAATTAACATACCAGAAGCATGAGTAATCGGTATGCCAGAAGCATGAATATTAGACATGCTAGAGGCATGAGTAGTTGACATGCCTGAAGCAAGAATAGCTGACATGCGTGAAGCATGAGTAGTCAACGAAGCATAAGTAGTTGACATGTCCAAAGCATGAGTAGTTGACATGCCTGAAGCATGATAGTCGATATGCTCGAAACATATGTAACTTTTATTGTTTCCATGTTTATTTTGGCATTACAATTGGTATCAGAAGGCATAACCATATGATACTTATTAAACGTGCTGTGTATGACATGAAACCAAGAAAAATTAGTTGAAATTACCTACTTTAGACGTGGAATTCGGTTAACAAAAAAAAACAAACAAACACAAAAACAAAAACCATTGTTTATGAATATGGTTAAGCGTTTGTCTGATTCTGGAAAATTTATACAGCATGTTTAAAAGCAATTATTTTCTTCTGGAAAAATAGAATTTCAGTTGCTTTGCATATCTAGAACATGTGGGTTTTGCAATTATAGATCCTATTGTTTTGCAATATGTGTAAGTAGATTAAGTTGCATGAACTTTTGTTTTGGGAGATTAAATCAAGAACACTTGGAATTTATTGTTTACATATTACGCAATTAGACAATAAGATTTATTTAATAGACTCCCTGACAAGTAGTATTCAAGTCCATTTTGATAATTTTTGGAGATATGTTTTTTTTCATGTGTTGACCTGCGATCCTTAATGAGATCAAATATATGCATTGTAGCGCCCCGACCCGGACAGCGGAACCCGAATCGGTTCACCCGTCGTAGCTTACTGAGAAGACTACAAGACGTCTCATCTCTCGAATACACATCATCGATGACGTAAGAGAAATAAGCGCGGAAACATATCTCGGTAATCTAAATCATCAATACAGTACGTCAACCGACAATGTGAATACCAAAAGAACTGTGTATGGTCGTAGCCATCTAAATCTCCAAAAGAGTTAAGAAATAAAAATAACAGAAACTGTCTAATCAATTCTCTCCATCAGGTCTAAACATCCCATTCTGCCCACTCGCCGTCGTCCTCAATGAAAATCATGTCATACTCAGGTTCTCCTGTAACACAAAGGCAGTACCCTTAGCAAAAAACGCTAGCAAGTAACCTGCTTATAAGACATACGGGATCAACACATGGCAAGACATGAGTAATATATAATTCAAGGGAATGGTGGGGCACATGTCTTGTCACTTTCAAATATATAACCAAATAACGCAACAGAGCAAGTACAGCAGTTTGCACGTAAGTAACAACGCATCGCAAATCAGATAACACTCATATTCATACCACATTGACTCTCGTGATGCATGTCAAAATATGCACTACACTACACATTCACATATGCATGAACGCTTTCTCTTTTAAAACAGTGCAGTGCATGTCACAATGTCCGGTCACTTCACATAACTTTATACCCTGTAACGCGCCCCGGCTTATATTTCCATCCCGGTTTACGTTACAGCCAATTTTATACCCTGTAATGCACCTCGGCTTATATTTCCATCCCGATTAGCATTACAGACAACTTTATACCCTGTAACGCGCCCCGGCTTATATTTCCATCCCGGTTTACGTTACAGTCTTTTGTGCCCTACAATGCACCCCGGCTTAAATTTCCATCCCGGTTAACATTGCAGGTCACCTTCGCAAATCTGTGCCGAAGCACCTTTCTTTTCAAATCAATATGCACGTGCTATGATGCAAGACTCCTCATTTCATTCTCATTTCTCATTCTCGTATGCAATTCACCTTCATATAAGTCATTCATGTACACATGCGCAAGTACAACCACACACGAGTTTTCACTAACTTACCCGTCATCACTTAGGCTTCGACTATCGCGTCAACACTTAGTCATGATCCTAAGATCCATAGCCTAAGGCAAATATCCCTAACCATTCCTCGTTGAACTCTCAAACACCTCGTACCTTCATCTCCTAACCCGCCTACGTCATTCCCGTTGAAACTCGATTCGAGAACCCATCGAAGTCACCGACATTGGTTCACCATCCTAGATCATGTTCCCAAGACTTATACTACCCTTAATCAGGTCTTAAGAAGTCTCTAAAGTCACCCGAAGACTCCCCGAACTTCCCTCTTTCTTCCTTTATTTTTCACAAAATTGACGGACTTCATCCCCTATACTTCGATCGATCGATGTCCAGCTGGGGACATCGATCCCTCCACTTCGATCGATCGATGTCCTACTGAGGACATCGATCTCTCAGGCTTACCCACATCGATCGATCGATGTCCTTCTGGGGACATCGATCTCTCCACTTCGATCGATCGATGTCCTACTGAGGACATCGATCTCTCAGTAACCCTCTACATCGATCGATCGATGTCCGACTGGGGACATCGATCTCTGACATCGATCGATCGATGTCTGCGGTTACTCCAAATCTTCCTCTGCGTTTTCTGCAACCATTGCAGGACCAAATGCACCCACATATCCAACCTTCATCCCAATCAATCCAAGCCTAATCCCTGCTATAATCACATGCTTAAACTGCAGATTCAAACGCTACGCACATAACAAACTATGATTCAAGCCTAGTACGCAATTACCCCGGCTTTATCAAACCAAAAATCTCATCTTTTTCCTCAAACTCTCACACAAGCATGCAATCACGCCAAGGAGGGATGCAGGGGTAGGGATTTGCAGGATTGCACGTAATCAACAATATCAACAAACACCTTTTCATATACATTGGCCAAATCTTGAAACCAAAACACGTAAATCATAAGCAAATAACCAAGGAACGAATCTACTGCATGGCGATCCAATTTGATAACAAAATAGGCCAGTTTTCTTTCACAAATCGTAGGAACTTATAAGATGATTACTTGCCTTTGATTACTAGAGAAGGGATGGAAGATCGGATGAAGATTGAAGGATGGATCTTGAAGAAATCCTTGCCTAGGGTTTGTGAATGCCAATGTCGCCTACGGGATGAAGAGAGCGTCGGTTTTCTCTGCGTAATGAGAAAACTGACGTTCTGTCAGTTTTTATATGGAAAGGGGAAAAGTTTGGTGTTTCTAAATTATATCTATTATTAATTTATCTTAAAAGATAAATCCTTAATTATTTAATTCTAAATTAAATATAATTAAACTCTAATATTAAATCTCCTCATTAATTTCTAATTAATCCTCATATTCATGTCTAATTAATTTTCGTTGACCGTCATTAATTTCCGTAAAAAAATCTTTCTTTGCCTTTTAATTACCCTACGGAGGGTGCGGGGCATAACATTCCACCCCCCTTACAAAAAGTTTCGTCCTCGAAACTGGCGTACCTTATTGGAAGAGGTGTGGGTAAAGCTCCATCATTTGTTCCTCAAGCTCCCACGTGGCTTCGCGCTCCGTATGGTTACTCCACTGAACCTTGACATACGGAATCACACGTCTGCGCAAGACTTGATCCTTCCTATCCACAATCTTTATTGGATGTTCTTCATATGAGACATCTTCCTTAACATCCAATGGTTGTGCTTCAAGGACATGGCTGGGGTCCGATACCTATTTCCTTAATTGAGATACATGAAATACGTTATGGACTTGGGATAAGCTCGGAGGCAAGGCTAATCGGTATGCTCTTTCCCCAACCTTGCTAAGCACTTCGTATGGGCCAATATATCTAGGGCTTAACTTGCTCTTCACTCCGAATCTTGCAACCCCCTTGGTGGGTGAGACCCGTAGATAGACCTTTTCACCTTCCTCGAACTCCAAAGGTCGCCTCTTTGTGTCAGCCCAACTCTTACTGCGATCTTGAGCCACTTTGAGCTTCTCTCTTATCACTTTGACCTTCCCAATAGTTTGCTCAACCAACTCGGGTGCAGTGATTGTCCTTTCTCCAACTTCATCCCAACAAACTGGGGATCTACACTTACGCCCGTATAACGCTTCAAATGGCGCCATGCCAATTGCACTGTGATAGCTGTTATTATAGGAGAACTCCATTAACTTCAACATGCTATCCCAGTTTCCTTTGAAATCCAAAGCGCAAGCTCTCAACATGTCTTCCAAGGTTTGGATGGTCCTCTCGGATTGTCCATCGGTTTGCGTGTGGTATGCGGTACTCATCCTCAGTTCGGTACCCATCGCCTTTTGAAATGCCCTCCAGAATTTAGAGGTAAACTTGGGGTCACGGTCCGATACAATGCTGACTGGGACTCCGTGTAGGCTCACAATGTTATCCACATATATATTGGAAAGTTTCTCATATGATGTACCATGTGGCATAGCTATAAAGTGAGCCGTCTTTGTCAATCGGTCTACGATTACCCAAATCATCTCGTTTCCATTTCTGGTCTTGGGTAGTCCCATTACGAAATCCATTGTCACGTGCTCCCATTTCCATTCTGGAATCTCTAGTGGCATCATCAAGCCACCAGGTCGTTGATGTTCAGCCTTGACTTGTTGGCACACCAAACATCTTTCAACATACTCCGCTATAGATCTCTTCATCCCTATCCACCAATAGTTTCTTTTGAGGTCCTTGTACATCTTAGTACTTCCGGGGTGGATAGACATCCTTGAGTTATGAGCATCTCGTAACAACTCCTTTCGAAGCTCCTCATGGTTAGGTACACACAATCTATTCTGAAACCATAGACTTCCATCTTCTCGCCATTGGAAATCCTTTACTGGTCCCGCAGCTAGTTTGTCGCGGATTTCTCTCAGTGCTGGATCCTCATACTGTACTTCTTTAATTCTGTCTACCAAGTCTGGACTGATAGACAAGGCTGTGAGGATATTTGCCACTGAATCCACCAATTCAAGATCAAATTCTTCGATCTCCCTTTCCAACGGAGATTGTCTTGCGTGGCTAGACTTTCTTCTCAATGCGTCCGCCACTCTGTTGGCCTTACCTGGATGGTAGTTGATGGTCAAGTCATAGTCCTTGAGTAACTCTAACCATCTTCTTTGTCTCATATTCAACTCCTTCTGCGAGAATAGGTATTTCAAGCTCTTGTGATCAGTGAATACTGCACACTTCTCTCCATATAGATAGTGTCTCCAGATCTTAAGAGCAAATACCACAGCTGCGAGTTCCAAGTCATGCGTCGGGTAGTTCTGCTCATATGGTTTCAATTGTCTTGACGCGTATGATATGACTCGTTCATTTTGCATCAAAACACAACCTATAAACAGAACGTTAGTTTAAGACTAGCATATGTATATACACTGCATTAATTGTAATGATGTACATACCTAGTCCTTTCTTGGACGCGTCACTATAGATCACGAAACCGTCGGTGCCGGAAGGTTGTGCCAACACCGGGGCTGTGGTCAATCTCTTCTTGAGCTCGGTAAAGCTCTGCTTGCATTCAGCAGTCCATTCGAACTTAGTCTTCTTCTGCGTAAGTCGACTCAGTGGAACTGCTATTGTTGAGAAACCCTCAACGAACTTCCTATAGTAGCCTGCCAAGCCTAGGAAGCTTCTGACTTCGGTCACATTGGTGGGTCTTGGCCATTCAGTGATGGCTTCTATCTTCTTAGGATCTACTGAGATCCCATCTTCCGAAATCACGTGACCAAGAAAGGCTACACTTCTTAGCCAAAATTCACACTTGCTGAATTTGGCATAAAGTTGCTGTTGCCTCAGAATTTGTAACACCACTCTTAAGTGTTCAGCGTGTGCTTGCTCGTCAGGAGAGTAGACTAGAATGTCATCGATGAACACCACCACAAATTGATCCAACTGCTCTCGGAATACGGTGTTCATCAAGTCCATAAAGGCCGCTGGGGCATTGGTCAGTCCGAAAGGCATCACTAAGAATTCATAATGCCCGTATCTAGTCCGAAAAGCGGTCTTAGGGACGTCTCCCGCTTTCACAAGTAACTGATGGTACCCTTGACGAAGATCAATCTTTGAGAACCATCGAGCTCCCTTTAGTAGGTCAAATAAATCCTCAATCCTTGGCAGAGGATATTTGTTCTTTATGGTGATCTTGTTCAACTCGCGGTAATCAATACACAACCGCATGCTGCCATCTTTCTTCTTCACAAATAATACAGGGGCTCCCCAGGGTGATACACTGGGGCGTATCAATTTCTTGTCCAACAACTCCTAAAGTTGTCCCTTCAGCTCCTTAAGTTCAGCTGGAGCCATTCTGTAGGGTGTCTTAGATATAGGCTCGGCTCCAGGGATCAAGTTGATCTCAAACTCCACTTCTCTTGATGGCGGAACTCCCGGTAAATCATCCGGAAATACATCTTTGAACTCATTGATTACCGGTATTTGATCCATAGAGGGAACCTCCTGCTTCGCATCCAATGCATATACCATAAATCCCTCAGCTCCTTTCTGTAAGGCTTTAAAGGCCTTAATCGCTGTCAAGTATATCTTCTTTGGGGCTTTTGATAACTTGACGTTTCCCTGGACCGTTATTTCATTCATATCAGGATCCTTAACGGTCACTTGTTTGAGTTTACAGTCAATATTGGCATGATTCTTGGTCAGCCAATCCATGCCCAATATTACATCGAAGTCTTTCATTGGAATTGGGACTAAGGTCATGGAGAATGGTTTTCCGTCCAATTCCAACTCACATGCTTTGTACCGGTAATAGGATACCAGCACTTGTTCGCCGGCTGCTTGCACTCTAAATGGGTTCTCAAGCCATTCAGGTGAACAATCGAGTCCTTTGGCGAATCGTTTAGAAATAAAGGAGTGACTAGCCCCACTGTCGAACAATACATTTGCGGGTACTTTGTTAACTAGGATCACACCTAAACATGAAAGGGTAGCACATAAAGACTTCACATAACACATATTCATTCATCAACTTAAAGGACTAAAATTCAGCTTAAGCAACTATTATTAAACTTAGGTCGTACCTGTCACCACATTTGCGTCCTCCTGGACTTCAGCGTCCGTCATGGCATGGACTCTTGCATTGGGCCTGCCTCTCTGCTGCTGAGCCGGCCCTGCTCCTGCCGGTGGCTTAGGGTTCCATTCCGGGCGGTCCTTGATCCTATGGCCCGCTTTCCCACATTTAAAGCACGCACCCGTTATCTTCCAACATTCACCCACGTGTCTCTTATGGCAATGTGGGCATTCTGCAGGTGCTTGACGATCAGGTTGATTTGGCTGCGGTGCCCTTTGAACTGGCCCCGCTTGTCCCTTCCTGGGAATCTTGACCCAACGTCCGGGCCTACTTCCACCTTGCTCCATTCTTGGCCTCTTGCTCGATTCTTCCCTAGCCTCTCTTGGTTGTGACCTACGCATGTCACTCTCCACTCGGTAACATGCGTCTAGCATCTCCTCAAAAGTTTTCAAGCTCGACCCCGCTATTGCAGTCCGTATGCGGGGGTTCAACCTTTCTTCGAATTTCAACATTTTCATCCTGTTGTTTTCCAAAACCAAGGGTGTGAACTTACCCAAGGCGTGGAACCTGTCCGCATAGTCAGAAACAGTCATTCTCCCTTGCTCAAACCTGTCAAACTGCCTCATCTTCTCTAGAACGGCGGTCTCAGGCACATAGTAGTCCTTGTAGGCTTTCACAAACTGCCTCCACTGAATAGGAGGGGTCATTTTTGGCAGGATGCCGCTCCACCAGGCATTTGCTCTGCCAATCAGTAACGGGGTGGCCACATCCACCTTCAGATCTTCAGGCACTTGCACAAGCCTGAAGCACTTCTCCACTTCGTCAAGCCAGAACCCAGCTACCTCTGGGTCAGTGGTCCCTTCGAAATTAGGGGCATGCATCTTGCGCATCTCCCCAATATAATATCTGATGCCTTGTTGAGGAGGTGGTGGAGGAGGTTGTTGTGGTTGTTGCTACTGCTGAGCAACCCCTTGCGCTATCACTGTGATAGCGTCTATCAATGCTTGTGGGACTAGGACTGGTGGTGGTGGTGGAGGGTTTTCGTTTCCATTGCCACCGTTACCTTGGTTATCTCTGCGAGGAGGCATTTTCTGCAAAATCCATGCTTGTTAGCATTCAGCAATTTCATAGGTAAATACTGAAAGCCACATGCGTTGTGTAAGACGAAATTCATAAACTAAACTAAATAACGTTTATTGGTCACATTTTATCGCGCTCGCACACACACCCATCCCAATCCAACTTAAATCTAAGATTGCATACTTAGGCTAATAGATGAACTTAAGGTGAAAATCATATCTTAAGACTCTACATGTCATAACCTAGGTCTCCGAGGTAGATCTGAAGCCTAGGCTCTGATACCACCTGTAGCGCCCCGACCCGGACAGCGGAACCCGAATCGGTTCACCCGTCGTAGCTTACTGAGAAGACTACAAGACGTCTCATCTCTCGAATACACATCATCGATGACGTAAGAGAAATAAGCGCAGAAACATATCTCGGTAATCTAAATCATCAATACAGTACGTCAACCGACAATGTGAATACCAAAAGAACTGTGCATGGTCGTAGCCATCTAAATCTCCAAAAGAGTTAAGAAATAAAAATAACAGAAACTGTCTAATCAATTCTCTCCATCAGGTCTAAACATCCCATTCTGCCCACTCGCCGTCGTCCTCAATGAAAATCATGTCATACTCAGGTTCTCCTGTAACACAAAGGCAGTACCCTTAGCGAAAAACGCTAGCAAGTAACCCGCTTATAAGACATACGGGATCAACACATGGCAAGACATGAGTAATATATAATTCAAGGAAATGGTGGGGCACATGTCTTGTAACTTTCAAATATATAACCAAATAACGCAACAGAGCAAGTACAGCAGTTTGCACGTAAGTAACAACGCATCACAAATCAGATAACACTCATATTCATACCACATTGACTCTCGTGATGCATGTCAAAATATGCACTACACTACACATTCACATATGCATGAACGCTTTCTCTTTTAAAACAGTGCAGTGCATGTCACAATGTCCGGTCACTTCACATAACTTTATACCCTGTAACGCGCCCCGGCTTATATTTCCATCCCGGTTTACGTTACAGCCAATTTTATACCCTGTAATGCACCTCGGCTTATATTTCCATCCCGATTAGCATTACAGACAACTTTATACCCTGTAACGCGCCCCGGCTTATATTTCCATCCCGGTTTACGTTACAGTCTTTTGTGCCCTACAATGCACCCCGGCTTAAATTTCCATCCCGGTTAACATTGCAGGTCACCTTCGCAAATCTGTGCCGAAGCACCTTTCTTTTCAAATCAATATGCAAATGCACGTGCTATGATGCAAGACTCCTCATTTCATTCTCATTTCTCATTCTCGTATGCAATTCACCTTCATATAAGTCATTCATGTACACATGCGCAAGTACAACCACACACGAGTTTTCACTAACTTACCCGTCATCACTTAGGCTTCGACTATCGCGTCAACACTTAGTCATGATCCTAAGATCCATAGCCTAAGGCAAATATCCCTAACCATTCCTCGTTGAACTCTCAAACACCTCGTACCTTCATCTCCTAACCCGCCTACGTCATTCCCGTTGAAACTCGATTCGAGAACCCATCGAAGTCACCGACATTGGTTCACCATCCTAGGTCATGTTCCCAAGACTTATACTACCCTTAATCAGGTCTTAAGAAGTCTCTAAAGTCACCCGAAGACTCCCCGAACTTCCCTCTTTCTTCCTTTATTTTTCACAAAATTGACGGACTTCATCCCCTATACTTCGATCGATCGATGTCCAGCTGGGGACATCGATCCCTCCACTTCGATCGATCGATGTCCTACTGAGGACATCGATCTCTCAGGCTTACCCACATCGATCGATCGATGTCCTTCTGGGGACATCGATCTCTCCACTTCGATCGATCGATGTCCTACTGAGGACATCGATCTCTCAGCAACCCTCTACATCGATCGATCGATGTCCGACTGGGGACATCGATCTCTGACATCGATCGATCGATGTCTGCGGTTACTCCAAATCTTCCTCTGCGTTTTCTGCAACCATTGCAGGACCAAATGCACCCACATATCCAACCTTCATCCCAATCAATCCAAGCCTAATCCCTGCTATAATCACATGCTTAAACTGCAGATTCAAACGCTACGCACATAACAAACTATGATTCAAGCCTAGTACGCAATTACCCCCGGCTTTATCAAACCAAAAATCTCATCTTTTTCCTCAAACTCTCACACAAGCATGCAATCACGCCAAGGAGGGATGCAGGGGTAGGGATTTGCAGGATTGCACGTAATCAACAATATCAACAAACACCTTTTCATATACATTGGCCAAATCTTGAAACCAAAACACGTAAATCATAAGCAAATAACCAAGGAACGAATCTACTGCATGGCGATCCAATTTGATAACAAAATAGGCCAGTTTTCTTTCACAAATCGTAGGAACTTATAAGATGATTACTTGCCTTTGATTACTAGAGAAGGGATGGAAGATCGGATGAAGATTGAAGGATGGATCTTGAAGAAATCCTTGCCTAGGGTTTGTGAATGCCAATGTCGCCTACGGGATGAAGAGAGCGTCGGTTTTCTCTGCGTAATGAGAAAACTGACGTTCTGTCAGTTTTTATATGGAAAGGGGAAAAGTTTGGTGTTTCTAAATTATATCTATTATTAATTTATCTTAAAAGATAAATCCTTAATTATTTAATTCTAAATTAAATATAATTAAACTCTAATATTAAATCTCCTCATTAATTTCTAATTAATTCTCATATTAATGTCTAATTAATTTTCGTTGACCGTCACTAATTTCCGTAAAAAAAATCTTTCTTTGCCTTTTAATTACCCTACGGAGGGTGCGGGGCATAACATGCATAATCATGCTTATTAGAATGTTTGGTTTTGGCTCATGTTGTTTGGTTGGAATCTAGAAAATTAAGAATGGAAATATATCTCATAATAATGAATTTTGAGTTGAGATGCTTATGTTCTAGATTTATTTTGAATTTGTGATGATTGGTTTGATTACGTGCCAGTAAGTCTAGAACCAACATAGTTTTATTTGTGTTGTTGGGCATCAGAAATTCGGATTTATCAATTTTGTAGTATTGTAAATTGGTTCTGGTTGCATTTCATTACACCTTTTACTGCTCATGGCATGAGTTGCAGCAATTTGAGACTTTAGTTTTTTTTCATGGACAAATTTGGTTTCGTGGGTTGTCATTTTAACATTTTTTGAATCTGTATGATCAATTGCAATATTATGTCCGAAGCATATAAATATGAATTCTTATGCCCGAAGCATATTAGGCATGGAGCATATAATATTATCTTAAATTTGTAGTTTTTGAGTGCATACATGTTTTTCTGAGATATTATTTGTGTATCTGTTAGAACCATATATGCGTATCCAATTGCTCCTATAGTAGTAATATCAGGAAAGAAAGTTTGAACTATATTCTCATATGATTTCATGTATGCTAGTTACTAAATAATACAATGAACTTTCGATAAAAAACATTATTATCACATGACCGGAATACCACCATTCCCTGAAGTGAATTGAAGTAATTATAATAACCTACATGGTCGTGGACATTATAGAAATTACCACCTGAAGTGGTCAAACAAGGAAAAGCCTCAAGAAAATGCTAAGGCTATGAAAACTGGTGCACCGACTAAACGGACTTGTTATCAATGATGAGCCCAAGGCCAATGGTACGTACTTGCCACCAAAGAATTTTCTTGATCTTTATCAAGACATCCCAGAAGGATGAAGGTAAGAGACAAATGGTATATTTTGCCTAGGTAAATTGTATATTATAAGCTTTTTGCTGGAATATTTATAAATTATTAATTTTGATATTAACACATCATCCAAAGTGTATGATATGTGCATATGTCCAGTTGAAAGTGAAATGACACACACAACAGGCTCCAGAAGAGTTCTAATCGGCAAAAGCACATGTTAGTACCAATTCGAGTATTACGACATTGATCGAAGGTTCCAGAAGAGCAACCATTTTATCAACGGGTGATACACATATATTGGTTAATATGGCGTCATTTCCCACCAAGTTGAAAGGAAACTATTGAGTTCAAAAGATATACGTCTTAATGGCGTTCATAATAAATCATGAATGAGGGGAATATGAAACTTCTATAGACAATGATTCAAGCAGAATCTTGTTAAAGAAAAACTCCCAATTTTCTCATCTGAATTATATTATGCGACATACATCCAGTCGAATGTAATATTGTGATGAACCAGAAGTTCGATAATCCAAATTTATTTATGACATAATCGACTTGGTCACCCGATAAAAGAATGATATGTGCAATTGTACAATACTCACATGTGTACTCTTTAAAGAACCAGAAGTGTCTAGAACCTCTTTCATGAACAAAAGGATTACATTATCTCGTGATTTCATGTGTGTTGCTTGTTCATGTGAGCTTGCTTTCAAAAAGACTAGTAGCTTTTGCCAAGTTTCTTGCTCAGATTATATGATTATCCGATTAAATTTATTAAGTATTGATAATACATGCGAATTTATATCCCAAACTTTCAATGATTATTGTATGACTTGAGATTGGCGTTGAGCATTTAGTTGCAAGTGTGCACACTTGAAATGACCCAGCAGTGCCGGTTCCTGAAGAACGACGTGAAATTACATGGAACGTTCCTTCACTATCTCACCTTAACACACGAACAAATCAATGCGAGCAAGAAGTAAAATGATAACAAAATCCCATGTTTTGGCGAAGAATACGCTGATTCGACTTGATGTCTCTGAAGGACATGATAATGGTATACCAAGAACAAGAACGTGATGCCTAGTTGGTGTAAAAGATAAAAGCCCTCGAAAGAGAATGGTACAAATAATACTCCATAAGAGAATATTCAACAAGAGATTAGATGTTCACAACTTGAAAGCGCTATAGAAATAAGAACTGATCAGTCTAAAAATCAATAAACAAGTTGATCCAGAAGAAGCAAGTGAAACACAATTTTGAAAAGATCTCTTTGAATTATAAGAAAAAATTGGGATAGACAAATGATCAATATTGATCATGTATTGGTTGAGAGATTGCATGTGAAGTTATGAATCAGGATCCTGAACCAACGTTAACTGAAAAGTGTAGACACAGAAATCATTGGCCAAAATAGAAAGATGCAATCCAAACCCCTGAAGGGAAAGTCGCAAAGCATTTGGACCCATAGTCCAAAACCCTTGAAGAGAAAGTCGCATTCGCAAATTATTTGACTTAAGGTCAAACCCTGAAGGGATCAAACATATTGGATATAAATAGGTTTTTCACAAAGAACTAGGCTTGACTATGATGAAACATATTTTCCGATAATTGATGCATAACATTACAATATTCAGTCAGCCTAGCAGTTATTTAAACCTTGATATGCGGTTAATGAATGAAGTTACCGCTTACTCATATGGATTATAAGATGATGATATAAAATCCCAGAAGGATTTAGATTGCCTGCAGCATGTAATCAAAGTATGAATGAACTATACTCAATCAAATTATAGAAATCATTGTATGAAATAAAACCATCTGGCAGGATGTACATGTCGATGATCTAAATCTTGTTGGTACTCCTGAAGAGCTTACTAAAACCTCTAGTTGTATCATAAAAGAGTCTGAGATGAAAAACTTCGAGAAGATCAAATGTTCTCTCAGCTTGCAGATCGAGCCTTGAGTAGTCATAGCGTGGTACGATCGAAAGACTCATTTCGACCACCAAAAGATAACAAAGAATTATAAGGTCCTGAAGTACCATATCTTAGTGTTGTTGGTGTTTTAAAGTATCTTGCGAATTTTCGATACCATACATAGCAGTTTCAGTGAATTTATTGAGAAAGTATAGTTCAACACCAACACGAAGACATTGAAATGATGTCAAACATATTTTTATCTTCTTGCAACACCATACGTGTGTTTATACTACTCAAGGAAGGTAGCACCACAATTAATGGGTTATGCTGATGTTGGCTACCTTAAGGAAAGGCCACAAAATAGATATGTTTTGGTGCGGTCATATTACAGAGATGAGTGAAACAGACAGTAACAACTATCTCTTCATCATTATAAGATTTTAGCATTGCATGAAGCTTGCTGTGAATACATTTGGTTGAGGTCGATGATTCAGTATATCGAAGACGCCGAAAACAATGTTTGAGGATAATGGAAGATCTATTGTTCAAGTTGAAAATGGCTATATCAAAGAAGAATGAAGCATATATCACCAAAGTTATTCTTCACTTATGACCTTGAAAAGAATGGTGATATTAATATCCAGCAGATACAATTAAGCCAGAATTTTGCTGACTTGTTCATGAAAGCACTACATTTAAAGAGATGGCCTACAACATTGAAATGCATCGACTCAAAGATCTCTTGTTGCATCAGGGGGAGTGTGATTTCTACATGCACACTGTACTATTTTTCCTTCGTTCAAGTTTTTATTATCCCACAGGGTTTTTCTTGGCAAGGTTTTAACGAGGCAGTGTATCACACTTACCAATTATTATGAATATGTACTCTTTTTCCTTCGACCAAGTTTTTATCTCACTGGGTTTTTCTTGGTAAGGTTTTAATGAGGCATATTCTATAAAGTTTGGATATCCAAGGGGGAGTGTTATGGAATATATTTGAATTTCAAGGATAAACATGATGTTGATATACATTGTAGAGATAGACATTATATTAGATGTGGACATCCAAAGTACATATATCTTTGTATTATCCAAAAGGTTTGTCCAAGTTTATCTTCACTCTATGAGTCCTATAAATAGGACCACATATCATATATGAAAGGCACACTTTAAGATACAAAGTGAAAAGTTGATTCATATCCCATAATAAAAAATGAACAGTTGATTGATATCCCATAATGAAAAATGTTATTGATCAAGTACTAATTCTCTGAAAGATAGAATACGGATATATATTTCAAACAAAGAGAGAATAAAGTTATATATTTTCTTAGAGTAATATATTGCACCTGGTATCCAAATTTTTCCATAAAATTTTAAGTAGAATCAGTATTTTCATCTAATTCGCTTAACAACCATACTTATTGGGAAAATTTACACCTGCCATCCTGATGACCTGCTAGTTTACCGTTGACTGCTCAAATCGACCGTTGACCGGACTTAACCCCACTTTTAACCAGACTTTAACCAAAGTTGTATATCACTACATTCAATAATAAATGGAAAAAAAATTCAAAAATCCCCCCTGCTGGTTAGAGGGCAATGAAATTAAAGACAAACCTTGTTGTCGACGAGAACACCAACAGCGTAGGCAGCAGCTATAGGTGACTTGCACGATGATATAAGTGTCTAGAGTGACGCCAACAAAAAAGAGAATGCAGACTAAATGGAAATCTCAGGTTAAAAGTTTAGTGATTATTTATCTTTCTCTTGATTGCAGATTCTGACGGCCTGGTTTTGTCAAATAAATGGAGCATGTTTCTCCTGCACTGCCCCTGGCACATCCCAACAAAAATCCTCGCCATACTAGTTCGAGTTCTTCGCTAACTTCTGTTTCTGTTTCTAATTCTGGTATAATAAATATGGGGTATTACCAGCACCTATATATCAAGTGCCTCCAGGTTTGCCTACTCTGCCAACCCCAGCCCCCTGGTATATCTCCATCCATGTCTTTTGCTGTTAACATGTCTGCTACAGCCTCATCTGTTGATATTTTTTTCTACATTTCCAAGACCCACAATGCAAGCCACTCCGTTGATTTCTAATAATTCCGTTAAGCAACTGGGATATGCTCAATATCTTTCTATGCCTCCTGTGGCTGCTCCCTTACAGGCAGCAAATATATGAACTTCTACAGAACCCAAATGACTATCGCATAAGCCCATTTTATCCGGATAGGAAGAGCAGTGCAGACCTCTTGGCATCTCCCCTCCAGTTCATATGGCCGCCAAATCGGTCTCAGTGGATATTGCAATATATATAGCTGGAATTATAGAGAAAACGTGTAGAAGAATTGGGGGATAAAGAATTGGGTTTAGGTCGGTTTTGGAGGAGGAATTGGTTGGGATAATGGAGGGAAAGAGGAATTAACCATGGTTGGGAAAAGTTTGGCACCAAGTGTGGGAACAGAGAAACATTAAAGGAATTTTGATAAAAACCGACTACAGTAGGTCAATTCCCAGTTTCCGGATGCCAGATGTTAATTTCGTCAATAAGTATGGCTGTTAATCAAATTAGATGAAAGTACTGATGCTACTTAAAACTTTGTTGAAAAGTTTGGATACCAGATGCAATTTACTCTATTTTCTTATGTGTTATGTCTCTGTATATATATAAATATATTATATGTATATATTTATGTATGATCGAGTATATAAATATTATATGTAAATATACATAAATATTATATGTATGTATGTAACATATTATATGCATATATTTGTGTGTATTTGTACATTTATTCATATATTTATGTATGTGTATTTATGTACATGCGTACGTCTGCGTGTGTATTATGTGTGAATACATATATGTATGTGTACACATACATATATATATAGAAATATAAACCCAGACGAGCTCAGCCGAGCTGTGCCGAGCTGATTATAGAAGTGGCCGTACTGGAGAAGTAATAAAGAGAAGCGGCCGAGGTGAAACTGGGCGGAGCAGATGAGGTAATATTGCCGTGCTGAGGTGATCAAGGTAAAAGAAAGGAAGAGACGAGGTGAAGAGGAGCACATGACTATGAATAGCCGAGGTGAAGAAGAGCAGAGAAGATTAACAAGAATAAAGATGTGCAACATCGAGGTGACGAGGTGAATACACAGCCAGTTAGGCAGCAAAGCTGAAGCCGAGCTGTGACACTTGGTCACTTACATTTAAATATGGTAGCTTAGGGTCTTAATTGTATATTTGTCCAAGCAGAGCATGTAACTAGTCGTTACCTTTATAGTCGTTAGGGATCAAATCAAGTTGCTGTAGAAGAACATTATTTACCGTAGGTAAGAAAATAGAGCCGTTAGAGACAATGTAAACTCTTATAAAAGAAGAAACACCTTGTAAATTTAAACTCAACTTAAATAAATTTCATATTCTTTCAATCTCGAATGTATATGTGTAGTTGTGTATATGCTATACATACACATATGTAGGCAGAATGGATAAACCTAAAAGTAGGCTTTTCATTTCAGGATACATAGTTAGATTGGCAGAAAGGCTAAAGATAAAGGACTGCTATTTAATTTCATTCATAAAGTTGTAACAATATTTTGAAACATATATGAGTAAAAAGAAAAGTTATATCCATGTAAGGAAGATCCGGCATGTATTTCTGGCAGTTCCATTTCCAATTTTTTAAAAAAAAGAAAAAAAATACAAAGAGTTCTCAGAAAGAAATCATCATGCAAGCCCTGCGCAGAAGGATAACCATAATTGGCCACCCGTCAATTGGAGAGGTTTATGTAAAAAAAAATTGCACTTAGTTTCTTTCATAATTGCATAAATAGTACGCACACATACACATTGAATCCCCAGTTGATTACATGTCTTTTCTGCCCTACTTGATGTAAAAGTTCAATCTCCAGTTGATTCTGACTGGTTTGGCAAAACACAAAAAGTGACGAGGACAACAACATTACTCCATTTCTTTAGAAAATTCTGTTTATGGCATGGTATAGAAAAGTCAGATGTACGCAGCCATAGCCATGTGTTAAAAACAAGCAGATGTTATTTTTTAATGACCCATAATAAAAATTGCGTCAAACTGTGTCGATCAACTGTTACTTTACAATATAAGAAGTGCAACCAATTTACTGGGTATATTATTGTGTACACATTCCGGTATTTAAACCAAAAAAAAATACCAACTACATTTCACACCGTATATGATGCTCGAAAACAACTTGTAACATTACATAGAAGTAAACACTCATGACTCATGACTTAACAACAAACAACAGAAATAAAATTAAAGACCAACTGCATATTGGTCCTCACAAAGCCCTCTGCATGCCATAGGAAGAAACATCAACATTACCCCATTGTTTTAAAGTCTTCTCTCTATGGCGAGGTATATATGAGTCGGATGTATGCTACTATACACATGTGTTAGGAACACACAGTGGTTTCTCGATGTCACATAATGAAATTGCTTCAAGTTGTGTCGATCAACTGCTACTTCACAATATGAGAAGCGCAGTCAATTTAGTGAGTCATTTGACTTTATTCCATCATATTCCAAAGTCAAAGAAGAATGTGTTTTTAACTCCTTTGGAAATGGAAAAATGCCATAGTGATATCTAATCACTAGACTAATGTCTATCAATCAGGATATTACAGATATCTACAATTTATAGAAGTAATACACACATGACACATGGTAAATCAATCGTGATCGATTAGGCTAATCATATCTTGATCATATCCTTATCCCTTATCCGTTAGCACATAGGAATAAACGACGAAACAAAAGAAAACTTTCACTCACGTTCTGAAAGGGACACAAATTTGGGAGCTTCAACCAGAACAAGCCTAGAACAAGATGTTTATAGCAGGCAAGGTGAGAGAACAACATAGAACAAGGGACCATTTGCGTTTACTAAGTACCAGGAACTTTGCAGAACCACCCCACAAATGTGTTGTAGTCACATACGCACTCTGCAGCATCGCATTCATCCTGGCCATCGTCACAGTAAACACCAGGGCATAGCTGAGGTAGTTTCCTATAGTCGAAAGCCCGTAGATGTGGCTTATTCTGAAGCCATTTTCTCCCTGTCATCCAACTGACTTGTCTGCCCTCGTCTACTTTCCCTGCTAGCACATGGATGACTCCAGCATAAGAGAAACAATCTATGAAAATATTCTTTGTAAGATATTCAAATAAAGTCTCCTCATATTTTTTTGAGTTTCCAGTTTTGACCCTCTGTTATGTTGGAGAAATTGAAATGAGTGAATGAGAAATTAATTCTCAAAGTGGATGGAAAACGCGGTTGCACGGTTACGTTTAAACAAAACGCGGTTAAGTTTGATAAGGCGTTCGGTTATGGTTTAAATCGAACGGTTGTTTAAATCTGATTCAACCGGTATCCTTCGATATAAGATAAGATCAATCTGGTTTGATCTAACGGTGGCAGGGAAGGCAGCTTTAATCTAACGGCCGAGATTTAAACTGTCCTAACCACCCCAACCGAATGTGGTTTCCATCTAACGCTCCAGGTTTAAACCTGCTAATCTATCTTCAATCCAAAGGCTGAGATTAAACCTTCCTAATCTAGATAGGAGGTTTTCATCTAACAGCCTAAATCAAACATCGGTTTTGATCCAACGGTCACGGTACCTTGTTCTCCAACCGACTTCCTTATATAAAGAGGCCTAAGGGTGCATTTATTCACACACCTTGCTCTAGCATTTCATAGCATTCTGCATTCATAGCATTCGAGGCTTGCATCACGTCCGGGAGAAGTCAGGACATTCGAAGGTTCGAAGTAGTTCAAGTTCAGCAGTGCCGCTCAACTGAACAGGTACCCGTTGTATCCTGGGAGACGGTTGCTCACAACGGTTGGGCAAGTATACCGGAGCAATACGTCTTAAGGACAGAGTCCTCGACTCGCCCCGGGTTTGGTTTATTTTGTTATTCCATACGCACACACTAAACGACTGCGTCTAAGTACAAGAGTGATTGTCTCCAACAATCTTAAGACGTATTTTTATTCAATTACTTTTGTACCGTTTTTTTTATTTCCCGCAAAGGCAGTGTTCATACTGATTTGCAGTCTACTTCTACTCCTTTCTTAAATCTGATTCTGTTCTGATCTATACGTTTTGATCAACTGAACAGAAATCTGATGGAGAACGCTAGCTCTGGCTCCGTTTATGGAGCAGACATTCAGAGCTCTGCTCCAATGGCACCAACTGCTGGGGTGCCAAGACATGCTCCTCCTGCACAGGGTCCTGCAGTGGCCCAAGTGGAGAAACCGGAGAAGTTCAGTGGAAGCTTCTTCGAACGTTGACAGCAGAAGATGCTGTTCTTCTTGACTGCTGTGGGGTTGGCGAAATTCCTGACTGAGGACCCGCCTATGGTGGATCCGCTGGAGGACCAAACCTAGAATATGCAAAACCAACATTTTGTTGAAACTTGGAATTTCAATAATTATGTTTGTTTGAGCCATATTCTGAGTTGTTTGGACAACTCCTTGTATGGTTTATACTGCACGTATAAAACCGCAAAGTCTTTGTGGCAGGCTTTGGAAAAGAAATACCGTACGGAAGATGCCGGCACTAAGAAATTTATTGTCGGCAAATTCCTGGATTTCAAAATGTCTGATTCTCGCACTGTTGTTTCTCAAGTTGAGGAACTTCAGACGTTGGTTGCCGAGATGGAAGAGGAGGGCATGTTGCTCAGTGAATCTTTCGTCGTGGCTGCAGTGATTGAGAAGCTACCTCTTTCGTGGAGGGAATTTAGAAGCTATCTCAAACACAAGAGAAAGGAGATGACATTGGAAGATCTAATTGTTCGACTCCGCATTGAGGAGGACAATCGTAGATCTGAGAGAACGCCACAATCTAGCTCTGGTCAGGCTAAGGCCCATGTTGCTGAGGCCAAGAAAAAGAAAGACCAACTCGAGGTGAACAAGAAAGGCAAGCAGATCGCCAAGAAGTTCACCAGGAAATGCTACAACTGTGGCATTCAGAGGCATGTCAGCAATGAATGCAGAAAGCCCAAGAAGAAGCAAACCAAGGCAAAGGCCAACATAGTCGATGCATTGGATGATCTGAATCTCAGTGCGGTAGTCTCAGAGTGCAATGTTGTGGGGAACGTACGTGAGTGGTGGCTTGATACTGGCGCCACTAGACATGTTTGCTCCAGCAGAGAGATGTTCACGGAGTACCAGCCCGGGAACAATGAACAACTTTACATGGGAAACTCGGCCTCTTCAAAGATTGAAGGCGAGGGCAAAGTTGTTCTGAAGCTCACCTCAGGGAAGCATCTGACTCTGCAGAATTTGCTGCACGTCCCTGATATTCGGAAGAATTTAGTATCTGGATCTCTTCTAGTCATGCATGGTTTTAGACTAGTGTTAGAGTCTAATAAAGTTATTCTTTCGAAAAATGGCATGTATTTGGGGAAAGGGTACTTGTCGAATAGGATGTTTAAATTGAATGTCATCACTATTGTACCCAAAAGAGATTTGCCCGCAGAGGCTAATAAAATTTCTTCCTCTTCTGCTTACATGCTTGAGTCTTCTTGTTTATGGCATTTTCGTTTGGGACATGTTAATTACAAATCAATACAAGGTATGAGTAATCTTGACTTATTGCCCAAACTAGACTTTAATAATAAAGGAAAATGTCAAATATGTGTTGAAGTGAAGATGGCAAAGATGTCATTTCCTTCAATAGAAAGGAACACTGAACCTTTGAATTTAATTCATACCGATGTGTGTGATTTAAAATTTGTGCAAACGAGAGGTGGTAAAAAGTATTTTGTAACTTTTATCGACGATTGCACACGATACTATTATGTATATTTGCTAAGCAGCAAAGACGAGGCCCTTGATGCTTTCAAGGATTATAAAAATGAAGTTGAGAATCAACTTAGCAAACGAATTAAAACAATTCGAAGTGATAGAGATGGCGAATATAATACACCATTTAATGAATTCTGTTCAGAACATGGCATTATTCATCAAACGACTGCACCATATTCACCTCAATCGAATGGTATTGTTGAACGCAAGAACCGTACTATAAAAGAGATGATGAATGCTATGTTGATAAGTTCGGGTTTACCTCAGAACTTGTGGGGGGAAGCAATCCTCTCAGCCAACGTCATTTTAAACAGAATTCCATCTAAGAAGATGGATGTAACCCCTTTCGAGCTTTGAAAAGGCTACAAGCCTAGTTACAAATACTTGAAAGTGTGGGGGTGTCTGGCGAAGGTTGCTGTACCTAGACCAAAACAGGTGAAAATTGGGCCTAAAACGGTTGATTGCATATTCATCGGTTATGCAACTAACAGTAGTGCATATCGGTTCTTGGTGCACAAGTCAGATATTCCTGACATACATGAAAACGTTGTCATGGAGTCAATGAATGCAGTGTTCTTTGAAGATGTCTTTCCGAGGAAAGACAAAATTCAAGAAGAAAGAAGATTTGGTAAGCGAATGCGTGAGGCGACTCCTCAAGGAGATGAGGAGCTTCGTCAAAGCAAGCGTGCCAGAATGCCAACTTCGTTTGGACCGGATTTTCTAACCTATATGGTAGAAAATGAGCCAAGGAACTTTTCCGAGGCTATGTCTACTCCAAAAGCTCCATTCCAGAAAGAGGCAGTCGACAGTGAAATAGACTCAATTCTTCAAAATCACACTTGGGAGTTGGTTGACCTTCCACCTGGAAGTAAACCACTTGGTTGCAAGTGGGTTTTCAAGAAGAAACTGAAAGAGGATGGGTCTATTGAAAAGTATAAAGCTAGGTTGGTAGCTAAAGGCTATCGACAAAAGGAAGGCTTTGTCTTTTTTGACACCTACTCACCAGTGACTAGGATCACTTTTATAAGGATGCTAGTTGTAATTGTTGCAGTCTATAACTTGGAAATCCATCAGATGGATGTGAAGACTGCTTTTCTGAATGGTGAGTTGGATGAAGAAATCTATATGGAACAACCCGAAGGGTTTGTGGTTCTAGGACAAGAGTCTAAGGTTTGTAGACTCGTTAAATCATTGTACGGACTTAAGCAAGCGCCTAAACAGTGGCACTTGAAGTTTGATCAAGCTATGCTAGCTAATGGTTTCAAGATCAATGAGTGTGACAAGTGTGTCTATATTAAGAGCACACAGAATGCATATGTAATAGTGTGTCTCTATGTAGATGACATGCTAATCATGGGGAGTACTCGGGACATAATCTTAAACACAAAGAAGATGTTGACGAGGAACTTCGATATGAAGGATATGGGAGTTGCCAATGTTATTCTAGGAATTAAAATTTCTAGGATGACCGAGGGACTCATACTGTCACAAACTCACTATATTGAGTCCGTTCTAAAATGGTTTAATATGGTTGATGTGAAACCAGTAAAGACCCCACTTGACTTAAGTGTACACTTAAGGAAAAATCGAGGCGAACCTGTAGCTCAGTTGAAATACTCTCAAGTAATCGGTAGTCTGATGTACATAACGAATTGTACAAGACCAGACTTAGCTTGTTCAGTAAACAAGTTGAGCCGGTTTACCAGTAATCCAAGTGATGATCATTGGAAAGCTCTTAACAGAGTGATGAGGTATTTGAAATACACAATGAATCTTGGATTACATTACACGAGGTATCCAGCGGTATTAGAAGGATATTGCGATGCAAATTGGATATCAGACAGTGAGGACTCGAAGTCCACCAGTGGATACTTGTTCACTGTTGGTGGTGCTGCTGTGTCGTGGAAATCCACGAAACAAACGTGCATAGCTCGGTCCACTATGGAAGCTGAGTTCATAGCGTTGGACAAAGCTGGGGAAGAGGGTGAATGGCTTCGGAACTTCCTAGAAGATATCCCGTGCTGGCATAAACCAATCGCTCCTATTAGCATACACTGTGATAGTCAGTCAGCTATAGGACGTGCTCAAAGCAGCATCTACAATGGTAAGTCACGACATATACGTCGAAGACATAACACCATTAAACAGTTGATCTCTAATGGCGTGATTTCTATTGATTATATAAAATAAATGGAGAATCTTGCGGATCTGCTTACAAAAGGCTTGCCTAGAGATCAGATGTCAAGATTGACAAACGGAATGGGACTAAAGCCCATAATGCAAGGATCTTTGTAATGGTAACCCAACCTTGTTGACTGGAGATCCCAGAATCTTGGTTCAATAGGACAACTAAGTTATGAAGATTCAGTTAGCACTTACTCATTCCGTCTGATAAAAGTGCTGTCTGCAGAGGATTTAGGGTAAGCTAAGGCTTTTAATGATGTCTTATATCTTGATACGTCAAGTGGAGTATGGCAGAATACTCTTGATAGGAATCACCTATTTAAGTGTGAAGTGAGGCCGCTTCTATGAGAAAGTCTAGGAGGCAAGATTTCTCTAAAACACTTTCTGAAACCAGGTTGTTCATGGCCAAAACGAACACAACCATGAGAACCAAAAGGGTGTTAAAGGAAATATTGTGTGAGTATCGTTGTCTTGGTTCACAACAAAGGCTGGCTAGTTCAAGACATCAAGTCACTATTTAGTCGAGTGAATCCGATGGTACATCACTATGAAAGGTTCAAAGCCAGAAGCTACCTCTTCTGATGCAATATTTTCTTGTCTGACTTCTCCTTAGAGTCTGCATATGCATTTGCATTAATTTCCATTCATGTGGGGGATTGTTGGAGAAATTGAAATGGGTGAATGAGAAATTAATTCTCAAAGTGGATGGAAAACGCGGTTGCACGGTTACGTTTAAACAAAACGCGGTTAAGTTTGATAAGACGTTCGGTTATGGTTTAAATCGAACGGTTGTTTAAATCTGATTCAAACGGTATCATTCGATATAAGATAAGATCAATCTGGTTTGATCTAACGGTGGCAGGGAAGACAGTTTTAATCTAACGGCCGAGATATAAACTGTCCTAACCACCCCAACCGAATGTGGTTTCCATCTAACGCTCCAGATTTAAACCTGCTAATCTATCTTCAATCCAAAGGCTGAGATTAAACCTTCCTAATCTAGATAGGAGGTTTTCATCTAACGGCCTAAATCAAACTTCGGTTTTGATCCAACGGTCACGGTACCTTGTTCTCCAACCGACTCCCTTATATAAAGAGGGCTAAGGGTGCATTTATTCACACACCTTGCTCTAGCATTTCATAGCATTCTGCATTCATAGCATTCGAGGCTTGCATCACGTCCGGGAGAAGTCAGGACATTCGAAGGTTCGAAGTAGTTCAAGTTCAGCAGTGCTGCTCAACTGAACAGGTATCCGTTGTATCCTGGGAGACGGTTGCTCACAACGGTTGGGCACAGTATACCGGAGCAATACGTCTTAAGGACAGAGTCCTTGACTCGCCCCGGGTTTGGTTTATTTTGTTATTCCATACGCACACACTAAACGACTGCGTCTAAGTACAGGAGTGATTGTCTCCAACAATCTTAAGACGTATTTTTATTCAATTACTTCTGTACCGTTTTTTATTTCCCGCAAAGGCAGTGTTCATACTGATTTTCAGTCTACTTCTACTCCTTTCTTAAATCTGATTCTGTTCTGATCTATACGTTTTGATCAACTGAACAGAAATCTGATGGAGAACGCTAGCTTTGGGTAATGTTCTTAGCTAAAAAGAATGATGCATGTCAAGAATTTATAAAGCTTTGTAAGAGATTAGAAAATCAAAGAGAAGACACAATTAAGGAAATTAGAAGTGATAGAGGTGGTGAGTTTGATGGAGAATTTCAAGAATTTTGTATATCCAAAGGGTATGGACACAATTTTTCAGCTCCAAGAACTCCTCAACAAAATGGTGTCGCGCAAAGAAAAAATAGAATACTTCAAGAAATGAGTAGAGCCATGCTAAACGAATTTGAGCTACCCAAATATTTTTGGGCCGAAGCGGTAAATACCGTTTGTCATGTGATCAATAGAGTTTATTTGAGACCTTTTCTCAAAAAGACTCCTTATGAGCTTTAGAAGGATAGAGTACCAAATATTGGTTATTTCAAGGTATTTGGTTGTAAGTGCTTTATACTTAACACCAAAGATAACTTGGATAAACTCGACTTCAAAGCGGACGAAGGAATCTTTATGGGTTATGCTCAAAATAGCAAGGCATTTAGAGTATATAATAAAAGAAGCATGAAAGTTGAAGAATCATTTCATGTCAAGTTTAGTGAACTCAATGAGGATAAATCAAACATTAATGATGATAGTGATGATGAAATAATTGAAGTAAGTTATATAGAGAAATTTGAGAATCCAAAAGGTAATATTGTTATTGACCTTAGGATTGATCCCCTTGAACCTAAGGTTGAAGATGAAGAAGTAGGAGGGGATAGCTCAAATTTACCGGATTCATATAAGTATAGGAAAGATCATCCTAAAGAGTTGATATTAGGTGAAACTAGCCAAGGCATAATGACTAGGAGAAAATTCAATGAAAATGCTTTCATTTCACAAGTTGAGCCTAAAAATATAATGGAGGTAATAAATGATAAAGATTGGGTATTAGCTATGCAAGAAGAATTAAATCAATTTGAAAGAAGTGATGTTTGGGAATTAGTTGCTAAACCTAGTGATCATCCCGTAATTGGCACTAAATGGGTATTTAGAAACAAAATGGATGATAAAGGAAACATCACTAGAAACAAAGCTAGGTTAGTAGCCCAAGGCTATGGGCAAGAGGAAGACATAGACTATGATGAGACTTTTGCCCCGTAGCTAGGTTAGAAGCTATTAGGATACTATTAGCATATGCATGCTATAAGTATTTCAGACTATATCAAATGGATGTGAAATCCGCATTCTTGAATGGAATAATTCAAGAAGAGGTCTATGTAGCTCAACCACCGGGGTTTGAAAATCATGATTATCCAAATCATGTTTTTAGACTCAAAAAGGCCCTTTATGGACTTAAACAAGCTCCTAGGGCTTGGTATGATAGATTAAGTAACTTCCTACTTGAGAATGAGTTTTCAAGAGGAAAAGTCGACACTACTCTCTTTATTAAAGAACAAGGAAACCATCAATTGCTTGTTCAAATTTATGTGGATGATATTATATTTGGTGCTACTAATGATTCTCTTTGTGAGCATTTTGCAAAATTGATGGAAGGAGAATTTGAAATGAGTATGATGGGTGAACTCAACTACTTCCTTGGTCTACAAATCAAGCAAACTCAAGATGGAGTGTACATATCTCAAACAAAGTATATAAAGGATTTGCTCAAGAAGTACAAATTTGAGGATGGAAGAAGTGTGAGCACTCCGATGAGCACAAGTACAAAGCTTGACAAAGACGAAATAGGAAAGCCGGTTGAGGTAACAAAATATAGGGGTATGATTGGTAGTTTACTTTATTTAACCGCTAGTAGACCGGATATTTTGCATGCTGTGTGCTTATGTGCTAGATTTCAAAGTATGCCTAAGGAATCACATTTAGTTGCTGTTAAACGTATCTTTAGGTATTTAAGGGGGTACAGTGACTCCGACTATGCCGGAAATCTTGTTGATAGGAAAAGCACCTCAGGGACGTGTCAATTCCTTGGAGATTGCTTGGTTTCTTGGTTCTCCAAGAAACAAAATAGTGTGTCACTTTCAACGGCGGAATCCGAATATGTATCGGCCGCTTCGTGTTGTGCACAACTACTTTGGATGATCAATACTTTGAACGATTATAATATTAAGTTCGATAAAGTTCCCATCCTATGTGACAACACATCAGCCATAAGTATAGCACAAAACCCGGTTCATCATAGTAGAACCAAACACATTGAAGTGAGGCATCACTTCATAAGAGATTGCATTCAAAAAGAATTGGTATGCATTGAGTTTGTTCCAACAAATGACCAACTATCGGACATTTTTACTAAATCTCTTCCAACTGAGACATTCGAATCAATTAGAACAAGATTAGGAATGATAAACAATAGTTAAAAGGTTAAAAATGTCAAAAAAACAGATTTCTGCATACATCGATCGATCTATGTGGAAGTCTCAGAGACTGATGTCTCTTAAGACATCGATCGATCTATGTCCAGGACATCGATCGGTCCATGTCAGCGGGACAGGGTTTATAAAAACTGCGAAAACCCTCATTTCTTCATTTCTAACCTTCGAACCCTAACATTTCTCTTGCGAAAAACATCCAGATTTCGACCCCAATCTCAAATCTTTCTCTCAAGATCAATCTTTTCATTAATCCTACCCAAATCCACATCTATTTTCAAGTTCCAATCAATCCATCCAACATTTTCGTGCCCTAATCTTCTTCTCATGGCCCCAAGAACGAAAAATTATCCCAAGAGGAAGAGAACATCTCAAGCACAAAATCAACCACATATTCCAACGGGTTCTAGAACAACAGGACTAAGTAAGCAACCAGAGCCATCCCAAGAACATCTACTCCGTGAGGTTAGAGAAAGCCTTAGTATTCGAAATTTCCCTTGGCTTAAAACTGGAGAATATGAGAATGCACTGGCTGCACCTCTAGGTTCAGGTATATTCACTCACATCTCTCTTAGAGCTCAATTATTATTTGAAGAATGGGAAAGTAGCGAGAGGTCCACTATTCCATCGAAATTGCTCAAAATTGAGGACATTATGAGCAGTGAGGAATTGAAACCAATCATTGATTGGTTGTATGCTCAAAAATGGAAGTTTCTTTGGTATTCTTCTGAAATGAGTTCAATGTCTACTCGTTATACACGGATGTTTTATGCAAATCTTTCGATTGACTATCTAAATGGAAATCCGTTTTCTCTAAATTCGGTTATTGATGGTCAAGTAGTTTCATTTCACACCAAACAGATTAATGAAATTCTTGGTGCACCTGATGAGGGAGTCCAAGATTTCGATCCTTGGAAGTGGGATTTTTACAAATAACAAGTGACCGAGGATGAAGTAAAAACCTTTCTTGGATTCCACCCTACGAAAAACACAAATAACATGCCTTTGGTTTATCGAGTTTTGCTTGCCATAGTTACTTTCTGTGTAAATGGAAAGTCAGCAAAACTACCGAGCAACCTATACTTTTATATTACCTACCGTATAGCCATGAGGGAACAAGTAAACTTTGGGGAAGTTTTCTTTGAAAATGTGTTGGAGGCAGTTACCAAGAAATCAAAAGCACTTCCTTACAGTAATCTGATATATCGATTGTTGCGAAAGGTCGATATAGTGTTGGATGATGAGTATGAAGAGTCTATTACCAATAAGGATTATTACACAACGTTTAACATCCAGCAAATTCTTAAGTCAAGGAAGGAAGCGCAACGACGGGGTGGTACTCATGACTCTGAGGAAGATGAAGCTGAAAATGAGCCGGTATTGCCTACACATCCTACTGAGCCAACAGTTGAACCCCAACCTAACCCTCAAAGTCCTACCTCCCAAATAAACAAAGGAAAAGCTCCAATGGAGGAAGACAGTGACTCCGGGGATGAATTTAATGTTGAAGCTGAGATTGATGACATCCAACGTACACTTGGTCAATGGGGAGAAGAATTGACAAAAGAGGCTGTTCGTACAGATGATCTAGAGAAAGACTATAAGACACTTCAGGACCATGTTAAAACGTTAGAAACAATGGTGGACACTCAAGTCACAACACTACAAACAGAACTGGACGTGCAAAAGACCAAGTACCAAAAGTTGAAAACAAAGCTCAAAGCGGCTCTTTCAGGATTGTGTTTTTCTTCCGATGAGGAGTAGTTCTTTATGGTTCCCCATTCCCTCGTAGTTATGCATAGCTTTGCAAGTTTTAGTTTACGTATTGTCTCAAAACATGACATTTCTTAATGGTATTTATCCTTAATTTTTTTTCTCTTATGTTTTGATGCTTTCAAAAAGGGGGAGAAGTATTTGGAATTGTTGGCATGATTAGGGCTTTAGCATGTTTGGGCATTGGATTTTGGCATGATTGTTTGGGCATTGGATTTGCTATATTTGGCATTGTTGGTTAAACATTGCAGGATTTAGTCTTGGCATGTTATAGCTTGGTATCCTAATGTCTCATCTTGATATGATATTGGTGTTTTTGCATCACATATTTAGCTTGAGAAGTTGAATTTGGTATAGCATGACATGAAGTTTCTTGATATACTTTACATATTGAAATGATGAAAATGTGAAACTTGATGCATAGATTGAGGGGGAGCATTTTGGTATCACATTTTGGGTAGATTGAATGTTGAAATTTTTGATGTGTTCATATGATGAGGGAGCATGAACTAAGGGGGAGATCAAGTTTAAACTGAAAATATATCATGTAAAAACATCTTTTGAATCATGGTTTTGAAATCATCAAAAAGAGGGAGATTGTTAAGTTGTAAAACGTTTTGATGATGAAAAGATGTTTTGAATAAGTTAAATTTGTGTTTGATATTTGATGCAAAATGGGCAAATCACACTATGTCCAAAGATGGTTGAGATTGGAACTCACTGGTTGACATCGATCTCTCAAGCTGGGGACATCGATTGATCGATGTCACTTCAGCCCCTGACATCGATCGATCGATGTCAGTCAGAGAGAATCGATCTCTAAACAAAAGGACATCGATCGATCGATGTCACTAACATCGATCTATCGATGTTGATCAGAACACATCGATCTCTAAACCAAGTGACATCGATCGATCGATGTCTTGCAGTGTCAAAACTACAATCTTCTGGAGGACATCGATCTCTCCCTTCCAGGCACTTCGATCGATCGATGTCCCCCAGAATTCAAATTTTTTGAACGTTTGAACAAAATCCAAGGCAGATTTTTGAGGTTTTCTCTTTCCAATCTTCTTCAAACTTCTTGTGGACTTTAACCCAACCTATTACATGTTTCCTTGACTATTGTATACATGTCTAAGATTCTCTAGGGTGTCTATCCAAGATCAAATCACTCCATAGGATGGCTAGAGACTATTTGGGTGTTATCTTGACATTTTTGAAGATGAAGACTTGGTGGAGAGTCTCAAAAACATGGTGAACTTCATCTATAAATAAAGGAGGCTTGGATGAGGCAAATACACACTTTCAACATCATCTAGCTTCATTTTCCATTGTTGTATATTTCTCTCATACTTGTAAATTTGTTTAAAGCTTGTCTAGCTTTTCTTTGATCTTCATTATTGTATATTGAGAGAAAGAGAGTCAAGCACAAGAGGAACCATAAATATTTGATCTCTTGCTTGTGCTTAGACTTATGAGAAAGTGTGAACCTTACTATATTTCTTCAACCCACTGTGAGAAGTTCTTGAGGGAACTTTTGTTGAAGTTGTGAGGAAGCAAGAAGTTGTTCTTGCTAAGAGCTATAGTTGCTGTAGTTGCACAAGTGTGTTTTGTGCAAGAAGTTGCTGTTGTGGTTGCTTACACTAAAGTGTTAGTGTAAGTATTGCTGTGGTTGTTCTTATTGTTCATAATAAGAAGAGTAGTTGTTAAAAATCCACTTTGGAAACAAAGTGGTAGTGGAGTAGAAGCATTTACGATTCGAACCACTCTATATCCGGTGTACTCATTCACTACTTCTCATCTCCCATTCTTGCTCTAATTTTGAATATCCTTTTTGAGTTCAGCAAACGAGAAAATTCCGCAAAAGAGACAAACACTCTATTCACCCCCCTCTAGAGTGTATTTCGGACCTAACACCTTATACCTCAAACCACTAGGATATGTCTTGGAGACTAGTCTATTGAATGAACATAACTAGTCTTGCAGGCGGTTCATCAGTTTGACCGGTCTGAGTATTAAACCGGGACGATTATAATAGCTATGATGCTAAGTTATCGTAAAATAGTTTTATTAAAACGCATAAAACTTTGAATTGAGCATTATGGTTTGGCATAAAGCATGTTGCAGACGCATGCATCCAGAGCTTAACTCATGTCTCTGGACAAGTGGATATTTATTAGGGAGAATTTGGATTAACAACCATCAAAAGACTATTGGGAATACTCCTTCCCATGACATGGGGAAACCAAAAAGCAAACATGAAAAAGATAAGTTTCAGTCATGTGTTGAGACGGATAGGAACTTTGAAGGCACCATGTGATTTTACTCATCAGGAGAAGTAGGAACATTTTTACGGCAATGGTATCTAAATAAGGATAGGGCGTTCCCAGTGTACTAGTTGTTAGAATACGTTAAGTTTTGATGATTTACACAATTTGATACTTCGAACGATGGATTAGGCGCCTCATGTGATGTGGTTAGAAGTCAGTATACTTCGAACGCTTACATTAGGCACTTCATGTGCCTTTGTGGAATCCAGTCACTTCGAACGCTTACATTAGGCGTTTCATGTGAAGTGTCTGGAAGTCCGAAAACTTCAAACGCCTACATTAGACGCTTCATGTTTTCTGGGAAAAAGGCAGTACACTTTGAACGCCTATATTAGGCGCTTCATGTGTACCACCAAGTCAAAAGTACTTTTCCCCCAAAATGGGCACGTACACCAAGTACATTCTGAGAAATGTCAGAATTAGTTCGAACAAGCATGAAGGCTGACATTAGGCGCTTCATGTAACTTCGAACGCCTTCAATTGCCCACATAAGGCGTTTTATGTGACTTCGAACGCCTGTTCAATTTCACATAAAGCGCTCCAAGTCACTTTGAACACCTGTTCATTAAACACATTAAGCGCTTCATGTGACCAACGTTATAAAAGTCTTATGCTTCACTTTCTAACATCATTTGACTGTTTGTACCCTCCTTCTTTAGTGTTATTTTCACAGGTCCTCTCTCATTCCTGAAGAAGTCAGGTTTCCTCTTTTGGCTTCCATTTTGAATTTTCTCCAAAAATGTTGCTACAAGCCAAGAGGAGTTCTCCAATGAAAAGGACACACCAACACAACATGTCAAAACCCATTAATGGCTCTGCAAGGGTTTCAAACGGGAAGTTTTTTGAAGAGTGATAAAATAAGGATTCTTCCATTTTCTTCAACAACTTTCTACACTTTCAATCTCTCAAGTTTTCTCTCAAAGCTCAATCTCTCAAGATAGTTGTAAACTTTGTATATTTTTACTTTATTGTTGAGAGTGATCATTGTAAGAAGAAGAAGAGTCTTCTTCTTGGTGAGTAAAGATTGTGAGAGGTGAAGTAGATTGTTGGTCAAAGAGCAAGGGTGCTTCTTGTTTGAGATTTCTAGGCCTTGGAGGGTTAGTTGATAGTGTTGTGGTCCACTATACTCCCTACAAGATTTCTTTGAGGGCAAAGAAGATCTTTGGAGGCTAGACTTCAAGGGGTTAGATTTTTTGGTTGTGATCTAGGCCTGTGGCCTAGTTTTCCATCTTTTTGGATTTTGTTTTTGATTGTTGTTTCCCCCATAGAAATAACAATCCCCATTTCAAAATCCTTCTTGTGAAAAATTAAGAAGGTAGAGGAGTAGAGTCATTTGACTTGAACCTCTATATATCTTTGTGTTCTTTACGTTTCCGCAAAGTTTCATTCATTTCAAAGAACACACCAAAGTATTGATTGCACTCAAAAATGAAAAATATCCAAGAAAATATCCATACTTGGTGAACACACTATTCAACCCCCATTCTAGTGTGTTCCAAGGGACCTAACAATTGGTATCAGAGCGAAATCTTGAGTATTTGAGTCCAAATAGCAAGATTTGATCTTGAGAGTATGGATCCCTTTATTTTTGACGATGCTAGTTCCCCCAGTGGTGATGTCTCAAGAAAAAGGAGGCAAGAGACACTTCTCCCTTCTATTTCAAGTGTCCATGTCAAAGTTCCAATGTTCGATCCTCTCAACTACCTACTATGGAAGTCCAACATGGAAACATATATACGTTCTTGTGGGTACCGCATATGGAGAGAGATATCAAAAGGTTCCACCATACCTTTTGATGTTGATGATCCTACTCCTGAAGAGGAGTTACAGTTTGCCATAAATAGCAAAGCTCTTGCTATTTTAAATAGCTCTCTTACTCCAAATGAGAGAGCTCAGATTCAAGGAGTCCAATCCGCTCATGAAGCTTGGATAAAGTTGGAGATGATCCATGAAGGAACATCTCAAGTGAGAAAGGCCAAAAGGAGACAACTTAAAAAATAGTTTTACAATTTCAATGTCCCCAAAGGCAAGAAGATAGAGGAATCTATCCAAAGGTATACCAAGCTTGTCAACTTACTCAATGCGGTTGGCAAGAAGATTGAACAAGAGGATCTCAATCACTGCTTCCTAAACAGTTTAGGAAGAGAACGGAACGCAAAAGTAACAGCTATTGAGGAGTCCAAATACTTGGAGACCATCACTTTGGACGAACTCTACGGGAATCTCATCACTTATGAGATTCATCTTGATGCGCAAGAGAAGAACACCCAATCCGCAACTCAACTAAAGCTCTCGCATGCGAGTCGGAGGACTCGGACGATAAAGTCGGACTTCTTGTTAGAAGGTTCCGACGCTTTGCTAGAAAGAATGAAGATGAGGCCAAGAGGTTCATCAAGGACAAATTCTCCAAAGACAAGGTGAAGGACTAAGACAACAAATTGCCGGGTGAAGGAGCCGCAACTCAAGGATAAGAAGGCAATCTACCAAAGGAAGAAGGCCTTACAAGCGGAAGTAGCCCATTGGGAGAGCATTCTTTCTGTGTCCGAGAGCGACAACAGCGACCATAATGATCTCGCTCTCACGGGTGTAGTTCATGATGATCTCGACAAGGAGTTCTTTGCACTCATGGCCATTGATGATGACATGGAGGTATGCAATATTTCATCTCACTATAGATTGATTGATGAAAGAGATGATCTAGTGCAAGAAAATGATCTTTTAGATTTAAAGTATAAACATGTCAAGAAGGATTTTAGAGTATGCTTAAATGAATATAATGACACGTTAGAAAATCACATTGCATTACAACTTGAGCATGATATATTTTTGACCATGCATGTGATTGCACTTGAAGAGAAATATGATTTGATGAAATCATGTGCTCATGCCCTTGATGAAAAGAAAAATGATTCAAGGGTAAGTGCTACAAAAGTAGAAGTTGTTAAGGATGCATCTAGGCCAATCACTAAAGCTAAAATCAAGCATAGCACTATGTATGCATCCATGAAGGGAAAACCAAACGAACAAGCACATGTTGTCAAGGAGTCTAAAACCTCCTTGAAGAAACAACGGCACATGCCTAAGGGAAAGGCAAACACACCAAAGGTGTCTCAACCTTTGGTTCAAGTCGTGAAACAAAAACCTTCTTTGATTTCCAAGAAGTTTGTTCCTAACAAGGAATCACGAAATGTGCCAACGCACAAGCATGGACAATCTCACAAACATACTTCTACATGTTTTTATTGCAATAGGAAAAGTCATGTAGAAAGAGTATATAGAGCTAAAAATAATAAGAGTCTTGTGTGGGTGCCGAAAGACGAAATGAAGGTAACTAACCTTCAAGGACCCAAAACAAAAAGGGTACCAATTTCATATGGTTCATTTGCAGGCCCTAGCACTCAATAGAGAAAACGAAGACAAGAAGGTCAAATGGGTCGTGGACAGTGGGTGTTCCAACCATATGACGGGAGACAAAAGTCTCTTCCATAGACTCACTATGCAAGATGGAGGAGTTGTCCACTTTGGAGGTAGCAAAGGCTAAATCAAAGTTCATGGTATTGTGGGTAACAATTTCTTCTCTCTTAGTGATGTCTTATATGTAGTAGGATTAAAGTTTAACTTGATAAGTGTCGGTCAACTATGTGATGCTAACTATGAGGTAACATTTTTGAAAACAAAGTGTGTTGTGAAAAAGGGTAATTTTATATTATTTGAGGCTTTGCGTTTTAAAAATATTTACAAACGTAGCATCAATGATTTGGTTTCTCAAAATGTATCTTGTCTAGTTGCTAAAAATGATTTGACGCAACTATGGCATAGACGTCTCGGACATGTATGTTTCAAAACATTTAAATTTATTTGCAAAAACAATAAAGTCCGAGGCCTTCCAAAAATAAGTTTCGAAAACCATGACTTATGTGACACTTGTCAAAAGGCGAAGCTTGTGAAAACAATCTTCAAACCAAAGACAAATATATCCACCTCCAAACCCCAACAATTGCTTCATATGGATTTGTATGGGGATGTTGGAACAAAAAGTTTGGGTGGTAAACATTATACCTTCGTGGTAGTAGATGACTATACTCGTTATACATGGGTGATGCTTCTTGCTAAGAAAAATGATGCATGTAGTGAGTTTATGAATTTGCGTAAATGATTGGAAAATCATTTGGGTGAAACCATTAAAACCATCTGCAGTGATCGCGGTGGTGAGTTTGATGGTGATTTCGAAAGGTTTTGTGAATCCAAAGGATACTCACATGACCTTTCGGGACCTAGAACTCCACAACAAAATGGTGTGACTGAACGAAAGAATAGAACTCTATAAGAAATGTGTAGAGCAATATTAAATGAGTTTGGTTTTCCAAATATTTTTGGGCTGCTTGCCATGTGATCAATCGTGTATATTTGAGACCATACCTAAATGTGACGCCTTATGAGCTTTGGAATGGAAAAGTTCCCAACATTGAGTATTTCAAAGTGTTTGGTTGCAAGTGTTTCATACTTAATACCAAGGACACTTTGGACAAACTCGACCTCAAAGTGGATGAAGGTATATTTTTAGGTTATGCCTCAAATAGTAAAGTAATTCGTGTTTTTCAACAAAGTGAGTCAAATAGTAATATTTCTCATACTCATGTCGTTGATACACAAAATGTAGAAAATGCATCGCATGTTCCGAAAAATGAGATAAATTTAAATGAAGAAGGTTCATCACTCCCGGAATGTGATCATGAGGAAGTTGGAGGAGACGTCTCCAATCTTCCTAGATCATTTAAACATAAAAGTTCTCACCCACACGAGTTGGTCTTAGTTGATTTAAATAGGGGTATCACCACACGAAGGCAATATAGAGATAATGCATTTGTCTCTCTTATAGAGCCTAAAAATGTCAAAGATGCACTTCTTGATGAAAATTGGATCTTGGCTATGCAAGAATAATTAAACCAATTTGAGAGAAGTGATGTTTGGGAGTTGGTTCCCAAACCACATGATCATCCTATTATTGGTACGAAATGGGTATTTCGTAATAAGATGGATGATCAAGGTAATGTCACTAGAAACAAGGCTAGATTAGTTGCTCAAGGATACCGTCAAGAAGAAGGTATCGATTTTGATGAGACATTTGTACCCATAGAACGACTTGAGGCTATTAGGATGTTATTAGCATATGCTTGTTACAGAGATTTTAAACTTTACCAAATGGATGTTAAATCCGTCTTCTTGAATGGTGTTATTCAAGAAGAAGTGTATGTTGCACAACCTCCTGGGTTTGAATGTCATGATTCACAACATCATGTCTTCGAACTTAAAAAGGCTCTTTATGGCCTCAAACAAGCTCCAAGAGCTTGGTACGAGAGGTTAAGTACTTTTCTTCTTAATAATGGTTTTTCAAGAGGTAAAGTTGACACTACTTTGTTCATAAAAGAACAAGGTAGAAATCAATTAATTTTTCAAGTATATGTTGATGATATTATAATTGGTGCTACTAACAATCATCTTTGTGATCAATTTGCTAGTCTTATACAAGGTGAATTCGAGATGAGCATGATGGGAGAACTCAACTATTTCCTTGGATTACAAATCAAGCAAACCGAAGATGGAGTGTACATTTCCCAAACCAAATACACAAAGAATTTGCTCAAAAAGCATAATTTTGGTGAAGGAAGAGAAGTTAACACACCTATGAGCACAAGCGCCAAGCTTGACAAGGATGAGAAAGGAAAGCATGTCGAGGTAACCTTGTATCGTGGCATTATAGGTAGTCTAATTTATTTAACGGCTAGTAGACCCGATATTTTACATGCAGTGTACTTATGTGCTAGATTTCAAAGTGATCCTAGGGATATGCATCTAGTTGCGGTAAAACGCATCCTTAGATACCTTAGATGTACTTTGAAATTTGGGCTATTTTATCCTAAGAATGCATGTTTTGATCTAAGAGGATATTGTGACTCCGATTATGCGGGGAGTCTTGTTAATAGGAAGAGCACCTCCGGAACTTGTCAGTTTCTTGGAGATTGTCTTGTTTCTTGGTTTTCCAAGAAACAAAACAGTGTGTCTCTTTCTACGGGCGGAATCCGAATATGTGTCGGCCGTCTCTTGTTGTGTACAATTGTTATGGATGACAAACACTTTAAATGATTATAACATTCACTTCTCCAAAGTGCCAATTTTGTGTGATAACACGTCTTCTATCAATATTGAACAAAATCTCGTCCAACATAATCGGACTAAGCACATTGAAGTGAGGTATCATTTCATCCGTGACTGTGTACAAAAGAACTTGGTTAGTATGGAATTTATTCCTACACGAGACCAATTAGCAGACATATTCACGAAACCCTTATCTAGTGATGTATTTGCATCTATAAGAAGTAGGTTGGGGTTGCTCAACATGGGTTGATAATAACCCATCTTGAGTTTTGAGCAAGAAAATTTTCAAAATTTTCAGGGTTAGTATACATAAGGCGCTTCATCACAGTTACTTTAGGCGTTCGATGTCACATCAAGCGCCTGATGTTAAGGATGTCACTCGTTCGAAGTGACACCAAGCGCTTTATGTTCCTCAACACTAGCATTCAAAGTGGGATTAAGCGCTTCATCAGAATGAGTTCACTTGTTCGAAATGACATTAAGCGCTCAATCTACTTATCCACAACCGTTCGAAGTGACTTCAAGCGCTTCATCTCTGTTTATGAAGTCGTTCAAAGTCACATCAGGCGCCTAAACCCTATTTCTTCACTGTCTTTTCCGTCGTCTCTTCAACTTTTCGCGCCAATCAAGAGTCATAAATTTCTTCCGCCATTTCTCCTCCGTTCTCTCTTCCTCACATCTGACCACTCATCCACCTTCCCAAATCTTCTTCAACCTTTCATCTTCTATCTTCCTCCACTACTCTCAAAATTACTCCCACTCTCCCATCATCTTCCACCTTTAACTTCCCACAACTCTTCCTCTTCCCTCATCTTCTTTAAATCCCATCCTTCTTTTCATTTTATTTCACTAAATCCACACTATTCTTCTTCTCCATATATTTCTCATTTTTTCTTCTAAAAACTTCGAACACACACAACTCAAATGGCATCAGCAGGTCCCTCCAAACGCCCACGTAGACACAAATGCAAGCAAACCGCTGGCATTGTCTCTCTAAGGTTAACTTTCCTTGGTTGAAAAAGTTTGATTCGGATATCTCAAGACCACCTCCTCATGTGGTCAAGGGGACTCATTTGTCCCTCTGCTCTCATTTGCTCTTCAAAGAATGGGGTAGCAACAATCGTCTGGTTGTGCCCCTAAAACTCATTCGTGTGAGTGACTTCACTGAAGCTCACCAAGCAAATCAAGTTATCACCCTTTTAGATCATCAGGGCTGGACCCCTCTTTGGTCCAGACGTGACATGCAGTTCTTCTCCAAAAGCTATACCAGAATGTTCTATGCAAACATGTGGATCACTCCACAAACTGATTCTGAGCCTCTGTTACTCCACACTGTCGTTACTGGCACACCCCTCACTTTCTCTATCCAGGACATTTGTGATGCCCTCGGAGTTAGAAATGAAGGTCTCAGTAACTTCTTTGTATTTGACTGGAGCATCAAATATGGAGTCAGTGAGCAAGACGTTAAATTCAACTTGGAGTACTTCCCTTCGAAAAAGACTCAAAACATGCCCTTGGTGAACCGCATTTTGTTGGCAGTAGTCACTTACTGTGTCAATGGAAAAGCGACTAAAAATCCAAGTAATCTGGACTTCTATGTTGCTTATCGTCTTAAAAATGGGACACAGTTAAATTTTGGATGGATACTGCTAGAGGTCATGATGGCTGCATTGCAGAAAGGATCCAAGGCACTGCCCTTCGCGAATGTAATCACTATCTTGATGAAGTCCAAAGGAATTGAATTTCCAGATGGAGAGATTGCTCAAGTGGAAAAGACATACTATTATGACAATTTCAACATCGACCAAGCGATTGATTCGAAAAAACGAAAAGCCACCACTATTCCCGACATTAATGACGAGGTCGATGAAGGACCTCAAGAAGGTACTGATGGTAGCAACTATGCAAAACTGCTATCACGTATTGAAACTCTTGAACACACTGTCCAACAGCTGCAACTTCGCGATGCACGAAATGAATAACGCATGAATGCGTTCAAGAATGCTCTATTGCATATCAGTCCTTGGGAGCTTCCCTCAGATTTTGATGATTTAGAGAGAGAAAGAGGTGGTGGTGGTGGTGCAGGTGGTGCTGTAGGCGGCTCGGGAGGTGCTGAAGGGTCTATAAGCGGGTTTGCTGATTTTGCCACCAGTGGTGGAGGCTTTGGATTAGGAAGTTTTACACCTCCAGGTGGGGGTGTGAGTGGTGCTTAATTAGTGGTGTTAATTTTTATTTGCCTACCGTATGGTATGTACAAAACTTCTGTTGGAAATGAAATGAAATCCTTTTGTCCTTGAAACTCGTTGTTGGTATGGTTAACATTGTCTGCACCATATGTGGTTGAAGTGTTAAGTGAAAACTAAAAGATGTTTAGGCATTAAGTAAGGGGGAGCATTAGTTAAAGGGGAGCTAACTCTAAAAGTTATGCATTATGTGAAATCATCAAAAAAGAGGGAGAATGTTAGAATATGTTAAGTTTTGATGATTTTGCACAATTTGGTATTTCGAACGATAGATTAGGCGCCTCATGTGATGTGGTTGGAAGTCAGTATACTTTGAACGCTTATATTAGGCGCTTCATGTGCCCTGGTGGAATCCAGTCACTTCGAACGCCTACATTGGGCGCTTCATGTGAAGTGTCTGGAAGCCCGAACACTTCGAATGCCTACATTAGGCGCTTCATGTGTTCTGGGAAAAAGGCAGTACACTTTGAACGCCTACATTAGGCGCTTCATGTGTACCACCAAGTCAAAAGTACTTTTCCCCCCAAAATGGGCACATACACCAAGTACTTTCTGAGAAATGTCAGAATTAGTTCGAACAAGCATGAAGCTGACATTAGGCGCTTCATGTAACTTCGAATGCCTTCAATTGCCCACATAAGGCGCTTTATGTGACTTCGAACGCCTGTTCAATTTCACATAAAGCGCTCCAAGTCACTTTGAACGTCTGTTCATTAAACACATTAGGCGATTCATGTGACTAACGTTACAAAAGTCTTATGCTTCACTTTCTAACATCATTTGACTCTTTGTACCCTCTTTCTTTAGAGTTATTTTCACAGGTCCTCTCTCATTCCCGAAGAAGTCATGTTTCCTCGTTTGGCTTCCATTTTGAATCTTGTCCAAAAATGGTGCTACAAGCCAAGAGGAGTTCTCCAATGAAAAGGACATCAGCAAAAGATTTCAAAACCCATTATTGGCTCTGCAAGGGTTTCAAACGGGAAGTTTTTTGAAGAGTGATACAACAAGGGTTCTTTCATTTTCTTCAACAACTTTCTACACTTTCAATCTCTCAAGTTTTCTCTCAAAGCTCAATCTCTCAGGATAGTTGTAAACTTTTTATATTTTTACTTTATTTTTGAGTGATTTTTGTAAGAAGAAGAAGAGTCTTCTTCTTGGTGAGTAAAGATTGTGAGAGGTGAAGTAGATTGTTGGTTAAGGAGCAAGGGTGCTTCTTGTTTGAGATTTCTAGACTTTGGAGGGTTAGTTGATAGTGTTGTGGTGCATTATACTCCCTACAAGATTTCTTTGAGGGCAAAGAAGATCTTTGGAGGCTAGACTTCAAGGGGTTAGATTTATTGGTTGTGGTATAGGCGTGTGGCCTAGTTTTCCATCTTTTTGGATTTTTTTTTTGATTGTTGTTTCCCCCCATAGAAATATCAATACCCATTTCAAAATCCTTCTTGTGAAAAATCAAGAAGGTAGAGGAGTAGAGTCATTTGACTTGAACCTCTATATATCTTTGTGTTCTTTACGTTTCTGCAAAGTTTCATTCATTTCAAAGAACACACCCATGTATTGGTTGCACTCAAAAACGAAAAATATCCAAGAAAATATCCATACTTGGTGAACACACTATTCAACCCCTCCCCCCTTCTAGTGTGTTCCAAGAGACCTAACACTAGTCTCCGACATTTGCGTAGGATTCGGGAAGGAGCCGCATTGTTTCACCATCTGATGTACGCAATCTTACCCTACACTTTGAGCAAGATGCTGTTTTCCGGCTCGAAAACCTGACCTTAATTTAGGAAATAGAGCATTTTGGAAGAAATGAGACATTGCAATGACATACCTTTCCCAATAAAGGGTGCCCGATTATGGTTTTCATTCTGAGATTTGGCTTGCAAGACGAGGCAGAGAGCTGTAATCAAGCAAACTAATTTCACCATCCTTTTGAACGGTGCAGGTGATAGCATAACGTAGCATGCGAAGTGCCTTGCCTTTTCTTCTTTTTTAATTGTGAGTTCGATTTAAGTATTTGAGGCACAGTATATAATGAGGCAGTTTATGAGAACCCAAACAGAAAAGTAATTGGAACAAGCCCATGCATGGTGAGCATATTCCATTAGCTGCTTGTTGACAGTGAAAATATAATAGTCCAAAGTTTCTCCCCTTTGTTCTGTCTTATTAGATATTAATCAAGCATTAAAAAATTAGTAGTTGAACTAGCACCTTGATTCATGTAAGAATGAAGACATCTTTGTCCGTCATATCCAACTTGACTCAAATAACATAATTTTGAGCCGGAAGTTCGTCTTTTATTTTCTGTAATTATTGATTCAATTTCTGTTGAAACTTGGGCTTACATGAGGTGATCACTATGTTCACTCAAAATCTTAAAATAATGAGTGGTGGTTGCTCGTCCTCATATAAACCATATATTTTTGTCAAATTGGCCAATGTGGGACAATTCTGTCAACACCCGCTCTCACGTGACAACGTAGCTTGACATACACACGTGTCTTAGAACCCGCCCTCAATCACAAACCACAAGCCATGCATGAGCATCTGGACTTCAGTGGAGGGAGATAATAAATGTCTAATCATGGGCCACGTAAGGTGTGAGTCCACATTTTAAACTGGCTCTGATACCATATTGAAACTTGGACTTACATAAAATGAGGCTCTATCCACTCAAAACCTTAAGTCATTGGGTGGTGGCAGCTCATCCTCATATAACCCATATATTTTTGTCAAATTGGCCAATGTGAGACAATATTGTCAACACCCGCCCTCACATGACAACATGGCTTGACATACACACGTGTCTTAGAACCGCCCTTAATCACAAAACACAAGCCATGCATAAACATCTAGACTTGATTGAGGAGAGACAATAAATGGTCAATAATGGGCCAGAAGAGGTGTGAGTCCACATTTTAAACTGGATCTGATACCATGTTAAAACTTGGGCTTACATGAGGTGAAGCACATATTTGTTCAATCTACAAAGGTGATAAATTTCACTTCGCAACCTTTTCCATTGTCTGTCACTCCATTAATTGCTCTGGAGAAGTCCAACTTGTCTTCAACCAACCTACACTTTAATTGTTGGATCTTCAATATTAATAGATTAAGCTCCATAAATTCATTTTGACTATATACTCATCCAAGATGGTCAATTTGACGTATAGTTAGCTTTCTACGCCATATATAAGACATATATTTGATCCATATCTTGATAATATTCTAGAGCTATAAATCAAATTTTCTGCTTCATATGGTTCCATTGTTCATCCTTCTTTAAGCTAAAGCTTGGTGCCCCACCAAATTCCATGTGTTTTAATTTTTTAAAATTTAAAGGATTCGTATAGCTTAGAGGTTTTTTGTTTGTCTTTGATCCTCATGAATGTTCACATAACCTTTATGATATAACCATTTGAATCTTCTAGTTCTACATAGAATTCTCCTACATTGAAATATTCAAGTTATTAAGAGGCTTGTTCAACTATATGCTCTTATTGACATATTCATTATCTATGAAAGTTCAAGTATTTCTAAATCATTTCTATGTTAATTGTGAAAACCTTGGATCTAAAAACAAAAAAATATTTTATAGTAGAGATTCTATCATTTAGAAGCTTGTAAGAAGTCATATTAAGACTATTCCTCAACTACACCATATTAATGATCAACCAACACTTAAGTTTTTCACTTAAAAGTCTCTGGATAAAGAACCCTCCAGAGTAACTTATCACTATAAATATCCCAATTTTACTTTCTTCTATCTAATTTTTTTATAAGTTTAGATAGCAAGACGTGGTGAAAAACATCCTCTTACTTCACAAACATCTTGATATTTCCTTCAAACTTTCAAATTCTATTTCTCTTGAAAGATGCATCTTTTGGGTATTTTCATTCTCAAGTCTTTTTAGTGACTCACATACATTATAATTCCTAGCAAGAGTCATACCTAAGTAAATAATTGGAGTCAACTAGTTTAAAAGACTCAAGAAGCTTAAAGGAACCGTTTACTACCATAAGTATGCATAATGCTCCTATTAAGAAAAAATAAGTCGTTTATAGAGTCTTGAGAATATACTTCTAATATAGAGCTTAAATCTTTACTTATCAATGCTTTAGACAATTTCTCAGTATCATATATGCCATCATGGTTTGTAAAAATTTTGGTAGGTTGGTATTTTCAAAAGTTCCTAAAGACTTTGTTACTAACATATGTAAGCCATCTATTCCACATGATAGATAAACTCCGAAAACATGGCATAATGTTTTCGTAATAAAACCTTGCAAGCTAAACAATTTTTTTGCTTTCAAAAAGCTCAAAGACGTAAAAACAGTTTCTTTTCGCAAATATTTTATCATTTTCATAAATGTTTAAGTAGTAATATCGTGCCAAGGGATAACACTTATCATATTAGATTATGTCCTTTCTATACGTATTTTAAGACAAAAAGTTGAAAGGTTTACCAACTCCTCCAACTCAAAGAGTCTAGCCTGTCCTATTGCTAAAATGGACTTTCGCACCATCTTTGGCCTTGCACTTGATAGGAAAGCGCTCCTTGTCAGTTATATACATTGAACAATTCATTTCCGTTAGCTATTTGATTTATACCACTTTGCCTTCTCCATCGATTCAAAACTCCTACATAAGACAAATCTCTATTCATAGGTACCTTTTTGTTGTTGGGTACATTTTGAGTAGCTCTCATGTTTTTGAGTCCCTAATAAAACTTAGAGCTTTTCTTAGCTCTACAAACACTTATCGCATGACCCTTTTTGTTACAAAAAGAACAAGTAGGTGTATGATGTGATTGTTCATTTTTAGGCTTGGAAGGTTTAGTTACCTTCATAAGCTTAGAAATCTTGTTGACATTACTAAGAACTTCTTTTGGAAGTATAAACATAGGTTTAGATGAATTACATAAAGGTGGCTCCTTAACCGTAGGTAATTTCATCTTGGTTGAAGTAATAGAAGGTTCTAATCCTAAGTTGGATTTCCTTTTACCTACTTTTTACTTACCTAGAGATATTTCATGAATAACCTTCTCATATATCACCTTATAGAGTTTTTCAACTTTACCATATTTATTGTTAGTATCTATGTTTTCTAGAGCTGAAGATTTATGCATCTCTAAGGTGACATCATACTCTAGATGAAGCAAAATAGAAGAGTCATGCGAATTCTATTGTTTACATGATATAAGTTCTTTTTCAGTATGCTTGAATTTCAGAGCAACATTTTCAAATTCCTCATGTAAAGTAATATATTCATCTTGTAATTTATCAGATGAGGAAGTTGAAAGAAATACCTATTTGTCATTTTCAAAAGCTATGAGGCACATTGCTTTTCTGACATCATGATCATCTTCATGTATGTTTGATTGATGACCATCACTTGTTAACTCCTCAAGCCTCTTTCATGTATCATTTGGGGAGAAGATTCGTTAAACTTTTATTAACTCCTTGTGTGAGAGGGAAAGATGAAGGATTTCAAGAGCGTTTCTTGGAATTTTCACTATCAAATAGTCAACTTTCACCTTACAAAGTACTTGATTCTTGTGTTATACACCAACCCTTATCAAGACTTAAACACATCACTTTATAACAAAAATAATTAATCAAGAAACTATGCGGTGTCTAAGAAATTACAAGGCGCTTTACTTGTAATCCAAAGTAATTGTGCATAAGGCGAGACGCAGACACATATTCAGATTCCGCCGTAGAAAGTGACACTATTTTGTTTCTTGGAAAACCAATAAGCTATGAAATCTCTAAGAAATTCACATCTCTCGGAGGTTCTTTTTCTATCAAAAAGATTTCCAGCATAACCTGAGTAACTATGTCCTCTTAAGTCAAAGAAGCCATTCTTAGGACAACACAACCTAAAGTTTAATGTACCTTTCAAACACCTAACAACGCATTTTATTAGCAACTAGATTTGATTCCTTAGGTGTGCTTTAAAATCTAGCACATAAATAGACATCACACAATATGTCTTGCCGACTGACCGTCAAATAGAATATGCTACCAATTTTGCCTCTATACTTTTTTACCTCGACTTTCCCTTTAATCTTTATTGAGTTTTGTACTTGTTTTTATTGGTGTGTTTATGCTCCATTCTCAAATTTATACTTTTTAGAAGATCTTTGTTTAAGAAATACACAATGCTTTATGGGTTTGCTTGATTTGAAATCAAAGGAAGTAGCTGAGCTAATCTACGTGCTCATCTCAAACTCATATCCCATAAGCTTAGCAAAATTCTTATATCAAACTCTTGGAGCTTGTTTAAAAGCATAAAGAGACCTTTAAGTGTGATTATATGATTTGGGCAATCATGATCTTCAAAGTCAGTAATTGAGTCGCATATACTTCCTCTTGAATAATGATATTCAAAAAGGCTATTTTTACAATTATTTGATATTTTCTTTTTTATCTTTACCAAGTTTAGCATTAGCACTTATAATCATATTTCAGACATAAGCAAGTGTCTTTGTACTTAGTTTGGGTCAAATGTACTTCTTAGTTCGCATAGTCTGAAACTCAAGAAAATAGTTGAGGTTTTCTCATAATACCCACATCAAAATTATAATGCATTAGCTTATGCAAACCCTTCACACCACATTTATATATTAGACTCAAATACAACGTCAACATGGATGTTAACTAATAGATGATCATAATAATATTTATGGACGAAGAATATGATGTCTTATTTTCTCCTTGAGAAATCTTTTCAAAAAAAGTACTTTAACCTCACATACCAAACTAGAGGAGTTTGGTTCAAGCCATTAAAGGATGCTTCAACCTTGAAGCATGATTTGACTCATCAAGGTCTTCAATGTTAGTAGATTAAGCTCCATAAATTGATTTTGAATATATACTTATCCAGGATGGTCAATTTAATATATAACTTGTTACAAAATACAAGACATAAGTTTGATCCATTTCTTGATAACATTATAGAGCTACAACTCAAGGTTTTTTCTTCATATGGTTTCATTATTTGTCCTTATTTAAGCTAAAGCTTGGATAACCCACCAGATTCCATGCGTTTTGAATTTTCTAAAATTTAAAGGATTCATATAGCCTAGATGTTTTCTCTTTGCCTTTGATCCTCATGAATATTCAAATAACCTTTATCATCTAAATATTTGAATCCTTGAGTTCTACATAGAAATCATCCTAAAGTGAAATGTGCAAGTTAAGTTGAGAAATATGTTCGGATAATTTTCTAAGTCATTATTTTAAGTTTTGAATACTTAAATATGACACACATGGTGTTATAAATGGTAAAAAGTTGAATAAGTAAAGAAAAATGATACTAATCTCTCAGGCTTATACACTTTGATCGATAAGTACATCGAACGATTTATGTAAGGCAGACGAAAACGAAGATCTTACTGTGAGACATCGATCTTAAAACTTGAGACACATCAATCGATCGATGTATACTTTGACCCCCCACATCGATCGATTGATGTAAGGCAGACTCAAAACCAGGGCCTCACTGTGAGACATCGATCTCTCAAGCAGGGGCATTTCGATCGCTCGATGTCCTTAGGGTTTTGAAAATTTTTGTATAGAATGAGATAAAATGATTGTTTTCATTTGCATATGTTTCATATATGTTTATTGTGAGTTTATTACTTGTTTTTCATGATTATAAATATGTTATGTGATTAATGTGCCTTGGAAGTTTCTACAACTTACAAAAAGAGGCAAAAGTTATATTTGAGTAGGTACATGACATGGAGAAGATCATGTAAGGACTTCTTTATATCTTATTTATCATCACAAAGGTGTTCTTATCTTTATTTCTAATAATTGGAATCATTTTCGGAGTTTTCTATCACCATGGGTATTTTTCTTATTTTATCCCCTAAGGGCATTCTGGTCATTTTACTCAAAGACAACACTTGAGCTGGATATTATCTTTATTATGGAGCTCATTCATGGTTTTCTTGAAGATTATATCATGGTTATCTTCTATTTTCTATGTGATGATATTATCGACAGTGGCGGGATATGTGACGGGTTTTGATGTCACATTCTATTTTACTCTTTGAGATATTTTTATATATGTCATTAGAGGCTCACATTCATCATTTTGCAGAGAATTTGAGGGCATTCTTGGTACAAAATTCACCACAACTTACAAGGAGAAAATTGTGGGAATTTCGAACTATATGTTGACAAAGTCTTGTCAACTTTTATCTATTGATTCTCTTCAACAAATCTATGTTTGTACACATGTATGCCTCAAAAACGTTGTCATACACGTGGCAAAGGTTTTTAAATTATTTTATGACTTGTGTACAAGTGGGGCAACTAAAAACAAGCTAGTTGGAAAAAATTACCAACTTGGAATTTCAATTTGAAAACCAACGGCTACAAAGAGAGGTTGGAGCTGATTTTGGAGTCAATTTTTTCAGCCATCACATGCCCATTATCATGCCAAAGAGTTGAGAGATTCTTGTGGAATATGCCATTCTATATTACCTTCATTTTGCAAATTATTTCCATGTCATTTTTATGTTGAAAAATCGTCCAAGATAAGATGCAAAGGTGGACCAATCATTTTGCCTGAATTTGCCAAGTGTACAAGGTGTTTAATGGGCAACCAATGAAGTGAATACAGTTAAGCTTTGATGATGAAGACATTGACACATTGTCATTCCTATCTTTAAAGCTCATTCCACTCCATAAATAGAAGGCAAGGTGAAGAAGAGAAGAAACACACTTGAAAGCAAATGTTGAAGAGTCTTGCTATTCTCTCTTTACTTATTTCTTGCTTCATTCTTTGTGTAGCTAAGGTATTTCATTGATAGTTGCTGTATAGCTGCACTATACACCTGTTGTTTCATATTTTGTAAGATTGATTCGCCAATTCTATAAGGTTGCATTAATAGGTGTTTGAGGTGTTGCAACCAAAGTTGCTTAGAGATGATTATCCAAGTCTTGAATAGGGTAGGTTTGTAACCCAAGGATCAAACTTGGTTTTTTTTAGTATTGGTGATTGATTCATAGTGAAATCCAAGGAAAGGTGTTCCTTGGGACTTGAAGAGGTCACATTGACTGAAGCAGGATAAATTCTCGGTGTTCTTGTCTTGTTTCTTCTTTTCTGCATTCTGCCTGTTTTTTTACTATATTTTTCACCCAACTTCATACGACATGAATTTTTGGTGGAGTTATACTTCAGACTGTTACCGTTCATTTTCAACAAGAATCACTTGATTTGAGCAAAGGAAAGTTAGTCTTTCAGCCTTTGAAAGATAATTGCTCTATCTGGCTGCAATTTGAACAGTTTCTAAGAAACATGCTTTCTATATTTTATCAAGCACAGTTTCAGGTCATGGCCTTTTAGAGACTTAAACTAGACTTCCTAAGGAGTACTTCGACATAAAGATCAACTTTTTTGGCTGAGTAATTATAGAGATACAAGTTTTCAAAATTCAGTAACTTTCTGTCCAATACTGTCCAGATTGGCCATCTAAATCTTTTTTTTTTGTTTGAAGGGTCAAGCAATTTTAATTTTAGCTCAGTTTTGGACTGATCTAGTCAAGACATTGAAATTGATTTCTGAAAAGTTTCATAATTTTTGGAGTTGTGTACAGTGGCTTGTGCATTTTTCAAAAACGGGTACTGAATCTGAGTAGCTCTCAGATTCTGTTTTGAGGGGAGTTTTTAAGCTCAGGGTATTAGTGTAATTTCCGCTAACCACCATTCACCCCTGCTCTATTGGTGTTCATTGCAGGTATTATGATCCAACAATTAAGACACTTGTTCAACTATATACCCTTATTGACATGTTCATTATCTATTAAAGTTCAAGTCTTTCAAAATCATCTTTGGTCTACATTGTTAAAACCTTGCATCTAAATATCATAAAAGATTTTAGAGTATGGATTCTATCATTTGAAAACTCGTAGGAAGTCATATTAAGATTATTCCTCGACTATACCATATTAATGATCAACCAACACTTTACTCCTTTCTTATCTAGCTCACTGATTGAAGTTGATGAAGTAGATTTTCTTATGCCTTTCTGAAGTTTTTTACTTAAAAGTGTTTGGACAAAGAAGCCTCAAGAGGAACTTATCCTTATAAATATCCTAAGTTTACTTTTCTCTATCCAATTTTGTTTAGAAGTTTAGGCAGAAAGACATGGTGAAAACATCCGCTTGTTTTAGAAATATCTTGGTATTTCCTTCAAACTTCCAGATTCTATTTCTCTTGAAAGATTAATTTTATGGGCATTTCCATTCTCAAGTCTTTTTAGAGACACATAATCATACATTATAATTCCTAGAAAGAAACGTATCCAAGTAAATAAATTGGAATCAACTAGTTTCAAAGACTCAAGCAAGCGAAATAAGTCAATCAAGTTGTAAAGGAATCATCTACTACCGTAAGTATGTATAATGCTCCTATTAAAGAAAATGATGCATTTATAGAGTTTTGAGAATATACTTCTAATATAGAACTTAAATCCTTACTTATCAATGCTTTCGACAATTTCAAAGTATCATATATACCATCACGGCTTGTAAAAATTTTGACAGGTTGGTATTTTCTAAAAGTTTCTGAAGACTTTGTAACTAACATATCCAAGTCATCTACTCCACATGATAGATAAACTCCAAAAACATGGCATAAGGTTCTCACAATGAAACCTTGCAAGTTAAACATTTTTTTGTTTTCAAAAAATCTCAAAGACATCAAGACACTATTTTTTTTGCTAGTATTTTATCATTTTTGCAAATGTTTAAGCATTATCATCACACCAATGGATAATACTTATCATATTAGCTTATGTCCATTTTATACGTGTTATAAGACTAAAAAGAAAATTATAAGGTTTACCAACTCCTCCAAATCCATGGGTCTAGCTCTCCAATTGTCAAAATTGACTTCTGCACCATCTTTAATCTTGAACTTGATAGGAAAGTGCTCCTTGTCAGATATATGGATTGAACAATTCATTTCCACTAGATTTTTGATTTATTCTACTTTGCCTTCTCTATGAATTTCAAACTTCTACACAAGACAAATCTGTATCCATAGGTAGCCTTTTGTTTCTGGGTCCATTTTGATTAGTTGTCATGCCTTTAAGTCTCCAATAACACTTAGAGCTTTTGTGGACTCTATAAACATTTAACATATGACCCTTGTTGTTATAAAAGAAACAAGCAGGTGTATGATGTGATTGTGTGTTTTTAGACTTGGAAGGTTTAGATACATTCATAAGCTTAGAATCTTGTAATACCTATAGAATGGACCTTAAAATTTGAAAATAAAAAAAAGGACCATGTAATTTATAGGTCTGTATATATTAGTGCATATATATTAGGATGCTTACACAAAACAAAGCAGTGATAACGTGAGTCCTGCAGAAGCCTAGCACAATAACTGGTAACATATTGAGTTGTAGCTCACCAACAACTTACAACATTACATGGAATTCAAGACTGGCATAGCACTAAAACGTTCACAAACAACAACACCACAATTGAAATAAAAGACCATTGGGAAAAACCCTTCCCATAACTTGGGGAAACCAAGAAGCAAACATGAAAAAGATAAGATTCACTGATCTGTTGAAACGGATAGGAACTTTGAAGACACCTGTGAGTTAGGAACACTTTTACAGCAATGGTATCTATAATATGTATCGTCAATGACTCAAAAACATCCTGCAGTTGGGCAGTCATCAAAGTCAGATCCACACTGTTTGTAGCATAGCCAAGGAAGTTTGCTAGAATCGAAAGCCAGTGGAGGTAGCTTATTCTGAAGCCATTTTCTCCCTTTCGTCGAACTGACTTGCATGCCCTCCTCCACTTTCCCTTGTACTACAAAAATGATGAATTAATGATTAGCCTACTCATGAAATTTTACAATCCTAACAAATCACGTAAGGTTAGGAAATCACGTAAGGTTAGGGCGTTCTCGGTGCATTAGGTTCCTGTCCTTATGCAAGGTCTGAGAAAGGGCTGGATCGCTTTGCGATCTGATGTACGCAGCCTTACCATACACTTTCGGTAAGATGCTTTTTCCGCGGCTCGAAATCGTGACCTTAATTTAGAGCATTTTCCGAGAAATAAGACATTGCAATGACATAAGATACTTACAAACAAACACTTTAAAATATTCAATATTAGGAAATTCATCCGCTTTGAGGCATAACCTAAAAAGATACCTTCATCCGCTTTGAGGTCAAGCTTGTCCTAAGTGTCCTTGGTGTTAAGTATGAAACACTTACAACAAAACACTTTAAAATACCCAATATTGGGAACTTTACCATTCCAAAGCTCATAAGGTGTCACATTTAGGTAAGGTCTCAAATATATACGATTGATCACATGGCAAGCAGCATTTACCGCTTCGGACCAAATATATTTGGGCAAACCGAACTCATTTAACACTGCTCTACACATTTCTTGTAGAGTTCTATTCTTTTGTTCGGCTACACCATTTTGTTGTGGAGTTCTAGGAGCCGGAAGGTCATGTAAGTATCTTTTGGACTCACACTTTCAAACTCACCATCAATCTCACCACCACGATCACTTCGTATGGTTTTTAATGGTGTCACCTATGTGATTTTCCAATCATCTACACAAATTCATAAACTCACTACATGCATCATTTTTCTTTGAAAGAAACATCACTCATATATAACGAGTATAATCATCTACTACCACAAATGTGTAATGTTTACCATCCAAACTTTTTGTTCCAACATCCCCATACAAATCCATGTGTAGTAATTGTAGGGGTTTGGAGGTGGATATGTTTGTTTTTGGTTTTCACAAGCTTTGCCTTTTGACAAGTGTCACATAAGTCTTGGTTTTCGAAACTCATTTTCTGAAGGCCTCGAACCTTATTATTTTTGCAAATAAATTTAAATGTTTTGAAATATAAGTGTCCGAGACGTCTATGCCATAGTTGCGTCAAATCATTTTTAGCAACTATGCAAGATACATTTTGTGAAACCAAATCGTTGATGATATGTTTGTAAATATTTTTGAATCTCAAAGCCTCAAATAAGATAGTATTATCCTTTCTCACAACACACTTTGTTTTGAAAAACATGACTTTATAATTAGCATCACATAGTTGACTAACACTTATCAAGTTAAACTTTAATCCTACAACATATAAGACATCACTAAGAGAGAAGTAATTGTTACCCACAATACCATGTACTTTGATTTGGCCTTTACTACCTCCAAAGTGGAAAACTCCTCTATCTTGCATAGTGAGTCTATGGAAGAGACTTTTGTCTCCCGTGATATAGTTGGAAAACCCACTATCCACGACCCATTTGACCTTCTTCTCGTTGCTTTATCCCCTTAGTGCGAGGGCTTGCAATTGAGTCATATGATATTGGTACCCCTTTTATTTTGTGTCCTTGAAGGTTAGTTACCTTCACTTCGCCTTTTGGCACCCACATTAGATTTTTATTATTTTTAGCTCTAAACGCTCTTTCTACATGACCTTTTCCATTACAATAAAAGCACGTAGGGGTGGGTTTGTGTGGATGTGTATGCTTGTGCATTGTCACATTCTGTGATTCCCTTTTAGGGATGACATTCCTTGGAATCAAAGAAGAGGCGTTTGTCATGGATTTCACTAAAGGTTTTGACACCTTTGATGAATTAGTCTTACTTTTAGGCATGTGCCTTTGCTTCTTCAAGGAGGTCTTAGACTCCTTGATGAATGAAGCTTGTTCTTTTTGTTCTACCTTCTTCGATGCATACATTACACTAGGTTTGATTTTATTCTTGTGCAATGTAGATGGATTCTCTTTAGCACTTTCCTTTTGAAGAATTTTCTTCTTCAAGAGGCTTTGAGAAGATGAGCTTAATTTCATCAAGTCATGCTTGTCATTTAGTGCAATCACATGACTGGTTAGTAAAATGTCATGCTCAAGTTGCAATGCAATGTGATTTTTTAACGTGTCATTATATTCATTTAAGCATGCTCTAAAATCCTTTTTGACACATTTATATTTCATATCTAAAAAATCATTTTCTTGCACTAAGTCATCTTTTTCATCTTGCGGTCTATAATGAGATGAAATAGTGCATACCTCCATGTCATCGTCAATGGCCATGAGAGCGTAGAAATCCTTGTTAAGATCATCATTGATGACCCCCGTGAGAGCTAGATCATCATTGTCGCCATTTTTGCTGTCGGATCTGGAAAGAATGCTCTCCCAATAGGCTACTTCCGCTTGTAAAGCATTCTTCCGTTGGTAGATCGACGGCTCCTTCACCGTACAATCCTTCATAAAGTAACCAAACTTCCCACATTTATAGCATTCGTTCTCTTGGTCCTTCACTTTGTCCTTGGAGAACAATTGTTAGGTCCCTTAGAACACATTAGAAGGGGGGTTGAATAGTGTGTTCGCCAAGTATGGATATTTTCTTGGATGTTTTTCGTTTTTGAGTGCAAACCAATACTTGGATGTGTTCTTGAAATGAATAAAACTTGCGGAAGACTGAAGAACACAATATGTATAGAAGTTCAAGTTAAAGTAACTGTACTCCTCTAGCTTCTTGATTTTTCACAAGAAGGATTTTGAATGGAAGATTGTTATTTCTTTGAGGGGAAACAACAACCAAAACAAAATCCAAAATACACATAAACTAGGACACTTGCCTAGACCACAACCAAGAAAGCCAACCCCTTGAAGTCTAGCCTCCAAAGAGCTTGTTTGCTCCTCAAAGAATTCTTGTAGGGAATATAGTGCACCACCACAATATCGACTAACCCTCCAAAGTCTGGATTACTTCAAACAAGAAGCGCCCTAGCTTCTTGACCAACAATCTACACTTGGCCTCTCACAATCCTCACTCAACAAGAAGAAGACTATTCTTCTTTACTGTCACTCTCACAAATAAAGTAAAATATACAATGACATAACTATTTTGAGAGCTTACAACTTGAGAGAAATTTGAGAGCTTGTTGGTAGAAAGTTGGAGATGAAGGAGATGAAACTCTTGTTTTATCTACCTTCAAATTTTCAGCTGTTTGAACCCTTGCAGGAGCCAATAATGGGCTTTATATCTTTGTGATGACAGGTCTTCATCCATGGAGATCTTCTCTTGGCTGGTTGCAAACTTCCTGAGGAAGCTTCATCTTGAAAGCTCAAAGAGGAAATGTGATCTTCTCTAGGAGAGAGAGAGAACCTGTAATGTAATCTTGCACTAAAGGGGAGGGTACAAAAGCAAAGTAATCGTTAGAAAGTGCAACATAAAGCATTTGTAACATAAGTCACATGAAGCGCCTAATGTGTTATGTGAATGGTCGTTCAATGCGACATGGAGCGCTTTATGTGTCTTTGAACTAGCGTTTAATGTGACATAAAGCGCCTTATGTGAATAACAAGCACTTGTTCAATATCACATGAACGCCTGTTGTGGGCAGCAGAACTCGTTCGAAGTCACATGAAGCGCTTCAACTCAGCCTTCATACTTGTTCGAAGTAGTTCTGACTTTTACAAAAGTATCTTGATGTTCGTGCCCATTTTTAGGGGGAAAGGTTCATTTGACTTTGTAATACACATGAAGCGCTTGTTTAAGCGTTAAAAGTGTACTTTTTCACCTTTACACATGAAGCGCTTGAAGTAGGCGTTCGAAGTGTACTGGAATCCAAAAACTTCACATGAAGCACCTTATGTAGGCGTTCGAAGTGTTCTGACTTCCAGACACTTCACATGAAGCGCCTTATCTAGGCGTTCGAAGTATTCTGACCTTCAAACACTTCACATCAGGCGTCTAATCAAACGTTCTAAGTGCCAATTGTGCAAATCATCAAAATTTAACATATTCTAACCATGTGAGTTCGATTTGAATATATGAGGCACAATAAATAACGAGGCAGTTTATGACAACACAAACAGAAAAGTAATTGGAACAAGCTCATGCATGGTGAGTATATTCCATTAGCTGCTTGTTGCTTTACAGTGCAAATATAATAGTCCAAAGTTTCTACCCTTTGTTCTGTCTTATTAGATATGAATCAAGCATTAAAAAATTAGTAGTTGAACTAGCACCTTGATTCGTGTAAGAATGAAGACATCTTTGTCCGTCATATCCAACTTGACTCAAATAACATAATTTTGAGCCGGAAGTTCGTCTTTTATTTTCTGTAATTATTGATTCAATTTCTGTTGAAACTTGGGCTTACATGAGGTGATCACTATGTTCACTCAAAATCTTAAAATAATGAGTGGTGGTTGCTCGTCCTCATATAAACCATATATTTTTGTCAAATTGGCCAATGTGGGACAATTCTGTCAACACCCGCTCTCACGTGACAACGTAGCTTGACATACACACGTGTCTTAGAACCCGCCCTCAATCACAAACCACAAGCCATGCATGAACATCTGGAATTGAGTGAAGGGAGACAATAAATGGCTAATCATAGGTCAGGCAAAGTGTGAGTCCACACTTTAAACTGCTGGCTATGATACCATGTTGAAACTTGGCTTTACATGAGGTGAGGTACATATCCACTCAAAACTTTAAGGCAATGGGTGGTGGTAGCTCATCCTCATATAACCCATATATTTTTCTCAAATGCCAATGTGGGGCAATATTCTAAACAATTCCTAATCTCACTTTAGAATATTAACTTTTGGTTTGCAAGTTGTAATCAAATTAAGGCATTTCGTCAATAAATTTTAAAAATAAATTGTGTTACTTAAATGTGGATTTTCTTGTATAAAATTAAACACTCAAAGTGTATTTGTTTATTCATCTAGCTTAATTCTCATACAAAATATTGTTTTAACAATTACATAATGAGTGATTACATACATCAAATATTGGTAACAGTATTTGTATATATATATATATATATATATATATATATATGCATACCTATGTGTGTGTATGTGTGTGTGAGAGAGTATGTATACGTACACACATATACATATGTAAACATATACTAATGTATATTTACCTTTGAGACCTAACATATAAGAAAATATTCCCCCCTTATTCTATCGTATTGGATATGAGTTACGTATTAAGAGAATTGGTCGTTGCTCTTATGTACGTGCATGGACGAAAACTTCTTTGTCCTTCATATCCAACCTGATTCGAATAATCGTGTCTCATTCTGTCGAAATGTTCATGGTTAAAACTAGCTAATATCTACCATTAACCATGATTATAAATAATCGTGTCTCATTGTGTTGAAATTGCTCATGGTCAAAGCTAGCCGTCCAATTTGTTCTTCTTTTCATGTTTGATTTTGGGATGACGATGAAAGACATGCTTGATGTAAGAAAATATTTCTCTTACAAAAACTTTATTTCCAATTGCACACTCAAGACATGGAAGAAAATGTCATTCATAACAAACAAACAAGAATCTTTCTGCCTCCTCCAGTGAATTGAACCCATCGACATCAAAGGATTATTTCTTATTTTCCACATTTTTTATATGTGTATTATATTATAGATTTTCTGCTTTTACGCGTTAGATCTGTAACAAACACTCAAGAGATGGTTGAATATTATATTGGATAATTTTCGAGGTTCTTTCGATCTCGCTCCTACCATTTCTCAATGTTCACCAAAATAAAAAAGAGGAAGTTAAGAAATAGTGAATTGGAGATGAATAACTTAGAGTAGTTCGAATCTCTTCGATTTTACTCCACTAGCTCTTTTTCCTAACGTGTACTTTCAACAACTTTGTTTATTACCTTCAACCAGGAGCAACAACAACTACTACTACAAAAACACATAATGAAACAACAACTTGTACGATATCAACTACTAAAACAACTATTGTAACAACTTGTGTAAACACAACTCCTATAGCAACCACAAGCAAGAAAGAGCTTTTCTACTTATTCCTTCATGATTTCAACAAATTTTTACTGAAGAACTTTCGCCAAATGGGTTTTGAGAGAAATGGTAAATGACACTTTCGAAACAAGTCTAAATCGCAAGAAATAGATGAAGTATTTTTAGTTCCTCTCGCGTTAGGCTTCAATACTCTCACAATACGACAATGAAAAACAAGCAACATGTGCTTATTGATTTTTAAGCTCTATTGCACTTGAGAGCCTTTGCGATGAAGAGAAGATAGAGCTTGAAGAAGTTGAAAGTGTGCAATTGCCACTTATGTATTTCTTCAATCTACAGAGGTGATAAATTTCACTTCGCAACCTTTTCCATTGTCTCTCACTCCTTTAATTGCTCTGGAGAAGTCCAACTTGTCTTCTGTTAGGAAATCTGACAAGATCAGTGCCAAAACGCGCAGCGAACAAAACTTGATCTCCAATTTCCTAACAAGGATCTATGTTGTTTGTTTAATTCGATGAAAGAAATAAAAACCTTATCTCTGTAGATTCAAAATCTGCAGACGTAGGAGGTACGATGACACGAACACCCTCTGGGTATCCACACGAATATTTCCGTCCGGAGTGCTAGCTCTTGAACAGCGCGACTGCGAACTTCGGTTTTCTTTAAAACGAATTATGTTTTTCTCATGTTGTCTCTATGCACAAGATACACAGGATATATACACATATATAGACATCAAAATCCGACTCCTAATCGGATTAGTTAATGCCATTCAAAATCCATATCAGATATGGATTCTATTAGGATATTCAAAATCCATATGAGATATGGATTCTTTCGTTACTATCCGATAATATATATATATATACATATATAACCATAAAAACAAAATTAATAATATGAATAATAATTAATATCTAATATTAATATTATTAATATCATCCCATACGCATTCTTGTGTGTGACCCGATAGGCCCATATTAACTGACAGTCGGTTAATCTCTATTAAACCAGTAAATCGTAATTGGCCTCTAGCAAGACATTATGACTACCCAATTAATATGATTACAGTCCAACTAGCCTAATAATAGTACATGTATTAATCCTTTTGTCACACGATATCTAGTTTGAACATAAGTCATGGTAAGCATCATACTTATATTATTCAAACGTATGATTACTCGATCTCCAAGTAGACTGATAAAAAAATGATATTGATCACACTATCAATTTATTTGAGCAGGACCATGCATTTCACAGTCTCACTAATCGAAGGTCCCAAAGATATCTCTCTCAAAAGAGAGGGACAAATTCTATCTTGATTGTTCAATATCCTCTACATAATTTCTATCATATTCAATCATGACCTTTATTATTATCCAGTTAATGATAACATTTGATCATGTTAAAACATAATAGTCCTTGTGTTGGAAACTATGACAATCTCAAGTCTAAGGATTAAAACATGACTATCACGAGATTTACTTATGACGCTAATCCATGTAATAATCTCATGATATGTCTATCCAATACATTGTTCTCTAACAAGTATCTATAAGATTGATTTGTATCACCATACACATAATCATCTCATGATTATCAAATCAATACTCATACTTGTATAAATTATTTTATCTCTATAACAATATTGAACCAGAGACATATATCATAATTGTGTAACATACTAACCAAAAATAATGATAATAAAACCTCTTCATTAATAATAAATGTATAACATAAACATCCAAATCATGGCCTAGGGCATGTACACTAAAAATCTCTCACTTGCACTAGGCCTACAAATATCTGAGACCCATAGATCTAGTGTGCTGGTCATGCTTGACCCGTGAGAGAGGATTAGTCAATGGATCCGCTATGTTATCGTTTATGTCAACTTTGCATATCTTGACATCTCCTCTATCGATGATGTCTCGAATGAGGTGGTAGCGCCTGAGTATATGTTTAGATCTTTGATGAGACATAGACTCTTTTGCTTGTTCTATGGAACCAGTGTTGTCACTATAAATGTCCACATGATTTGCAATGCTAGGCACCACTCCTAGCTCAGTGATGAACTTCTTCAACCAAACAGCTTCTTTAGCTGCATCTGATGCTGCTATATACTCAGCCTATATTGTAGAATCAGCCACAATGCTTTGTTTTGAACTCTTCCAACTAACAGCTCCAGCATTCAATGTAAATACAAAAACCAGACTACGATCTGAAATCATCTATGTCGGTCTGGAAACTAGCATCTGTGTCACCATTTACAACTAACTCGTCATCCAAACCTCCATAAACCAAGAATACATCTTTAGCCCTTCTGAGATACTTAAGAATATTCTTGACAGCTGTCCACTGACCTTCACCAGGGTCAGCTTGATATCTACTTGTTATGCTTGAGGGATATGAGACATCTGGTATAGTACATAACATGGCATGCATAATCGATCCTATAGCGAAGCATAAGGAATTTTACTCATTCGATCTCGCTCATCCGATGTCTGAGGACATTGATTCTTGCTAAGATGAATGCCATGAGGCATAGACAAGAATCCTTTCTTGGACTCTTGCATGTTGAACCTCTTGAACATTTTATCTATGTATGTACTTTGGCTCAAGCCTATTATCCTTTTAGATCGATCTCTATAGATCTTAATACCAAGGATATAGGTAGCCTCACCTAAGTCTTTCATTGAGAAAGAATTCCCCAACCAAGCCTTAACCTTTTGCAGGATAAGGATATCATTCCCAATAAGCAATATGTCATCCACATATAAAACTAAAAACACTACTGCACTCCAACTAACCATCTTGTAAACACAAGGTTCATCTTCATTCTTGATGAAACCAAAGTTCTTAACTATTTCATCAAAACAAAGATTCTAGCTTCGAGATGCTTGCTTCAATCCATAAATGAATCTTTGAAGCTTGCAAACCTTCTTTGAATTCTCGGAATCTACAAAACCCTCAGGTTGTGTCATGTACACATCCTCAAGTAAATTTCCATTAAGGAAAGCAGTTTTGACATCCATTTGCCATATCTCATAATCATAGTATGCTGCAATGGCAAGAAGAATTCTAATAGACTTAAGCATATCAACTGGTGAAAAGGTTTCATCATAGTTTATAGCATGAGTTTGCTTGAAACCTTTAGCAACAAGACTTGCTTTGTAGGTTTGCACCTTCCCATCCATGTCAGTTTTCTTCTTGAAAACCCATTTACAACCAATAGTTTTAATACCCTATAGAGGATAAATTGAAGACCAAACTTGGTAATCAAACATGGATTGCATCTCAGAATTCATGGCTCAAAGCCATTTATCTGAATCTGAACATGACACAGCTTCTTGATAGGTAGTAGGCTCATCTTGATCTATGAGAATAACTTCACTATCATCAATCACAAGAATTCCATCTCTCTCCGGCTGACGATGTATCCTATCAGATCTGCGTTGGACTTGTGTTACATTTTTATGCTCCATAACTGCTTGTGGTTCTGAAGTTGTCTCTAAAGGCGGTTCAATGATATCTTGTGGAACTTGAGTTTCCTCAAGCTTTACTATACTCCCACTAGTTCTCTTAGAGAGAAACTCCTTTTCTAAAAAGATTCCATTTGAAGCAATAAATACTTTGTTCTCTGAGGGAATATAGAAATAGTACCCTTTAGTTTCCTTAGGGTACCCCACAAAAATACATTTGATAGACTTTGGAGCTAGCTTATCTGACACTAATCTTTTCACATAAGCTTCACAACCCCAAATCTTTCGAAAAGACAAACTGGGTATCTTAACAGTCCATATCTCATATGGTGTCTTTTCAACAGCTTTAGATGGTACATGGTTCAAATGAATGCAGCTGTCTCCAAGGCATAACCCTAAAAAGATAAAGGAATATCTGCTTGACCCATCATAGATCGAGCCATATCCAATAAAGTTTGATTTCTCCTTTCAGAAACACCATTCCATTATGGAGTTCCTGGAGGATTCAACTGTGAAATGGTTCTACAATTTCTTATATGTTCATCAAATTATAAGATCAAATATTCACTACCTCGATCTGATCCAAGCGTTTTAATTGTCTTACCAAGTTGATTTTGTACTTCATTTTGAAAAATTCTAAACATTTCAAAAGACTCATGCTTATGTTTCAATAGGTAGACATAGCCATACCTACTGAAATATCAGTAAAAGTTATGAAATAATCAAATCCTCCTCTGGCACTAATGTTTATTGGGCCGTATACATCCGATGTATCAATCCCAATAAATCATTAGCCCTTTCATTATGTCCAATAAAAGGGGCCTTTGTCATCTTTCTAAGCAAACAAGACTCGCAATTTTTAAATGATTCAAAATCAAACGAATCTAATAATCCATCTTGATAGAGTTTAGATACGTGTTTCTCATTTATATGGCTAATGCGACAATGCCACAAATATGTAGGGTTTAATTAATTTGTCTTAGTTTTCTTTGAAAAAATGTTATAAATATCACTGTCATTGGAATCATCAAGATTAAGGACATAAATGCCACTATAACTTCTTGCAATACTATAAAGGCAAGTAATTTTTATCAAAAATAGAACACTTCTTATTTTTAATTAAAATGAATAACCTTCATCATCCAAAACAGATACCGGAAAAAGATTCCTAACTCATAGTAGGAACATAAAAGCAATTGTTCAAAACTAACAAAAGCCCATTGGGAAAAACAAGCTCATAAGTCCCTACAACTATATCATCAACTCTTGCTCTATTGCAAACACGTCGGTCCACTTTGTCCTTCTTTAGCATCCTACTCCTTTTGAGCCCCAGCATATTTGTACAAATATGAGATCCACATCCAGTATCTAATACCTAGGAAGAAGAAGTAGATAAATTAATTTCTAAAACATGAATATCTGAAGATGTAGTCGCATTACCCTTCAGCTTCTTCAACTCATCTAAATAAACGTCACAGTTTCTTTTCCAATGCACAGGCTTGTTGCAGCGCAAACAAGTTCCTTCCTTAGGAACCTTTTCCTTGGTTCCAGGTTTTGGCTTAGCTTGACCCTTTGACCCTTTTGCACCCTTTGCAGCTTTGGCCTTACCATTGCCCTTACCTTTCTTTTTCATTGGCTTGATATTGACACTCAATACTTGGGTAGGCTTCTTGATATTCCCCTCAGCAGTTTTGAGCATACCATGTAGCTCAAGAATGGACTTTACCATATTATTCATATTGTAGTTCATGACGAACTGAGAAAAACTGCTAGGTAAAGAGTGTAGGATCAAATCCGTGGCAAGTTCCAAACTCAGGGGATATCTAAGTCTTGCAAGGTGATCTATACAGCCTTTCGTCTTCAAAACATGAGCGGTAACAGATTCACCTTCAGGCATCTTACAGTGAAATAATGAAACAGCGGTGTCAAACCTATCCTGCCTAGCCTGTTGTTTGAATGCTTGTTTGAGATACACACTCATCTCATAAGCTTCTAAGTGTTCCAGGTCCTTCTAAAGTCCTTGACACATAGTTGCCAACATAAGACATCCCATGTTATTCGAATCTCCCACGTGCTTCTTATGCTTACTCCTAGCACAACAGAAGAATCAATAGGAAGGGGTTCAGGGATAGCTTCATCAAGCACGTAGTGTAGGATCTGCAAGGAACCACTAGAAGGGGGGTTGAATAGAGGGTGCGGAAAATGTGGTTTTTAAAGTAGTTTTAAACCAAAAACCCAACTTCTGAAAACAGTTTCTGTTTTCAGGACCAGTTTTAAAACATTTTTAAAACTAGGTTGCAGGTCTTCAAAAATTCTAAAATTTTTAGAGAACTTAGCCTCAGATGTTATGAGTGTCTCCTAAAAATTTCAGATTTAAATTCAACCTCTAACCCCTTCAAACATCGTTGGTGGTCAGATTGTGCGAATCTGCCAGAAACGGTAGACTGATTTCAAAAATTAATTCCTATTTGTACGTAACTCCAAATGCTCTGAAATTTTAACAACTAACCCCTTATATGTTATATTTAAATGGATGGAAACAGTTTTGAAAAATGCTTTTGGGAAGTTAGTCAAATACAATCAAAGTCTCAACCTTTGCAAGTCTGAAAATCAGACTGCACTAGTCTCAGAACTTTGGACGTTTGAGTGACTTATACTTGTCCAAAAAGGTTGAAACTTGTCCCAAAAGAACCTTAAAACGTGTGGCTATGTTTTCTGAAAGTTTTGTAATTTTTGAAATCCGTTTACGATTTTTACGAGCGTGATCAAAAAGGATAAACAGTGCTAAAACAGAATATAAGTGCTGAAAGTAAATGACACCAAGAATTTTTTACTGGTTCGGTTATAAACAACCTACTCCAGTCTTCGAGGACACCTTCCTCAGTTCACACTAATCACAAAACACAAAAACACCTTACCACAGGGTTGATGGAGTTACACACCGACTCCAACCCTTTACAAACCTTGTATGTTGAATACAATGCACACGAACACCACCACCTTGCAAGATTGAAGATTGATCACACCTTAATCAATCTTTTACAAAGATAAAGAGTATGTAGTGGTCTAAGAGAAACCTATTCAAGTATATGAATGTAAGTACAATAGGATTTTAGGAAGAAGAAAGAAAGAGAGTGTAGAAGAAGAGAGTGCTAGGCGTTTTTCTCTTTTGATTTTGCAAGACTTGTTCTTTTTCTTGTTTTGCTCTCTTGCTTCGCTTTTAACATTTTGTCCGTCCACCCTCTTGGTCCTTCTCCTCTTGAAAATTATCTTCTAAGTCCTTGGGAGAATATGTGGCATCATTGTGACATGTTCTTGCTTACTTGGCACCTCCTTATTGGATGATCATTTAACTCTTGCTTACTTGACACTCATTGATTGGTTGAATGTTGTCATCACTTGATGACTAGGAAAATCTGAGAATTCCACTAAAAAAATGTTCCAAAACCACCATAAAACAATTACCATAAATTCCAAGATCATCACATAAATTAAGCAAGATAATTTCCTCACAACAATGATGAAAAAATCGGCCATATTGAGACTTGACATGCTGAAATTTCAGCATGTGATACATGGGTCTTCAATTCAAATTATTACCAAGTTTTCTTTGATTTATCTCTTAAAAATAAATCATCAATTAGTAGACAATATTCTCATCAATTTTGGGAATAAAATCGGACAATAACATGGCCAAAAAATCGCCTAGGTACATTCACACACATGCTGAAATTTTTCATCATGTGTGATATTCAAAATATCACACTTTTACTTTCATATCTTATTCAAATTATTTCCAATTTGTCTTCAAATTACTCACATATTTCAAGACACAAATTATGGTCTCATAATGGATGAAATTCGGCCAGCCTATAATCCACATGCTGAAATTTTCAGCATTTGTTACAAATGAGATAAAATTTGAAATATTACCTTTTGTAGCTTCTTTCTTTAGGTCACCAACATCGTATGCTTGATTCTTGACCATTAAATATGCCAACAAGGCTCCACATAGGCTCCACCAAGCTAGTATAGGCGTGTATGATATGTATGTACATGTGCTGAATTTTATTTTTGCAAACTTTGTAAAATAGTGCACATTTAATAATACACACATGGTATATTCCAATCAGCCCTTAATTTAATTTTTTAGAACACTTTAAGATGTATGACATATGTAAAAAGTGTCTAGATACATGTCGTATGATGTGCCAAAAACATTCCATGTATTGTGTACGTAGAAAACCGAATTTTCAATGTTTATCGATTACCCGATTTTTCTCTAATTAAATTCCAAATTTTTGCACATGTTATATATATTATGTTACACATAATATACATAATATAAACTTTAATATTCAGTAGTTGGCTGGTCTTAAAGTGGCGCCATATACATGTGACAAAATTGAAATTGGAATCTCCACAATTTGGCCTTAATGTAGGGTGATTTGTGTGTGCCAACATGGAATGATTTTATGGCTGCACATAACATCATACCCATGAAATTTTTGAGTATTTTTGAAGTGTAGGGGCTGGCCATCTATTTATAGCAAGTACGTGACACGTTGGCGAAGTTTCGGTATTCGCCCGATACGACAATTGTCGGTTTAGAACCTTCTAACGTGTCGTATTTAATTTCTCATCACCATGACTTATATCATATGATATAATACCTGAATATACTCATAAATATGATTTAAGTATGGTGGTGTGACGTTAACGTACGTACGTAAAATATATAACGTGTCAGTAGTACGTTAGAATAAATGTGTATGTGCCTTTTTCAAAAAATTTGAAAATATATATATATATAAATATATATATATATATATATGGGGTGTATATTTATGTGAGAGGAGGAGGAGGAGACTTTCCTTTCTTAATCTTGTTGCCTTTGTGCCTTGTCCAAATGTTGCTTCCTTTAATGAACTACTTAGTTTAATTGACTAAGTACTTCACTTAATGAACTAGTTTAGTTCATTAATGGTGGCACCTGAAAATAGTACAAACACAACAAATGTTTTCCATTTGATGTAAGCTTTAACGCTTCATGGCTCGTTAGTGCGGCAACATTATATATAAACTATATAAGGCAAGTTATATGCAATATGTCATGCACATTTATGTCATGCATGTTTTTATGCACATTTAAATCATATATTTTGAAATCACTCAAACCCCTTTTTCTCTACAATCTCTCCCTTTTGATGATTTTCAAAATAACCTACTTTCATGATTTAAATCCTATCGCTCCCCCTTCAATCATGCATAAATTCAAAATTTGAATTTTAAATTTCAAATTCGCTCCCCCTTGATTTATGCAATCAGTATCTCTCTCCCCCTTAAATCATACTTTCTCTCCCCCTTTATTTTGTAAAGACAATCAAAAGCGCATGTAAAGATGAAAAGAAAATCATGTATTTTGAATAATCTCAAAGGTGCGTTCTTAAGGGTTATTTATTCAACCCTTTGAAAATGTCCCTTTTGGTACCCAAATTTGGGTGACCCTTCTAGGTCTTCCAAAAGGTGAGAAAGGTGATGAAAGCACAACATAATATACTTTAGGTGCTAGTGCATCTGGCCTTTGGCCAAGAACTCCTTTACACGCATTATATGTAGGATGTTTTTGATATGTCCTTGTGTTAACGTGCGTAGTGTGTGATCTAGATGGATTAAATGCATGTCGTGTATGCATCACTTGTTTCTTCTCATATCTATATGGTGCAAAATTGTATTTCTTATGATATGAAGAAGAAGTATGACGAGATGTGGGGAAAGGGGGTCTTTGCGTCATCTTAGACACCGTTTTTGGTTTTGGAGTGTTTACTTTCTTAGACACTACAAACTTGGTTGGTTTGATGGATACTTCATTTATTTCAATGTATCCTAAACCCGTTTTATCACTATCATGCTTTTGTGAAGAAATAATGTGATCTAGCATGTTTGTTCCCGTATCAAATTTCTTCACCATTTTCTCTAAATTCGCATTCATTGATTTCAAGTATGAAATCTCGGATTTCATTTCATTATTGTGCATAGTCAATGATGAGACCTCTGATTTTAATGCATTAATGATGCGTGACAACTCTTCTTTTGAATCGTTTAATTGAGAAACAAGGTTCGTGTTAGAAGATTCTAACAACTTCTTGTCTTCAATTAATCGTTTCTTTTCTTTTGCAAGAGTCTTTGAAAACTTATGCAATTCTAAATATTGACTAAATAAATCATCATAAGACCATTCAGATTTGGAATCAGAGTCGGAAGATACCTCATTTGATGGCTTAGATGTAAAGCATACTTGTGCCTTTTGTTCTTCCGTATCATCAGTCTCAGAGTCGGATGTGTCACTCCAAGTGGAGGCTTTGAAGGCTCTTCTCCTTTACTTAGGTTCTGAGACGAGTCTATTCTTGTTCCGATCATTGTCAGGGTATTTGTTTGTTTGCTTTTCTTTATTAGGGTAGTCATATGATAGATGTCCAAGTTTACCGCATTCATAGCACTTTATTTCCTTATTTTTATTTTTATGATCCTTAGATGAGGTAGACTTATGTTTAATCGATTTTCTCAATATTTTTCTTAATCTTTTAGTCATCGTGATTAAGTCCTCATCATCGGAATCTATGTCACTATCATCTACGACGTATTCATTTGATTTAAATGCTATAGCCTTATCATTATTGGAAATAGACTCAGAATGTCTTAAAGCGAGTTTGCTTTCATATACCTTTAGTGATCCAATTAGTTCTTCCATCTTAATCGATTTAGTTTCTTTGCTTTCTTCTATGGCCGTTACTTTAGAGTCCCACTCATATTGGAAGGCTTCGCAAAACCTTTTGTACCTTTTCCTGTATAGTAAAGGCTTTGCCAAGAGACTCAAGAGAATTGTAGATGTTAGTCAAGCGAAGATCCATATCAACGATAGATTCATTAGGCAATAATTTAAATGACTCGAGTGTGGACATAAGCATGTTGATCTTGGACTCTTTTACTTGACTAGTGCCTTCGTGTTTCATTTCAAATATTCTCTACATTTCTTGTGCACTAGAACAATTTGAAACATAGCTTGATTCACTTTTACTTAGTCAATTTAAAAGTAGATGCATAGCCCTAGCGTTCATGTTTAGTCTCTTTTTATCATCACTAGTGTACTCTTGCCTAGGCTTAACGACCTCTAATGTGACTCCATCTGCAGTGGATAACTTTGATGGAATAAATGGACCATCTTCTATAATTGACCAAAGATCAATATCAATTGCCATAAAGAAAAGTTTCATTCTTACCTTCCATCGAACGAAAGACTCACCGTCAAAGAGAGGAGGCCTTATGGTTGACATTCCTTCTTGCAAGGTGTTATAGCTAGTGGATGCCATCTCACGTAGATCGTTGGATCCTTTTGTTGTGAGTGTTCCTGCGCTCTGATACCAATTGTAGGATCTGCAAGGCACCACTAGAAGAGGGGGGGGGTGTTGAATAGTGGGTACGGAAAATGTGGTTTTTAAAACAGTTTTAAACCAAAAACCCAACTTCTGAAAACAGTTTTTGTTTTCAGGACCAGTTTTAAAACATTTTTAAAACTAGGTTGCAGGTCTTAAAAAATTCTGAACTTTTTAGAGAACTTAGCCTCAGATGTTATGAGTGTCTCCTAAAAATTTCAGATTTAAATTCAACCTCTAACCCCTTCAAAAATCGTTTGTGGTCAGATTGTGCGAATCTGCCAGAAACGGTAGACTGATTTCAAAAATTAATTCCTATTTGTACGTAACTCCAAATGCTATGAAATTTTAACCACTATCCCCTTATATGTTATATTTAAATGGGTTGAAACAGTTTTAAAAAATTCTTTTGGGAAGTTAGTCAAATACAATCAAAGTCTCAACCTTTGAAAGCCTGAAAATCAGACTGCACTAGTCTCAGAACTTTGGACGTTTGAGTGACTTATACTTGTCCAAAAGGGTTGAAACTTGTGCCAAAAGACCCTTAAAACGTGTGTCTATGTTTTTTTGAAAGTTTCGTAATTTTTGAAATCTGTTTACTATTTTTACGAGCGTGATCAAAAAGGATAAACAGTGTTGAAACAGAATATAAGTGCTGAAAGCAAATGACACCAAGAATTTTATATTGGTTTGGTTATAAACAACCTACTCCAGTCTTCAAGGACACCTTCCTCAGTTCACACTAATCATACAACACAAAAACACCTTACCACAGGGTTGATGGAGTTACACACAAACTCCAACCCTTTACAAACCTTGTATGTTGAATACAGTGCACAGAACACCACCACCTTGCAAGATTGAAGATTGATCACACCTTGATCAATCTTTTACAAAGATAAAGAGTATGTGATGGTCTAAGAGGAGCCTATTCAAGTATATAAATGTAAGTACAATAGGCTTTTAGGAAGAAGAAAGAAAGAGAGTGTAGAAGAAGAGAGTGCTAGGCGTTTTTCTCTTTTGATTTTGCAAGACTTGTTCTTTTTCTTGTTTTGCTCTCTTGCTTCCCTTTTAACATTTTGTCCGTCCACCCTCTTGGTCCTTCTCCTCTTGAAAATTATCTTCTAAGTCCTTGGGAGAATATGTGGCATCATTATGACATGTTCTTGCTTACTTGGCACCTCCTCATTGGATGATTATTTAACTCTTGCTTACTTGTCACTCATTGATTGGTTGGATGTTGTCATCACTTGATGACTAGGAAAATCTGAGAATTTCACTAAAAACATGTGCCAAAATCACCATAAAACAATTAACATAAATTCCAAGATCATCACATAAATTAAGCAAGATAATTTCCTCACAACAATGATGAAAAAATCGGCCATTATTGAGACTTGACATGCTGAAATTTTAGCATGTGATACATGGGTCTTCAATTCAAATTATTACCATGTTTTCTTTGATTTATCTCTTAAAAATAAATCATCAATTAGTAGACAAAACATGCAAAGTAACCAGTCAAGTTTTCTTGCTTGAGAACTATTATCAGGTTCTGAAACCAGTCAACAAAATTAGTCCCACATTCTTTCAGTTTTTCCTTCTTAAGGATAGATTGCAGTGATATAAGGTGGAATTATTATTAGCGGTCATTTTTGATCTACAAAACATGCAAAGTAACATTTTAATTAATAACGAGGTTAAAATTTATAGAACTCACACTAAAACATAACCCTCTAAAGAGATATTTTAGTGTGCTGAGATCTATATTTGACTTAATTCTAAACTCAGCTTTGGCATGACACTTAAAATTAAGTTATTTAGGCAGGTAAGTTCTTTACCAATTACATCTCATGTAACTCTCAGAATTTATAGAATAATGACATCATATGTCATTGTATGTTAGATTACTTCTAATGCCTTGGGCCCAAAACCGTTTTGATAGCCCAATTAAGTCTAACCAATTTTAAATATATGAGTAGCACTATTACTCATCCTACATAGCTAGGAATGTTTAAAGCACATTGCTTTGGCAATACGTACTTTAATACAATCCCAGTTTTAATAGGTGTTTAAGACATGGATGGCATCGAGACTTAAATTATTAATGAGGGTTCAACTTAGTTTATGTCTTGCATTGCATATCATTATATTATAGCATCCTATATGCATATATAATCTATCATCCACGTATCTCATACAAAATGATAAATATGTAAACGTGACTTAGCATGGCCAAACTAATATGATCTTCATGAGACCAAATGAAGATCATAAAGGAAACCCTATGTGAAAGACTTCCTATTACTACATTTGCAATGATACATATCTTCTAATCTTGAGCTCGTGCCTCCATCTCCATGGAATCCACTCGTCCTTGGTATGTGCCATCGTCACCACTTCGGTAGCTTGATTCTTCATTTATTACAATAAAGAAAACCTAACTACTTGTAAAATAAAATACAACAACGGCACGCAGGCCACGATAACCCAAAATAGAAGTATGACTAAGTCAATCACATAGGTCGTAAGGCCATGCTATGCACCATGCAAAGACATCAAACAATTATAATACGTCATACACAAACATAGTATAACAAATAATTATATTGACATTCTCAATGTCAAGGTAACGAACTATAGGGCGTACGCATACAGCGGTCCCACTGCCTGGTCAGCGGGCGGGTCCTGAAGGGGCAGCGCCCCTGGGTAGGGTCGAGGGTCAGCACCCCCAAAGCCAAACATAAAGCATTAATCGAATTCATAATTTTCTTTTCGAAACTCTAAAACAGACGTGTCAATCGTATTAACTATCCTACTGTTTTGAATACGTGTAAACCCATATAGAAGCATCGATCGAATCGATAGTTGTCATTCGTAATCCTAAAACAAAATCATCAATCGAATTGATGATCTGCCATTCGAAACCCGAAACAGAATCATCAACTGATTGATAGTCTTTCTGTTTCAAATATGAATCAATCTTGACAGAATCATTTTTGTATGTTTACATCTGATACAAACTGAATTGTTTTAGTCATCACACGACAAACGAATTCTGCCATTCACAATAATCTGGGTTATATCATCTCATGAAAATGATTTGAAAACACCAATCTCCTCTCATCAGATGAAATTCGAATTAGGGTTTTATACATATCATGCCATACGAAAAAAGAAAACATATAATCACATAAGCATGATATAATCGACTTAAATGAAAACAACAAGTGGCTATGATACCACTGTTAGGAAATCTGACAAGATCACTGCCAAAACGCACAGCAGACAAAACTTGATCTCCGATTTCCTACCAAGGATCCATGTTGTTCGTTTAATTCGATAAAAGAAATCAAAGCCTTACCTCTGTAGATTCGAAATCTATAGACGTAGGAGGTGCATGACATGAACACCCTCTTCCGATATCCACACAAATGCTTCCGTCCAGAGTGCTAGCTCTTGAATAGCACGGTTGAGAACTTTAGTTTTCTCTAAAACGAATTATGCTTTTTTCGTGTTGTCTCTATGTACAAGATACACAGGATATATATACATATATAGACATCAAAATCCGAGTCCTAATCGGATTAGTTAATGCCGATCAAAATCCATATGAGATATGAATTCTTCAGGATATTCAAAATCCATATCAGATATGGATTCTTTCGTTATTATCCGATAATATATATATATATACACACACACACACACACACATATAACCATAAAGAAAACGAAATAAATAATATAAATAATAATTAATATCTAATACTAATGTTATTAACATTAATATCAGCCCATACGCATCCTTGTGTGTGACTCGATAGGCCCATACTAATTGGTAGTCGGTTAAATCTTTATTAAACCAACAAGTCGTAATTGGCCTCTAGCAAGACATTAAGACTACCCAATTAATATGAGTACAGTCCAACTAGCCTAATAATAGTACACGTATTAATCTCTTTGTCACACGGTATCTAGTTTGAACATAAGTCATGATAAGCGTCATATTTATATTGTTCAAATGTATGATTACACGATCTTCAAGTAGACTGATAAAACAAATGATATTGATCACACTATCAATTCATTTGAGTACGATCATACATTTCACAGTCTCGCTAATCGAGAGGCCCAAAGATATCTCTCTCAAAAGAGAGGGACAAATTCTATTTTGATTGTTCAATATCTTTTGCATAATTTCTATCATATTCAATCATGACCTTTATTATTATTATCCAGTTACGGATAACGTTTGATCATGTCAAACTATAATAGTCCTTTTGTTGGAAACTATGACAATCTCAAGTCTAAGGATTAAAATATGACTATCATGAGATTTACTTATGACACTAATCCATGTAGTAATCTTATGATGGGTCTATCCAATACATTGTTCTCTAACAAGTATCTATAAGATTGATTTGTATCACCATACAGATAATCATCTCATGATTATCAAATTAGTGCTCATATCGGTTATAAATTTTTTATCTCTATAACAATAATGAACTAGGGACATATATCATAATTATGTAACACACTAACCAATAATAATGATAATAAAACCTTTTTATTTAATAATAAATGTATAACATAAACATCTAAATCATGGCCTAGGACATGTACACTAACATCTTCAACCAGCCTACTCTTTAATTGTTGGATCTTCAATGTTAATAGATTAAGCTCCATAAATTCAATTTGACTATATACTCATCTAAGATGGTCAATTTGACATATAGTCAGTTTTCTACACCAAATATAAGACATATGTTTGATCCGTATCTAGATAATATTCTAGAGCTATAAATCAAATTTTCTTCTTCATATGGTTTCATTATTCATCCTTCTTTAAGCCAAAGCTTGGTGACCCACCATATTCCATGTGTTTTAATTTTTTAAAATTTAAAGGATTCATATAGCTTAGATGTTTTTTTGTTGGCCTTTGATCCTCATAAATGTTCACATAACCTTTATAATATAAACATTTGAATCTTCTAGTTCTACATAGAATCCTCTGACAGAGAAATATTCAAGTTATTAAGAGGCTTGTTCAACTATATGCCCTTATTGACGTATTCATGACATATCAAAGTTCAAGTATTTCTAAATCTGTTTTTATGTTAATCGTGAAAACATTGCATCTAAATATAATAAAATATTTTAGAGTAGATATTCTATCATTTCAAAGCTCGTAAGAAGTCATATTAAGACTATTCCTCAACTACACCATATTGTAATAACCTAGGCTAATTAATTACTAAACCTAATTTGATTAGGAAATTTTTTCTAAACCCTATTCAAATTTCTATTTAAACAAGGCATGGACTTCTCCCTCCCCACATTAAACGTTCAGCTCCACGCTAGGAAAGAAAAAGAGTGATTCTCTTCTTCTTGCTTCAAGGCCGCTGGTTTTAGGACAGAGGGAGGAGCACCACCGCCTCGATCAATCCTTTCAAGCGCGTATTAATTACCAAGTAGGTACCCCCTAAACATCCGTTGAATGTAACAAACCATAATCTTTAATTTCTTTATGAAAACAAGGTCGTGCATCAGTATTGGTGATTTATAGATGTTTGATTATTTGATTTTATGTGTATGTGATGAATTGTATATCTGTATATATGATTGCATATGTATATATATGTATGACGTTATTTTCGTATGGTTAACATAAAAAGATTTCACTTTTGGTGTATATGTTAATAACAGAAATGGTTTGGAGATGTTCGTAGTGGCGGCACGTGGCCAGTGGTGGTGGGTTATGGCCACATGCTGCCGTGCTAGTGGTGGTTGAGGTAGTGGGGCTGGGGGTGCGACTGAGGGGGAGTGCGGCTGAGGGGGTTTGATTGGAGGGGGTTTCAGTTGGAGGGGGTGCGGCTGGGGTGGTTGAGCCAAGGGGAGAGGGTGGGGCCGAAAGGGGGGAGGGGTTGGCAATGGAGAGTGAAGGAGTGAAGTTTTGGCAGCAAAAACTGAGAAGGAAAATCGCACGGAAGGGGGGGAGAATCGACCGAAGTTGAGGCAGAAAAGAAGGAATAAGGAAAAGGAAAATAGAAGAAATGGAAAAAGAAAAGAAAAAGAAAAGGAAAAAGGAAAAGGAAAAGGAAAAGGAAGTGAAGGAAAATCTGTGCATGGGATTTATGTGTATTCATGTATCATGACATCGCATCTCTGTTTTGTTATGTTCCATTATGTTAAGTTATGCGAGCCGTAAGTCGCATATCTGTTCTGTTCTGTTTCGTTTTATTAGGTCCTCGGGTTATGCATTGCACGATAGGATGCATGTTCCTGATAACGTAGAAATATCATGCATCATATATGTGACATTTCCTTTCAAGCTCATCTCGCATGCTTATGTGCTTGATTGTTTTAAGAAGTTATGACTGTTATACGTATTTGTGAAAACGTGGACAATCTATTTTCGTATTACCGTACTTATATGTATTTCACTACTGTCCTAGCGTGTATGATCTCACAGGGCCGATGCAGACATGATACTTACTGAGTGACGTTTTTGTTTCTTAAACCGTTTATTATGTTTTCTTGCAGACGAATCAGGGTACGATTATATATGGGTTGGAGAAGACTCTTAGTGGGCTCACTGGGACTCATAGAGGCTGATGGGAGATTGATGATCAAGAATTAGAGAAGTTTCATTTTATTTATTATTTCATTTGAGGACTTAGCTTAGGGAATTTCATTTTACACGCATTACAATGTCGTTTAGGGGATTTTGACTTGATCTTGACTATTTATGATTTATGGATTTTACTTTCGGTTTAGGGTTTGAGTTGATTTATTTTGCTTCCGCAATGAAATACTCTATCGTTTTGATAAGTGCAGGGATTCGTACAGACGCCTTGTATATCCCTTAGCAAAATACGGCGGGCGTGCCGGTTCTGACCCTAGGGTTTGGGATGGGGCGCTACAGGTGGTATCAGAGCCCGAGGCTCTAGATCTACTGCGGAAACATAGAATTAAGAAGTGATCTTAGACGAAAGAGATGACTCTAGATTTATTATATGATCATAGATGTAAGTTTGATCTTAGACTAAGTGTGATAATAGACTAAGTTGTGATCTGAGACTAAGTTTGACCTTAGAATAAGTTTGATTTAGACAAAGTGATGATCGGGTTGGGGCATGGTTGGTTTCTATTTTCGTTTTACTTTCCATATCTAACTCTCTCCTGCATTTCTTTTAGATTTATATATATTCCCTGAAATGCCCTTGACAAAACTAAAACTTTTAAATTGTCAAATGATTCAGGCAAAAATGCCGCCAAGAAGAGAGAACTGTAGGAACGACAATGAGAATCCTTCTGAGAATGGGACTCCACCGCAGGTTATGCTTCCCCAAGCCATGATCGACGCACTACTGGTCATGGCCCAAGTTCTGATCCGGCAGCATCAGCGGCCACATGCTCCACCTCCTCTGCCACCACCACAGCATGGGATCCGATTCTATTATGGAGAGATGAAGAAGGTACATGCTCTGACGTTTGCAAGTAGTTCTGACCCGCCAGATGCGGAGCATTGGTTAGCAGAGATGGAGAAATGCTTCAGACTGACTCAGGTGCCAAAAGAGATCTGTGTTGATGTGGCCGCCCCACTGCTTAGTGGTAAGGTCAGTGAGGGGTGGGACGGCATGGTTCCCCGTATGCAGCCAGCTATCACATGGGCTTAGTTCCTAGAAGCTTTCCGGAAGTACTATGTGTCTGAGACTGCAATGTTGGAAAAGATGAGGGCATTCAACAAGTTACAGCACGGGAAGATGACAGTGAAAGAGTATGGCGAGACATTTCATGCTTTGGGGAAGTTCGTGCCTTCGGTTATGTCAGGTAACCGCCTGAAGATGCTTAAGATTGAGGAGGGGTTAGATTCTTGTATCCAATCCGCGATTGTGAATGCGGGCATGAGGACTTTTGATAAGATGCTCGACGCATGCTAAAGGGTTGAGAGTGACTTCAGGAGAGTCGCGGCTCAGGACCGGAATAAGAGACCTCGAGAGGAGGTTAGTGGGAGAGATGCAGGTAGATGGGTGAAGATTTCCCGGCGACCCCCTTTCGGACAGCCAGTCAGACCACCATCTCCATCGAGGGATGATCAGCAGTATGCACGCCCTCCGCAAGCCACGCCGTTGTGCAAGGAATGCAACAAGCTCTATTTTGTGGAATGTCATAAGAAGACCGGAGCCTGCTTCAGATGCGAGAAAGTGGGCCATGTTATTAGAGATTGCCCAGATATGAAGCCAGCGCCACAACCCGAGGCGAGATCGCCACCGCCCAACAAGCTTCGAACGAGTGCCCAAGTTCACACTATGACTAATGCAGACGTGCAAGGTTCAAAGAAATTAGTGACAGATACATTTAAGATTTACGTATTTCAGTTTTGTCTTTCTTCTTATCTGCTGATTATACTTGCATATGTTATACTTGTCTGACTCTGTCAAATTTAGGTATAATTCTTGTAAACGAAGTCCCAGCGAACGTACTATTTGATAGCGGCACAAGCCATTCATTCGTCGCTAGGAAATTTGTGAAGAATCTTAATAAATGTCCTGAACGATTGGAGACTCCTTACCGGGTGTTAGCCACCGGGGACCAAGTAATTGTTTCACATCATCAGTACCAAGCTTGCAAATTAGAGATGGAAGATCATATTTTTGACGTGACTCTTATATCCATCCAGAGGAGTGACTTTGATATAATTCTTGGGATAGATTGGTTCGCTCGTTATCACGCCAACATCAATTGTCATCAAAAACAAGTTATTATCAAGGACCCAGCCAGAAAGGAGCTTGTTTTCCAAGGGAGGCCTAAGTTTAAAAAGGCGCCACAAAAGGTCTACCTAACAGCAACTCAGGCATATGAGGCTCTACGAAAGGGTAGGGAAGGTTTTCTGGTTTATGTTGTGGATCCCAGCGTCGGAGTACCTTCTATCGACGAGATACCAGTTGTCAAAGAGTTCAAAGACGTCTTTCCTGATGAGCTACCCGGTTTACCGTCCAACCGTGAGATAGAGTTTGAGATTAAGCTAGCACCTGAGGCGGAACCCATATCTAAATCTCATTATCGTATGGCCCCGCCGAATCGAAGGAACTCAAGGAGCAATTGCAAGAGCTGTTAGACCGAAAGTTCATCCGACCCAGTGCTTCACCATGGGGTGCACCTGTTCTATTTATGAAAATGAAGGACAGGAGTATGCGCATGTGCATCGACTACGTAGAATTAAACAAAATCACCATAAAGAACAAGTACCCTCTTCCCAGAATTGAGGACCTTTTCGACCAGCTAAAAGTACAATTTATTTCAAGAGAACTTGAATTACATTTATTGTGAACTGAGAATTTCCTTTGTACTCGTTCAGGGTGCCAGGGCATTCTCAAAGATCGATCTCAGGTCAGGATATCATCAACTGAGGATCAAGGACGACGATATTACGAAGACGGCCTTCCAAACAAGATATGGACATTATGAATTTCTGGTGATGCCCTTTGGACTCACTAACGCCCCTGCAGCATTTAAGGACATGATGAAAACCACGTTCAGAGACCAACTAGATAAATTTGTGGTGGTGTTCATCGATGATATCTTGGTATACTCGCCAGATGAAGAGACACATGAGATGCATCTGAGGACCGTTCTAGGAATATCTAGACAGAGGAAGTTCTTTGTGAAGTTTAGTAAATGCGAGTTCTGGCTGTGAAGCGTATCCTTCTTGGGTCATCTGGTGTTTGTGGAAGGTATATCCGTGGACCCCTAGAAGATTAAAGCAATTACCGAGTGGCCGAGGACAACAAATGTGATTGAGGTGCGGAGTTTTCTTAGGTTGGCCGGTTATTATGGAAAGTTTGTGGAGGGTTTCTCAACTATTGTTGTACCTTGAGCCGTTTGACTCAGAAGAAAACGAAATTTGAGTGGACCCTGAATGTGAGAAGAGTTTTACAGAGTTAAAGAAAAGGTTGACAACCGCGCCCGTATTAGCACAGCCTTCCAGGGAAGGAGAATTTGTAGTATACAGTGATGCTTCTAAAAATGGTTTGGGCTATGTGTTGATGCAAGAGGGAAGAGTTATAGCTTATGTATCAATACAGTTCAAGCCATATGAATAGAATTATCCGACTCATGACTTCGAGTTGGCCGCAGTAGTGTTTGCTTTGAAGATTTGGTGACGCTACCTTTATGGAGAGAAATGCCAAGTATTCATAGATCATAAAAGTTTAAAGTACTTGTTCACTCAGAAGGAACTTAATATGAGACAGCGTCATTGGTTGGAGTTGATCAAAGACTACGATCTCACGATCAGTTATCATCCGGGCAAGGCTAATCGAGTGGTTGATGCACTGAGCAGGAAATCGAGCCACGCCCGGCAAACCCCATTGGAGAGGGAGATTGCAGAGTTCGATTTCGATATCGTTGACTCTATAGCAAATGTTCTGACCACCCTAACCATTACGCCTACACTGGTTGAGAAAATTAATGAAGCGCAGGCTGACGATGAGGTCTTACATGATATTAAGCAGAGGTTGTCTACTGGACAGGTCAAAAAATTTTAGGTGTTAGGAGATGGGAGTTTTTGGTTCCACAAAAGATTATGTGTGCCCCATAATTTGGAACTTAGAAGGGAGGTGCTATAGGAAGCCCATAATACTACATTGTCTATCCACCCGGGAGCCACCAAGATGTATAATGACTTGAAAAGGAACTATTAGTGGAGTGGTATGAAAAGACACATCATGGAGTTTATAGAGAGATGTTTGGTGTGTCAACAGGTTAAGGCAGAACATCAGCAACCCAGAGGTCTAATGCTACTATTAGAGATTCCCATGTAGAAGTGGGAGCATATTACCATGGATTTCGTTGTTGGACTTCCCAGGACAAGAAATAATAATGATGCCATTTGGGTTATTGTTGACCGTTTGACTAAGTCTGCACATTTTCTTCTGATATCGATGGAGATGCAGTTGGAGAAGTTGGTGACTTTGTATGTGGATTATATTTTGAGCTTACATGGTGTTCCTATGAGTATAGTTCTGACCGTAACCCGAGATTTACGTCGCGATTCTGGAGAGCTTGTCAGAAAGCTATGAGTACCGAGTTGAGACTGAGTACAGCATGCCATCCCCAGACCGATTGTCAGTTCCAGAGGACTATTCAGACGCACGAGGATATGTTACGAGCATGTGCATTGGATTTCAAAGGGAACTGGGATGGCATGGTGACGCTAATTGAGTTTTTGTTCAATAATAGTCATCACAGTGCTATTGAGATGGCACCATTTGATGCTCTTTATGGACAGAAGTGTAGGTCACCACTATATTGGGATGAGGTTGGTGAGAGAGCCATTAATGGTCCGGAATCGGTCGAGCAGACATTAGAAAAGTTCAAGGTGATTCGTCAGTGATTGAATGCGGCCCAGGATCGGACTAAGAGTTAGGTTGATTTAAGGAGACAACCTTTGGAATTTGAGGTAGGAGAGAAGGTGTATCTCCGAGTTTCGCCTTCTAAAGGGGTGATGAGATTTGGAGTGAAGGGTATGTTGAGCCCTCGATATGTGGGTCCCTTCGAAGTTCTAGAAAATATTGGAACTCTGGCTTATCGACTTGTTTGATGATTTGATTATATGTGTATGTGATGAATTGTATATCCGTATATATGATCGCGTATGCATGTATATATATATGTATGACGTTATTTTCGTATGGTTAGTATTAAAAGATTTCAATTTTGATGTATATGTGAATAACGGAAATGGTTTGGAGGTGTTGCTAGTGACAGCGCGTGGATGGTGGTGGTGAATTATGACCACGTGCTGCCGTGCTGGTGGCGGTTGAAGGAGTGGGGCTGGGGGGTGGCTGGGGGTTGCGGCTGAGGGGGTGTGGTTGGGGGGTTGAGCCGAGGGGGAGGGTGGGCCAAGAGGAGGGGAGGGGTTGGCGGTGGAGGATGAAGGAGTGCACGACTATAGTCATGTTTTGGAGGCACAACCGATAGAGATCAGAGGTGATGCAACGCATAAGGAGGTCCCGATTTGCATTATTGATCGAAAGGAATCAGTTCTAAGGAGATGTTCAATCCCTTATATCAACAATAGAGTATTCATTTTGAAAGGGAAGCAACGTGGGAACCTTAGCAGAAAATGCGAGAGCAGTACCATCAACTTTTCAATTAAGGTACATAAGTTTCAAGGACGAAACTTATTATAAGGGGGAGAATATGTCACAACCTCGTTTTCTTATTGTCAATAATTTGAAATAGACTAAAGTATCATACCAAGTGGCTATGACATTATACTTGATTACTTGTTATGGTGAACATATTATTAAAATCTAAGTAAATGTATGTAAGATATCTAATGAATAGTGAATGGTAAATAAATAGTTGTAAGATGAGATGGATAATGTAACATTTAATTGTTACTACACAAGATAAATAAATAAAAAGACATGAGACAAATACTTTGTTTAACTTAAATAAAAGGAAAAAGAAATTAGCCATAAGAAAAATTTATCTTCTTACACATCGTTTGGAAGAGAAGGCAAGCAACCCTTCCATCCTATGTGCAACCGGCAAAGGCTTTGGGAAGGGAAAAATAAAAAGGCCTTCCAACTTGTCATGAGTTGCATGCGTGGAACCTCATCACGAATTACACTTTACTCAACCACTCCCCCAAACCCTTTGAATGGCTGGCCAAAATGGAGTAGGAAAGGGGGACTCCATTCTTCCTCCTCATTTCACTCCTCACATAATTCATCTTCAACCAAACTCCCCTTCCCCCTCCAAGAAAGAAGCAAACTCTTCAACCTCACCTCCATCCCTCAAGAAAAACCGAGAGCTGAAGTAAGAAAGAAAAGGAGAAATATTTCCTCTCTTCATCACACATCCTTCCTTCAAGTCATGGCTAAGACACCCTCCCTCTTCTAGTCATAGAATCCGAGAGTTAGGGAACTAAGGAGCAAGAAGAATTAAGTTAAGATTCTAGTAAAAATGATTCTAAATGCTCCTATCTAACACCTTCTATAGTTGCTCATCAACTTCCTTCTTTTTGGTTCATCAAACCATGGCCTCCCCTAGGAAAGGAGAATAAAGAATCTCCAAGCTAAGGCAAAGAATCAAGCATTTAAGTCTCTCATCAAGAAGGAACTTTCAAATCAAGGCTTGAATCTAGTGAAGTAGGCAAGTACATCTCTTAGATTCCTCGTCTCCTTTCTAAATGTAATTTCTATAAGAAAAATGGATCATTCATGAGTGTATTCAAGGCTATGTTTCTATTAAAAAAAGTAATGATACTATGCATGTGTGCTTTGAATCATATCTTTTATAAAGAGCATATTTGTACATATGACATGGGTAGTGTACAGTTGTTAAAAGAGTGAAAATTGTAGTTTTGAACAAGACTAGTTTATGATGAAGCATGAAGATGATGATGCATGTACTTAGCTAAGATTTAATTACAAGATTCTTGTTCTTACATGATGATTTTGTTGACTCCCAACCTCATGAAACTTTCGGGCCTTAAGGATACAATACCTCTTGATTGAGCATAATTACCTTCATAAGCTTTATGCCTAGTGTAGTCTGCCATGTAGTGGTTTGAAGACTTTTTGGGGGTTAAACATGATTGTTTAGAATGAAGCTCCTAATCCCTTGATTTCCAACACTTTGTAATTGTTGTGGATTTTAGTACCCTTGTTGGTGAGTATATGTCCGGTCTAGATGGGGGTGGGAACCTTACCCCTTTTGGTTTTAGGGATAAATAAACTGAAGGGAAGTAAATAATGAAGTATGTTGTGTAAAAATAGTAGTAGGTAGATGGGTATATAACTTTCGGCCATAGTGCCTTATTCATGTGTAATTTATGTATTTTGCAAAATGGACCTCAAACACGTATATAGTGGTACACTTTGGAAAATGTTTTCCCGTTGGACTTTGCCTGGCTCTTGGTTTTAAGCCTTACAAAAGTGTTGTCCATTTTGATTGAAAGATGGATATAGTTGTTAAGTGTTAACTATATGGAATAGTGTAATTTTCGTATTCATGTGTACTTATATGTGATTAGTGAACTTAGTGTGTAATATGTTGTAATGTGTATAATGTATGGATTGGTGTGTGTATATATATATGTATAAAACTGTATGGAAATGGATCATAGTGCACATCATTTTGCAAAAAATTCAATGGTTTTGAACATGGAAAATTGCATATGGCATTCGTTTACGAAATCACGAACCTGCCGTGGATGGGATATGGATATGGACTGGTCTCCAACCAGATATAGATATGTACTGGTCATTGACCAGATATGGATACGGAATGGACTATGGATATGGAGTGGTCGCCGACCAGATATAAATATGGACATGCATTGCATTGCTTTATAACACTTGAATCATCATTGCATCATCATGGAATGGATCATGGAAATTATATGGACATGGATTATCAAGGAAGTTATATAGACATGGATTATCATGGCAAATTTTATGGACATAGGTTGGATTTGTAAATCATTTGTAATGATTTGTGTATGGACTTATTTACGAGGGATGTGCTAAATTCTATTTGTGAAATGGAGATGGATATGTATGTTTTGTGATGTAAATTATTTTAGTACCCCGTCTTCGCATGTTTGATCCCATGGCGAATCTAAAGGGGTTTACTTGCTGGGCGATTTGTGTTATCGCACAAACTTTTCATCTAAAAAAAACTGTTGATAATAGGGATCAGGACGCAGTATATGTAGAGGACGAGCCAGAGATAGGCTACCCCTGATTTGAGACGTAGGCATCCGAATTTGCACTTAGATGTTTCATTTTTGATGGCTATGTATTATGGACTTATTTTGGGACATTGGTATGATGTATGTGTTGAGAAAAAGAGTTTGAGTAATTTACGAATACATGATTTAAATACCACGTGTTTAAGAAATGCATGACAATTTTATTGCTTGACATGTTTTTGTGATAAACTTGCCTTATATACTTTATATATAATGTTGCCGTACTAACAAGCTATGAAGCTTTAAAGCTTACATCAAATGACAAACATTTGTTGTGTTTGAACTATTTTCAGGTGCTACCATTAATGAACTAAACTAGTTCATTAAGTGAAGTACTTAGTTAAATGAACTATAGTAGTTCATTAAATGGAGATATATTTGAAGAAGGCATGATGGCAACAAACTTGGAAATGGAAAGTCTCCTCTCACTCCTCATTCGCACGTTTATATATATATATATATATATATATATATATATATATATTCAGATTTTTTTTATAAAAAGGCATAATACACATATATTCCGACGTACTACCGACAGGTTACATATATTACGAACGTACATCAATGTCACACCACTATACTTACCTCATATTTATGAGTACATTCAGGTCTTATATCATATGATATAAGTCATGGTGATGACAAAATTATTACGACATGTTACAAGGTTATAAACCGAAAAGTGTCGTATCGGGTGACTACCGAAACTTCGTCAACGTGTTACGTACTTTCCATAAATAGATGGGTAGCCCATATACTCTAAAAAGAGCCAAAAATTTTGTGTCTTACATGGTATATTCATCCATAAAATCATTCCATGTTGGCACACACAAATCACTCCCAGTTAAGGCCAAATTGTGGAGATTCCAAATTCAATGGATTTGTCACATGGGATGCCACTTTAATCATCTATTAGAGCTGAATGTTCAATTTATTTTATGTATATTATGTGTGACATAATATATATAACATGTGCAAAAAGCTTGAATTTAATCGGAGTACTGTTTCTGGCAGATTCGCGCAATCAAACTACAAACGTATTTTTAAAAGGTTAGAGGTTGAATTTTAATCTGAAATTTTTAGGAGATACTAAGAACATTTGAGAGTAGAATCTCTTTAAATTTCAGAATTTTTGAAGGTCTCTAACCAGGTCTTTCAAACGTTGTAATTCAGGATTAGAAAACAGAAATTGTTTTGAGAAGTTAGGTTTTTGGTTCAAAAGATTTTAAAAACCAAATTTTCCGCACAACTATTCAATCCCCCCCTTCTAGTGGTGATATACAGGACCTACGGTATGGACTATGTACTCCGGATGGATTGCACTTTCGGACATTTTGGTATTTTGCAAACATTTAAGTTATGATGCTTCCGCTATATTAGTGCATGTTTTATATTGTAACGTGTATTCGATTGGTATCGACGCATTGTATTTCTATTAGTAGAGTACGGCAAGTTTACCATTCCGATATCATAGTCTCGGGTAGAGCACTACAGGTATGATGTATACATCGATCGATCGGTTTATCTCTGGTTGAGAGATCGATGTCTCACATTGAGGTTCTAGTTTTGACCTCTACATACATGGATCGATCTATGTCTCTTCCGAGAGACTGATGTACACATCGATTGACCGATGCGTCTTAACCTAAGAGATCAACGTCACTTTCTTTATTTATTTCAACTTGTTGATATTTTTATGGTATAGAGTTGTATTTCTTTAGTATAAAATCATGCATTTGAAAATTATTCAAGCATAAACACAACATTCTCAACAATATTGACTTTTGAGTTTTGTCGTAAAATGTAAAACACATGAAGTGTACAGATCGAAAAAACACAAAAGAGCTAAAGGTGATTTCGGCAAAACATGAAAAGGTGAAAAAGTAATTATCCCTTAGTTACTAAATAACACTATGTCTTATATGTGTGTTAGTATAGTTTTCATTTATCACGTCGAAATTGTGAAGATTTATATTCATAAAAATAGTTTCATTCGTGGAGGCAAGACGTCATGAGTAGGGGGTTCAGTCTCCTTTTGAAATAGGAACTTTTTCTTTTTTATTAATTATGCCTTATATATTATTGTGTATACATTCCGGTATTTAAACAAAAAAAGATACTAATAATATTTAACAACTTATATGATAACGATATTGAGTTGGAGCTGGAAAACTTCTTGTAACATGACATAGAAGTAAACACTCATGACTCATGACTTGACAGTAAACAACCAAAAAAAACCTTCCTGGTGCACTAAACTCCTGCGTTTGCATAGGGTCCGGAAGAGCCGGACTGCTTTGCGATCTGATGTAGACAACTTTACCTTTCACATTGTGCAAGAAGCTATTTCTGCATCTCGAACCAGTGACCTCAAAGTCATAAAACATGGTCCGGGGAGGAGACGGATCGCTTTACGATCTGATGTACATAGCCTTACTCTACACTTTATAAAAGAGGCTCTTTCCCTGACTCGAACCCATGGCATCAAGTTCGTAAAACAACAACTTTACCCGTTGCTGCAAGGCCTGCCCTCAACAACAGAATTAAAATTAAAGACCAACTATATAATGGTCCTCACAAAGCCCTCTGCATGCCATAGGAAGAAAAAACAATAACATTACCCTATTGTTTTAGAGGCTCATGTCTATGATGGGGTATGGGAGAATCTGATGTATGCAACCATACACATGTGTTAGAAACACACAGAGATTGTTTTCCGATGACTCATAATAAAAATTGCGTCAAGCTGTGTTGATCAACTGCTACTTCAAAATATAAAAAGTTCAGTCAATTTAGTGAGTCATTTTACTTTATTCCATCATATTCCAAAGTCAAGGAAGAATGTGTCATTGACTCTATTAGAATTATAAAAACGCCATAGTGATATCTAATCACTAGCCTAATGTCTATCAATTAGGCAATGTCTATCAATCAGGATATTATACAAATCTACAGCTTATGAAAGTAATATACACCTGGTAAATCAATCGTAATCGATTAGGCTAATCATATCTTGATCATATCCTTATATCTTATCCGTTAACACATAAGAAGAGACGACAAAACAAAAGAAAACTTTCACTCACGTTCTTAAAGGGACACAAATTTGAGAGCTTCAACCAGAACAAGCCTAGAACAAATATGTTTAGCAGGCAAGGTGCGAACAACTTAGAACAAAGGACCATTTGCGTTTACTTAGTACCAGGAACTTTGCAGAACCACCCCACAAATGTGTTGTAATCACATACGCAACCTGTAACATCGCATTCATCCTGGCCATCGTTACAGTAAACACCAAAGCATAGCTGTGGTAGTTTCCTATAGTCGAAAGCCCGTAGATTTGGCTTATTCTGAAGCCATTTTCTCCCTGTCATCCAACTGACTTGTCTGCCCTCGTCGACTTTCCCTGCCAGCACATGGATGACTCCAGCATAAGAGAAACAATCTATGAAACTATTGTGTAAGATATTCAAATAAAGCCTCCACATGTTTTTTTTTTCTTGAGTTTCCAGTTTTAGACCCTCTGTTTTTTTTTGGGATAAAATTACAACAACATTGCTTGGTTGCGTAAGAGGTTCCCGGTTATAGCGAGATATGGGGAGTCGGATGTACGCAACCATACCCATATATTAGAAGCACACAGAGGTTGTTTCCCGATGACCAATAATGATGCATCAAGCTATGTCGATCAACTGCTACTTCACAATATAAAAAGCGCTCCAATTTAGTGAGTCATTTTTCTTTTTTCCATCATATTCCAAAATCAAGAAATATGCTTGGCTCCATTGGAAATATAAACGTGGAAGTATTTTGTGTAAGATATTCAAATAAAGTCTCCATATGTTTTTTTTAGCTTCCAATTTTAGACCCTCTGTTTTTTTTGGGATAAAACTACAACAAAAATGAAAATTGCTTCAATATTTGTCGATCAACTGCTACTCCACAAAATAAGAAGAACAACCAATTTAGTGAGTCATTTTGCTTTATTTTATCATAGTTCAAATTCAAATAAGAGTGTGTCTTTAACTCCATCATAATAGTTAAATGAAAACTTGTTTGGGATAAAACTGGAAAGTAAAGCTTCCAGCCAAATTCTGGGAAAGATGTACTACACGCGCATAAATTAGCCGGAAAATATGATTTTCTTGCCAGGAAAAAAGTATAAATAAAAACACTCATTTTTCTCCCCAAAATACTGTTATCTTCAACCTCCTTTTTTTTTCATGGCATTCCGATTCCTTCCACCACCACTTATTCTGGTGTCAGATCCAATGCGGCGCAGAAGAATTTTTCTATCAGTAACTGTTGCGAGGAGAACTCCAAACGTGCTACGTTCCAAAACTATTGTGAAAGAATCAAAGAATGTAATCGGTTCCATTACCACAACAGTTTGTCTTATAGGCTCTCGGAGTATGAAGGGTTGGATGTACATAACCATATACATATGTTAAATACACAAAGAGTTTGTTTTCTGATAACATATAATGAAAGTTGCGTCAAGATGTGTCGATCAACTGCTACATCAAAATATAACAACCACCAATTTAATGAGCCAATTTACTTTATTCCATTATATTTTCCGGTCAATAAAGAAAATAAATTACTAGAAAACCAAACATCAACTCTCTCAAACTGTGTATTGCTTAGATTCAAAAAGACATCTAATAAATTGGAGATTCAATGTGTATATGTGCGTACTATTTATGTAATTACGAATGAAATTAAGATGCTGCAATTCTTTTTTACAGATACACTAAGTTTTACGAATTCAACTTGGTTGCGTAGTAAATGCTATTACACTTTCTGGCCGTGTGGTAAATGCTATTGCATTTCTGGGTAAGAATATGGATTTGAATTGTGTCCCTTTCTCGTGTGCTTGTGATTAAATTTTAAAATTAAAAACAACTGAAAAACTGTACAAAAAAGAAATTAGTGCAGACAAACCACTCCAATTGACGGGTGCCCATTTATGGTTATCCTTCTGCGATTGGGCATGCATGTTGAATTCATTGGTTTTCTGTTTCAACCAATGGTTAAACTGGGTGGAAGTCTACTCGAAAATAGTCTATTGAATGAGAGGTTGAACCCAACCAGTAAGGGTCTCTGTCACCTTCGGTCTAACAGGGTGTGTAGACACATCTTGACACCGAAGGAACAAATGACGGGCTGATATGTCAGCCTATCAGGTCATTCCAAGGGCTAATAGTGCTCCCACACTATCCAGCTAGCCTGGAGGGAGTTCAAACATTCTTGCCTTTAACAAGGTTCGAACCCTGACGTTCTTTTCGAAACCCCATACTTCAAACCACTAGGATATGTCGTGGAGATAACTAGTCTATTGAATGAACATAACTACTCTAGTAGGCGGTTCATCAGTTTGACCGGTCTGAGTATTAAACCGGGCAGATTATAATAGCTATGATGCTAAGTTATCGTAAAATAGTTTTATTAAAACGCATAAAACTTTGAATTGAGCATTATGGTTTGGTATAAAGCATGTTGCAGACGCATGCATGCAGAGCTTAACTCATGTCTCTGGACAAGTAGATATTTATTAGGGAGAATTTGGATAAACAACCATCGAAAGACTATTGGGAATACTCCTTCCCATCACATGGGGAAACCAAAAAGCAAACATGAAAAAGATAAGTTTCACTCATGTGTTGAAACGGATAGGAACTTTGAAGACACCATGTGAGTTTACTCATCAGGAGAAGTAGGAACACTTTTGCGGCAATGGTATCTAAATAAGGATAGGGCGTTCCCGATGTACTAGTGTCCGACGTTTGCGTAGGATTCGGGAAGGAGCCGCATTGCTTCGCCATCTGATGTACGTATTCTTACCCTACACTTTGAGCAAGATGCTGTTTTCCGGCTCGAAAACCTGACCTTAATTTAGGAAATAGAGCATTTTGGAAGAAATAAGACATTGCAATGACATACCTTTCCCAATAAAGGGTGCCCGATTATGGTTTTCATTCTGAGATTTGGCTTGCAAGACGAGGCAGAGAGCTGCAATCAAGTAAACTAATTTCACCATCCTTTTGAAGGGTGCAGGTGATAGCATAACGTGGCATGCGAAGTGCCTTGCCTTTTCTTCTTTTTTAATTAGATTTGTGATTTCGATTTAAGTATTTGAGGCACAATATATAATAATGCAGTTTATGAGAACCCAAACAGAAAAGTAATTGGAACAAGCCCAAGCATGGTGAGTATATTCCATTAGCTGCTTGTTCACAGTGAAAATATAATAGTCCAAAGTTTCTCCCCTTTGTTCTGTCTTATTAGATATTAATCAAGCATTAAAAAATTAGTAGTTGAACTAGCACCTTGATTCGTGTAAGAATGAAGACATCTTTGTCCGTCATATCCAACTTGATTCAAATAACATAATTTTGAGCCGGAAGTTCGTCTTTTATTTTCTGTAGTTATTGATTCAATTTCGGTTGAAACTTGGGCTTACATGATGTGATGACTATATTCACTCAAAACTTTAAAACAATGAGTGGTGGTTGCTCGTCCTCATATAAACCATATATTTTTGTCAAACTGGCCAATGTGGGACAATTCTGTCAACACCCGCCCTCACGTGACAACGTAGCTTGACATACACATGTGTCTTAGAACCCGCCCTCAACCACAAACCACAAGCCATGCATGAACATCTGGACTTGAGTGGAGGGAGACAATAGATGTCTAATCATGGGCCACGTAAGGTGTGAGTCCACATTTTAAACTGGCTCTGATACCATATTGAAACTTGGACTTACATGAAATGAGGCTTCTATCCACTGAAAACCTTAAGGCATTGGGTGGTGGCGACTCATCCTCATATAACCCATATATTTTTGTCAAATTGGCCAATGTGGGACAATATTGTCAACACCCGCCCTCACATGACAACATGGCTTGACATATACACGTGTCTTAGAACCCGCCCTTAATCACAAATCACAAGCCATGCATGAACATCTAGACTTGATTGAGGGGAGACAATAATGGCCAATCATGAGTCAGACGAGGTGTGAGTCCACATTTTAAACTAGCTCTGATACCATGTTAAAACTTGGGCTTACATGAGGTGAATCACATCTCCACTCAAAACTTTAAGGCAATGGATGGTGGTGGCTCATCTTCATATAAACCATATATTTTTCTCAAATGTCAATGTGGGACAATATTCTGAACAATTTCCTAATCTCGCTTTAGAATATTATCTTTTGGTTTGCAAGTGTAATCAAATTAAGGCATTTCGTCAATAAATTTTAAAAAATAAATTATATTACTTAAATGTGGGTTTTCTTGTATAAAATTAGACACTCAAAAAAGTGTATTTGTTTATTCATCTAGCTTAATTCTCATATAAAATATTGTTTTAACCATTACATAATGAGTGATTACATACATCAAATATGGGAATAGATGTTGCACTCGAGAATTTCTGAACTAGCCGTTAAGGCATTAATTTAAAATTAACGTAGCCGTGGGTGTAACGATCCTTCGAAATTTAATTAACTATAGGGTATCATTTACGTCCAAGTCATTTCGTAACTCTATATTGGATATATTTATTATATAGACATAAAGTAGCAATAAAGGAAAAGTAAAAAATAATAAAAATAAAATAAAAATAAAACATAAAATATATAAAGAGATAAGGTGCCTTGGGTGAGAGGGTGGACAAAACAAAAAGAAAGATTTAATACAAAAAAAAGGGGGCCGGATGGGTGTGGGATAGAAAAAAAATAAAAAAAATTTAATAAAGTACATATATACGGATGGAAAGTGACGTGGGTGAAGTGTTGTGAATTGTAAAAAAAATAATAATAAATGAAAAGGCTAAAGATGGATAATGATTGAATTTTAAAAAAAGAAAAAAAAAGAAAAAGGGTGGACGTGATTGTAGTGGGGGAATAACCACCCCCTGATTGACGCCTGCCAACGGAAGAACCAAAATAAATTTAAACCCCTTGCCCACTCCCATTTGGCCAGCAATCGTGAGAAGATATGTATTCAAAAAAAAAGGAAAAAAAAGGCTAAGAGAAAAGGTGCAACTGCAGAGAAAGAGTGGAAGAGAAGAGGAGGGGTATCACGGCGTTCAAACCCATTTGGTAATCGTATAATTGTGAAACAGACTGCAACCAGGTAGGTTCCCTTTTCCCCCTCCGGTTGGTACAAATTCAAGCATGCTTTGGTGATATATTACGTATTTTGTTGTTTTTAATTGTTGAATTTCAATGCATGTTGTTGGATCTGTGAAAAACATGAAGTTTTTGAAGACTCTGGATGTCGCGTGATGCGTATATGAACTTGCGTTATCTTGCGTCTATCTGTGTGACTGTGATTTGATTTTAGGAAAAAATTTGATAATCAAAATAGTAAGGATTTGATTTTAGAAAAAAATTTGATAATCAAAATAGTGGAACTGTTAGCAAGATTACAAGTCTTTCATCTTGTTTTGGCCTTAGAATAGGTTCTCATAGACTGGAAATAGGCGAAAATATAGATCGGGGTCGAAAACGGACGCCGGAGGCGTTCGGAGCGCCTCACACGCCGCCGGAAGGAGCCGCGCGTGGGCGTACACGTGCTCAGGGGTGGCGGCGCTAGGGATTACAGGTTAAAAAAAATTAATTAAACAAGGGCCGAAGCCCGAACCGGCGGCAGGCCAGCCCTTAACGGGCCGGATGCATCTAGTACCAGGCTTGGCCCATTATCAACGAAAAATTAAAAAAAAAAAGGACAGGCTTAGCGGACCGGGCCGAATGGCCAATGGACCGGGCCGGCCAATTAAGCGAATAACCAAAAAAAAGGGAAATAACGGATAGCAGGCCGGACCCTGGCGGGCCGGACCAAGCAGCACGCGGGCTGGACTGCAGAGAAAGAAAAGGAGCCAGCCCATTATATAAAAGATAATTATTTTCTGAATTTCTGGAATTTAATAAATGTTGTTTAATTAGTTAATAATAAGAATAATTATAGGAAAAATATAAATAAATATCAGAAAATTCTAAATAAATTCTAGAAATTATAAAATGCTGAAATTAAATTATTTTCACTAAATTTTAGTAATTGTGATAAATTATTTAATTCGGATAATTAGGTAATAATTAGAAATAAATAAGGGAAAAATGAGGAAAAATATAGGAAATGCACGATAAACGTATACAAGCCATGGAAAAGTGGATTTGATGCTGAAAAACGTTGAGTTTAGCATTCGAGCAACACTGAACCTAGATTTGAGTGCCGGAGGATGGTGAGGATGGGTCAGGAGCCTCAGGCGATTGTGTTTTTGCATTCATGGCACGTGCATTGCATTGATGGTGGGTCGTGACGTACGGGTCACGAGCGCTGAGGATGGTGTACGGTGGCGGGGCCACGACACTCAGGATGGTGTGCGGTGGCGCGGCCACGCACACTCAGTATGGTGACTGTGGGGTGTACGACCTACAGCCACTCAGTAGGACCCGGGTTCATGCATTGCACGGTGGAGATATCGGCATTCTGTGTGACATGACTTTGTTGCGTGTGACATGCATAGTAGGACATGCATCACGATGTTGCGCATTCTTTATCTGGAGTGAATTACTTTCCGTAGTCTTTTGTATGCTTATGTGATATCATGTTTTATGTGTTATGTGTTATATAATGTTAGTATGCTAGTCTTGTACGAGTTGGAGGCAGGTGCCTACTGGGTGATTTTCCGTCACTCATCCCTACTCCCCCCACCAGGTGAATACGAAGAAGCATACGACCATGTCTTTGCTGAGGACGGGGCTGACACATTAGTATGGGCAGGCTGATGGTCGCACCTAGGATACAAAGCGACCTTGCGGCTGTCTGTTGTTATTTTATTGGGGTTTCATCAGACACTATCCTGTTTAGACTGATAGCCTTTAGAGGTTGGCACAATGACTTTATTACCATCACTGATGTAGTATTTTATTGAGGATTTCTTGGTCCATATAATTTGATGTTATGGTAATTCGTTTCCGCGAAAAATTTCTACGTCTTTTCGGACATGTTGGAAATTGATTCGACGCTTTGTATTCTCCTTAGTGAGATACGGCGGGCGCACTGTTCCCGATGCTAGGGTTTGGGAGCGGGGCGTTACAAGTGGTATCAGAGCCGAGGCTTCAGATCCGCCTCGAAAACACAGGATTAACTAGATCACTTAGACATAAGCTATGATTTTTTTTACCTAGGAATAACAACTATACCCTTAATAAATGAAGTAGACCTAAGTTATGATCGGGTTAAGGGAGGTGTGTGACGTTGGTGAGCTTTCTCTATTTAATTACCGTTGTACCCCTGAACTTTTGCATGAGCACCCTAAATGCTCAAAACCCTCCATTACTCCTGTCAATCCAAATTCTCGACAAAGTTCGCACGAATTCCAAGAAAATGCTATCCCCTAAAAAAAATTTATGACAAAGGAGGCAACGGTGGTTATGGTAACGACCACCAGGAACAGGGGGTCAGCCTCCAAGCATTGACCGACACCATGACCACCAGTTTGGCGCGATAGCGGCAGTAGCAGTTGAACCAGCGGCTTCCGCCGCTGCCACCACCAGATATGAGGTTCTACTATATGGAAATGCAGGACTTTCGGAATCTGATATTTAGAAGGACCCTTCACAGGAGAGGCATAAATATGCGACATGACCGCTAATAATCACAAGACCGCTCGCGATGGAAGTACAGTCGTAAAGGAGTGTAGGGCCACCTCGACCACCACGTGCTCATTGTTGATGCCACGTTTGGGTCAGTATGGATGGATTATGCAAGCATGAGTGCAATCAACAAGGACGTTTTACGAGTAAGGGCACTGATCAGAGGCAGTCATCACCATTACAGCAAAAAAATCAAGAACAGCATAAAGAGAAGCAAGGATCAGTGTCCATATCTATGTGATGACTAATGCAGACATCAAAAAGGCTGGCGACGTCGTACCAAAGTTCAACCACCGGCGACCAGGTATCAAAGACTCATCATCAGTACAGATGATAAATAAAAAAAGTCAGAGCCGCGCAGCGGAAGCTTGAGTTTCTTAAGTCACGTAAGTCCAGAAGAGTGAACCTCATTGGATCCTTAGAAGATTAAGGATATCGCTGAGTAGCCCTGACCGACTAAGGTGACTGGAGTAAGGAGTTTTTTTTTGGTGTGGCCCGCTGCTACATGGAATTCGTTTAAGGGTTTTCGTCGATACTGGTATCCCTGAGCTGACGGAAGAATAAGAAGGCAAAGTTCGAGTAGACAGTTGATATCAACAAATCTATCAACAAAGCTTCGTCGAGCAAAAAAAAATAATAATAATAGAAACTTAACACGAGACCATAATGCGTAATGTTGCTAATTAACTATATATACACGCACTGATTAACACAACATACTTCAACGACATATTTCCACGTACTAGAATATTAGCATACAAAATCCAGCATAATGACGTCAAGAGATATAACACAGTATAAAAAAAGTGAAATATCACATAACATAGTGAACTATAAATATACAACGATATAAGTCAGCAATATATATATATATATATACCCACACGCACCCATGTACATACATACACGTAATTATATATACATATATCCATACATATACAAAGCGTCCAACACAAAAATATGAGGTAATAGGTAAAAGCTCACAATATATGTAGAATACGATAACAATGTAGGAGTAGCGAACATATAAAAGATAGTCAGGATTATATATGCTAAATGGTCACTATTTAAAAAAAACATACAAATAGATACACGAAACAAAAGTAACTACACGATGCTAAGTACATATGCACAACTATACACACAACTGTTTCAATGAGCCACGACTTAACTAATACAACAAAACAGTAATAAACATTATAGTATATAACGACAACAACAACACAATTACAATGAATACCGTAACGCAAATACATTTCATACAAGACATAGGTCACGATATAGTATCCATTTACAGGCTTTAAAACAAATTATTAACATACACAACTGAAGTTAAGCATGCTAAATACGAGTTAGGAACGACATAGTATGGCATGACATCATAAAAATAGATTAAAGTGTAAACAACATAATAACATGAAAAAAAAGAACAAACAGTGATATATAGATTATACTCGAACATCCAAATAAATTATATATGTACATTACAGTAAAAATCTGGGCATTTATGCATCTCTTTCGGCGTAATTTATATAATGATATTTATATGAAAATAAGATGAGTTAATACGAAAAATATAGAGTACATGTAACAAATGTTATTAACGACTAACACAAGTACAAAAGAGAGATTACGATAAAGAAAGACTAAAATAAACGTGTATAGCGTGTATACCACTTAAACCCAACTAATATACAATATTAAAATAAGACATGTGACAGACTACAGATAACGATCGTGAATTCATTAGCTACATATTATACATAAGCCATACATGTGTTTAAAGTAAGGATACACAACATAGTGTATGTCCATACTAAACATGTTCAACAACTTAACCATTAAAACGACTACACATGTTAAAACTCGTGTATGTCATATATAAGATGGACGAAGCTACGTTTGAACACTTCATTTTATTCCCAGGCCGATGAGCAGTCAGAAAGGATGATATAGACACTGGAGGACATGCTGAGAGCATGCATCATTGGCTTTAAGGGAAACTGGGACGGAGTGATTAAGTTGATTGCGTTCTCCTATAATAACAGTTATCATAGCACATTGGCATGGCACCATTTGAGGTGCTCTATGAGCGTAAGTGCAGTCCCTCTATCCAGTGGGATGAAGTTGGAGAGCATGCTATCGCTGATCCAGAGCTAGTTAAGCAAACCAAGGAGAAGGTAAGACTGATCCGGGAAAGAATTAAGGTTGCTCAATACAGAAGTAAAAGCTGGACAGATTCGAAGAGGCATCCTCTGGAGTTCACTGTCGGAGAGAAGGTTTACTTAAAGGTGTTACCGATGAGGGGTGTAGCACGATTCGGATTGAAGGGTAAGCTGATGCCTCAATACATTAGTCCATACGAGGCACTCGAAAGGATTGGTTCGTTGGCTTACCGATTGGCGTTACCTGCGGCTTTAGCTCGAGCGCGCAATGTCTCTTATGTTTCTCAATTGAGGAGGTACGTCCCAGATCCGAGCCTCGTACTGGACACACCGCCATTATTGATCACACCGGACACGCCATTTGAGGAGACTCCTGTCCGAATCGTAGACCGCAAAAAGGTCAGGAGCTAGAGGATCAAATGCGAAAGCGCTAACCCTAACTCTTCGCATAAGGTGCGACAAGTTTCGAGGACGAAACTTCTTGTAAGGTGGGTAAGATGTTGCACCCGAGAATTTCCGAACAAGCCGTTAAGGCATTAATTTAAAATTAACGTAGCCGTGGGTGTAACGATCCTTCGAAATTTAATTAACTATAGGGTATCATTTACGTCCAAGTCATTTCGTAACTCTATATTGGATATATTTATTATATAGACATAAAGTAGCAAAAAAGGATAAGCAAAAAAATAATAATAAAAATAAAATAAAAATTAAAAATAAAATATATAAAGAGATAAGGTGCCTTGGGTGAGAGGGTGGACAAAAGAAAAAAAAAGAAAGATTTAATACAAAAAAAAGGGGGCCGGATGGGTGTGGGATAGAAAAAATTAAAAAAAATTAATAAAGTACATATATACGGATGGAAAGTGACGTGGGTGAAGTGTTGTGAATTGTAAAAAAAATAATAATAAAAGAAAAGGCTAAAGATGGATAATGATTGAATTTAAAAAAAAAAAGAAAAAGGGTGGACGTGATTGTAGTGGGGGAATAACCACCCCCTGATTGTCTTCTGCCAACGGAAGAACCAAAATAAATTTAAACCCCTTGCCCACTCCCATTTGGGCAGCAATCGTGAGAAGATATGTATTCAAAAAAAAAGGAAAAAAAAAGGCTAAGAGAAAAGGTGCAACGGCAAAGAAAGAGTGGAAGAGAAGAGGAGGGGTATCACGGTGTTCAAACCCATTTGGTAATCGTATAATTGTGAAACAGACTGCAACCAGGTAGGTTCCCTTTTCCCCCTCCGATTGGTACAAATTCAAGCATGTTTTGGTGATATATTACGTGTTTTGTTGTTTTTAATTGTTGAATTTCAATGCATGTTGTTGGATCTGTGAAAAGCATGAAGTTTTTGAAGACTCTGGATGTCGCGTGATGCGTATATGAACTTGCGTTATGTTGCGTCTATCGGTGTGACTGTGATTTGATTTTAGGGAAAAATTTGATAATCAAAATAGTAAGGATTTGATTTTAGGGAAAAATTTGATAATCAAAATAGTGAAACTGTTAGCAAGATTACAGGTCTTTCATCTTGTTTTGGCCTTAGAATAGGTTTCCATAGACTGGAAATAGGCGAAAATATAGATCGGGGTCGAAAAACGGACGCCGGAGGCGTCCGGAGCTTCTCATGCGCCGCCGGAAAGAGCCACGCGTGGGCGTACACGCTCTCAGGGGTGGCGGCGCTAGGGATTACAGGTTAAAAAAATTAATTAAACAAGGGCCGAAGCCCGAACCGGCGGCAGGCCAGCCCTTAACGGGCCAGCTGCATCTGGTACCAGGCTTGGCCCATTATCAACGAAAAATTTAAAAAAAAGGGCAGGCTTAGCGGACCGGGCCGAATGGCCAACGGACCGGGCTAGCTGTTGGCCGGCCCAATTAAGCGAATAACCAAAAAAAAGGGAAATAACGGATAGCAGGCCAGACCCTGGCGGGCCGGACCAAGCAGCACGCGGGCTGGACTGCAGAGAAAGAAAAGGGGCCTGCCCATTATATAAAAGATAATTATTTTCTGAATTTCTAGAATTTAATAAATGTTGTTTAATTAGTTAATAATAAGAATAATTATAGGAAAAATATAAACAAATATCAGAAAATTCTAAATAAATTCCAGAAATTATAAAATGCTGAAATTAAATTATTTTCACTAAATTTTAGTAATTGTGATAAATTATTTAATTCGGATAATTAGGTAATAATTAGAAATAATTAAGGAAAAAATGAGGAAAAATATATGAAATGCACGATAAACGTATACAAGCCGTGGAAAAGTAGATTTGATGCCGAAAAACGTTGAGTTTAGCATTCGAGCAACACTGAACCTAGATTTGAGTGCCGGAGGATGGTGAGGATGGGTCAGGGGCCTCAGGCGATTGTGTTTTTGTATTCATGGCACGTGCATTGCATTGATGGCGGGTCGTGACGTACGGGTCACGGGCGCTCAGGATGGTGTACGGTGGCGGGCCACGACACTCAGGATGGTGTGCGGTGGCGCGGCCACGCACACTCAGTTTGGTGACTGTGGGGTGTACGACCTGCAGCCACTCAGTAGGACCCGGGTTCATGCATTGCACGGTGGAGATATCGGCATTCTGTGTGACATGACTTTGTTGCGTGTGACATGCATAGTCGGACATGCATCACGATGTTGCGCATTCTTTATCTGGAGTGAATTACTTTCCGCAGTCTTTCGTATGATTATGTGATATCATGTTTTATGTGTTATATCATGTTAGTATGCTAGTCTTGTACGAGTTGGAGGCAGGTACCTACTGGGTGATTTTCCGTCACTCACCCCTACTCCCCCACCAGGTGAATACGAAGAAGCGTACGACCATGTCTTTGCTGAGGACGGGGCTGACACAGTAGTATGAGCAGGCTGATGGTCGCACCTAGGATATGAAGAGACCTTGCGTCTGTCTGTCGTTATTTTATTGGGGTTTCATCAGACACTACCCTGTTTAGACTGATAGCCTTTAGAGGTTGGCACAATGACTTTATTACCATCACTGATGTAGTATTTTATTGAGGATTTCTTGGTCCATGTAATTTGATGTTATGGTAATTCGTTTCTGCGAAAAATTTCTACGTCTTTTCGGACATGTTGGAAATTGATTCGATGCTTTGTATTCTCCTTATTGAGATACGGCGGACGCACTGTTCCTGATGCTAGGGTCGGGAGCGGAGCGTTACAATAGTACTTATATATAAATATATGGATACCTATATATATGTGTGTGTGAGTTTGTATACATACACACATAGACATATGTAATCATATACTAATGTATATTTGCCTTTGAGACCTAACATATAAGAAAATATTTCCCCCTTATTCTATCGTATTGGATATGAGTTAAGTGTTAAGAGAATTGGTCGTTGATCAAGGAACTTGGTACGTGCATGGACGAAAACTTCTTTGTCCTTCATATCCAACCTGATTCGAATAATCGTGTCCCATTCTGTTGAAATGGTTCATGGTTAAAACTAGCTACTATCTACCATTAACCATGATTATAAATAATCGTGTCTCATTGTGTTGAAATTGCTCATGGTCAAAGCTAGCTACTACCTACGGTCCAATTCGTTCTTCTTCGCATGTTTGAACTTGGGATGACGATGAAAGAAATGCTTGATGTAAGCAAAGACTTCTATTGATTCCTTCATGATTTCAACAAATTTCTACCGAAGAACTTTCACCAAATAGGTTTTGAGAGAAATGGTAAATGACACTTTCGAAACAAGTCTAAATCCCAATAAATAGATGAAGTATTTTTAGTTCCTCTTGCGTTAAGCTTCAATACTCTCACAATACGACAATGAAAAACAAGCAACATATGCTTAATGATTTTTAAGCTCTATTGCACTTGAGAGCCTCTGCGATGAAGAGAAGATAGAGCTTGAAGAAGTTAAAAGTGTGTAATTGCCACTTATGTATTTCGTCAATCTACAGAGGTGATAAATTTCACTTCTCAACCTTTTCCGTTGTCTCTCACTCCTTTAATTGCTCTGTAGAAGTCCAACTTGTCTTCAACCAGCCTACTCTTTGATTGTTGGATCTTCAATATTAATCGATTAAGCTCCATAAATTCATTTTGACTATATACTCATCTAAGATGGTCAATTTGACATATAGTTGGTTTTCTACACCAAATATAAGACATATATTTGATCCATATCTAGATAGTATTCTAGAGCTATAAATCAAATTTTCTTCTTCGTATGGTTTAATTATTCATCCTTGTTTAAGCTAAAGCTTGGTGACCCACCATATTCCATGTGTTTTAATTTTTTAAACTTTAAAGGATTCATATAGCTTAGAGGTTTTTTTTTTGTTTGTCTTTAATCCTCATAAATGTTCACGTAACCTTTATAATATAAACATTTGAATCTTCTAGTTCTACATAGAATCCTCTTACAGTGAAATATTCAAGTTATTAAGAGGCTTGTTCAACTATATGCTCTTATTGACATATTCATTAGCTATCAAAGTTCAAGTATTTCTAAATCATTTTTTATGTTAATCATGAAAACCTTGCATCTAAATATAATAAAATATTTTAGAGTAGAGATTCTATCATTTCAAAGCTCGTAAGAAGTCATATTAAGACTATTCCTCAACTACACCATATTAATGATCAACCAACACTTAAGTTTTTCAAAAGTCTCTGGATAAAGAACCCTCAAGAATAACTTACCCCTAGAAATATCCCAATTTTACTTTCTTCTTCCAATTTTTTTATAAGTTTAGATACCAAGACGTGGTGAAAAACATCCTCTTATTTAACAAATATCTTGGTATTTTCTTCAAACCTTAAAATTCTATTTCTCTTGGAAGATTCATCTTTTGGGTATTTTCATGCTCAAGTCTTTTTAGTGACTCATAATCATACATTATAATTTCTAGCAAGAAACATACCAAAGTAAATAAATTGGAATTAACTAGTCTCATAAACTCAAGCAAGCTTAAAGGAAATGTTTACTACCATAAGTATGCATAATGCTCCTATTAAGAAAAGATAAGTTGCTTATAGAGTCTTGAGAATATACTTCTAATATTGAGCTTAAATCTTTACTTATCAATGCTTTAGACAATTTCTAAATGTCATATATGCCATCATGGTTTGTAAAAATTTTGGTAGGTTGGTATTTTCAAAAGTTCCTAGAGACTTTGTTACTAACATATCCAAGTCATCTATTCCACGTGATAGATAAACTCTGAAAACTTGGCATAAGGTTCTCGTAATAAAACCTTGCAAGCTAAACATTTTTTTGCTTTCAAAAAGCTCAAAGACATCAAGACAGTTTCTTTTTGCAAATATTTTATCATTTTCATAAATGTTTAAGTCGTATAATCACGCCAATGGATAACACTTATCATATTCGCTGATGTCCTTTCTATACGTATTTTAAGACAAAAAAATTAGAAGGTTTACCAACTCCTCCAACTCAAAGGGTCTAGCCTCTCCCATTCCTAAAATAGACTTCCACACCATCTTTGGCCTTGAACTTGATAGGAAAGAGCTCCTTGTCAGTTATATAGATTGAACATTTCATTTCTGTTAGCTTTTTGATTTATTCCACTTTTTGCCTCCTCCATCGATTCCGAAATCCCACATAAGACAAACCTCTATCCATAAGTACTTTTTTGTTGTTGGGTCCATTTCGAGTTGTTTTCATGCTTTTGAGTCTCTAGTAACACTCAAAGCTTTTCTTAGCTCTACAAACACTTACCGCATGTTCTTTTTTGTTACAAAAGGACAAGTAGGTGTATGATGTGATTGTGTGTTTTTAGGCTTGGAAGGTTTATTTACCTTCATAAGCGTAGAAATCTTGTTGACATTACTAAGAACTTGTTTTGGAAGTATAAACTTAGGTTTAGATGAATTACATAAAGACGACTCTTTTATCTTAGGCAATTTCATCTTGGTTGAAGTAATAAAAGCTTCAAATCCTAAGTTGGAATTCCTATTACCTACTTTTTTCTCACCTAGAGATATTTCATGAATAACTTTCTCATATGTCATCTTATAGAGTTTTTCAACTTTACCACATTTATTGTTAGTATCCATCTTTTCTAGATCTAAAGATTTATGCATCTCTAAGGTGACATCATGCTCTAGATGAAGCAAAATAGAATAATCATGCGAATTCTATTTTTCTAATTTACATGATCTAAGTTCCTTTTCAGTATGCATGTATTTTAGGGGAAGATTTTCAAATTCCTCATGTAAAGTAATATATTCATCTTGTAATTCATAAGATGAGGAAGTTGAAAGAAATACTTCTTTGTCATTTTCAAAAGCTACGAGGCACATTGTTTTTCTGTCATCATGATCATCTTCATGTATGTTTGATTGATGGCCATTACTTGTTAACTCCTCAAGCTTCTTTCATTGTACCTTTATTAACTCCTTGTTAAGAGGGAAAGATGAAGGATTTCAAGAGCGTTTCTTGGAATTTCACTATCAAATAGTAAAATTTCACCTTACAAAGTACTTGATTCTTGGGTTATACACCAACTCTTATTAAGACTTAAACACAACACCTTAACAACAATAATTAATCAAGAAACTATGCAATCTCTAAGAAATTAGAAGGCACTTTACTTGTAGTCCAAAGTAATTGTGCACATATTCAAATTCCGACATAGAAAATGAAACACTATTTTGTTTCTTGGAAAACCAAGAAACTATGAAATCTCTAAGAAATTGACATCTCCCAGAAGTTCTTTTTTATCAACAAGATTTCCAACATAATCTGAGTAACTATGCCTTCCTAAGTCAAAACAGCCATTCTTAAGATAAAACAACCTGAAGTTCAATGTACCTTTCAAATACCTAAAAACACGTTTTATAGCAACTAGATTCGATTTCTTAGGTATGCTTTAAAAGCTAGCACATAAACAGACAGCACGCAACATGTCTTGCCGACTAACCGTCAAATAAAATAGGCTACCAATTATGCATCTATATTTTTTTACCTTGACTTTCCCTTTTAATCTTTATTGAGATTTGTACTTGTTCTTATTGGTGTGTTTATGCTCCATTCCCAAATTTATACTTTTTCAGAAGATCTTTGTTTGAGAAATACACAATCCTTTCTGGGTTTGCTTGATTTGAAATCAAAGGAAATAGTTGAGCTCATCTACGTGCTCATGTCAAACCCATATTTCATAAGCTTAGCAAAATTCTTATATCAAACTCTTGGAGCTTGTTTAAGCCATAAAAAGACCTTTAAGTATGATTACATGATTTAGGTAATCATGATCTTCAACGCCCAGTGATTGAATCACATATACTTCCTCTTCATCATCATCATCCGGACCCAGTATATCCCAACGAAAGCAAAAACTATCGTTAGGGTCTAGGGAGGGTAAGTGGTAGGCAGACAATACCTCTATAATGATATTCAAAAAGACTATTTTTACAATTATTTGATATCTCCTTTTTTTCTCTTTACCAAGTTTAGCATCGGCGCTTATAATCATATTTCAGACATAAGCAAATGTTTTTGTACTTAGTTTAGGTCAAATGCACTTCTTAGTTGCATAGCCTGAAACTGAAGAAAGTAGTTGAGGTTTTCTCATAATACTCACGTCAAAATTATAATGCATTAGCTTATGGAAACCCTTAACACCATATTTATATATTAGACTTAAATATAACGTCAACATGGATGTTAACTAATAGATGATCATTATAATAATTATAAATGAAGAATATGATGTCTTATTTTCTATTTGATAAATCTTCAAAAAAGTACTTTAACCTCATGTACCAAAATATAGGAGTTTGGTTCAAGTCATACAAAGATGCTTCAACCTTGAAGCATGATTTGACTCATCAAGGTCTTCAATACTAATAGATTAAGCTCCATAAATTGATTTTGAATATATACTTATCCAAGATGGTCAATTTAACATATAATTGGTTTTCTACACCAAATACAAGACATAAGTTTGTTGCGTGTCTTGATAATATTATAGAGCTATAATGCAAGGTTTTTCTTCATATGGTTCAATTATTCGTCCTTCTTTAAGCTAAAGCTTAGATGACCCACCAAATTCCATGTGTTTTAAATTTTCTAAAATTTAAAGGATTCATATAGCCTAGAGGTTTTCTCTTTGTCTTTGATCCTCATGAATGTTCAAATAACCTTTATCATCTAAACATTTGAATCCTCCAATTCTACATAGAAATCTTCCTAAAATGAAATGTTCAAGTTATGTTGAGAAAAAGTTTGGATAATTTTCAAAGTCATGATTTTAAGTGTTGAATACTTAAGAATGTCACACATGGTGTTATAAATGATAAAAATTTGAATAAGTAAAGAAAAATGACATTGATCTCTCAGGTTTATACACTTCGATCGATCGAATTACATCGATTGATCCATGTAAGGCAGAGGAAAACCAAGACCTTACTGTGAGACATCGATCTCTAAATATGAGACACATCAATCCCCCACATTGATCGATTGACGTAAGACAGACTCAAAACCAGGACATTATTGTGAGACATCGATCTCTCAAGCATGGACACTTTGATCATTCGATGTCCCTAGGGTTTTGAAAAATTTTGTCTAAAATGAGATAAAGTGATTGTTTTCATTTGCATATGTTTTATATATGTTTATTGTGAGTTTATTACTTGTTTTTGATGATTATAAATATGTCTTGTGACTAATGTGCCTTGAAAGTTTTTACAACTTACCAAAAAGGACAAAATTGGTATTTTGAGTAGGCACATGGCACGGAGAAAATCACGCAAGACTTCTGTATGTCTTATTTTTCATCACAAGGGTGTTCTTATATTAATTTCTGACAATTGGAGTCATTTTTGGAGTTTTCTATTACCAGAGGCATTTACGTCATTTTAACTCCTAAGGGCTTTCTGGTCATTTTACTCAAAGACATCACTTAAGTTGGATATTATCTTTACTATGGAGGTCATTCATGGTTTTCTTGAAGATTATATCATGGTTATCTATTCTATTTTCTATTTGGTAATATTATTGGCAATGGCGGGATATCTGACGGGTTTTTATGTCACATTCTATTTTATTCTTGATGATATTTTTATATATGTTATTGGAGGTTCTCATTCATCATTTTGCCGAGAATTTGAGTGCATTCTTGGTACAAAATTCACCACAACGTATAATGAGAAAATTGTGGAAATTTTGAACTATATGTTGACAAATCTTGTCAAGTTTTTTCTCTTCAACAAATCTGAGTTTGTACACATATGTATGCCTAAAAAAAGTCCTCATATAGGTGGCAAAGGTGTTTTAACCATTTTATGACTTGTGTACAAGTGGACCAACCGAATACAAGCTAGTTGGCAAAAATTGCAAACTTGAAATTTCAATTTGAAAACCAACGGCTACAAAGAGAGGTTGGAGATGATTTTGGAGTCAACTTTTCGGCCATCACATGGCCTATTATCATGCCAATGAGTTGCGGGATTCTTGTGGAATATGTCATTCTATATTATCTTCATTTTGCAAACTATTTCTATGTCATTTTTATGTTAAAAAATCGCCCAAGATAAGATGCAATTATGGACCAATCATTTCGCTTGATGTTGCCAAGTGTACAAGGTGTTTAGGTGGCCAATCAATAAAGTGAAGAAACTTAATCTTTGATGATGAAGACATTGACACATTGTCATTCTTATCTTCAAGGCTCATTTCACATTATAAATAGGTTGCAAGGTGGAAAAGAGAAGACACACACTTGAAAGCAAAATTTGAAGTTCATAGTCTTGATATTCTCTCTTCTCTTATTTCTTGGTTCATTTTTTGTGTAGCTAAGCTGTTCCATTGATAGTTTTTGTATAGCCACACTATACAACTCTTGCTTTATATTTTGTAAGATTGATTATCTAATTCTATAAGGATGCATCAATAGGTGTTAGAGGTGTTGCAACCAAAGTTGCTTAGAGGTGATTATCCTAGTCTTGAACAGGGTTGGTGTGTAACCCAAGGATCAAGCTTGGTTCTTGTTGTATTGGTGATTGATTCATAGTGAAATTCAAGGAAATGTGTTCCTTGTGGCTGGAGTAGGTCACATTGACCAAACCAGGATAAATTCTCGGTGTTCTTTTTTTTGTTTCTTCTTTTCTGCATTCTGCTCGTTTTTCACTATAGTTTTCACCCAACCTGAAAAAATAGCAAAACATTTTCAAAATTCATGACTTTTGGCAGGGCTATACTTTAGGCTGTTAGCGTTCATTTGCAACAAGAATCACTCGATGAGCAACGGAAAGTTAATTTTTCAGTCTTTGGAAGATAACTGCTCTATTCTGGCTGCAACCTGACTAGTTTCTAAGAAACGTGCATTCTGATTTTATCAAGTACAATTTCAGGTCAGGCCTTTTGGAAACTTAAACTAGACTTCATAAGAAGTATTTTGACATAAAGATCAACTTTTTTGGCTGAGTAATTAAAGATATATAAGTTTTCAAATTTCAGCAACTTTCAGCTCATTTTTGGACATATTTAGTCAAGACATTGAAATTGATTTTTGGAAAGTTTCATAAGTTTTGGAGTTGTGTACAGTGACACTTGAATTTTTCAAAAACGGGTACTGAAACTGAGTAGCTCTCAGATTCTGTTTTGAGGAGAGTATTTAATCTATGGGTATTAGTATAATTTCTTCTGAACACTTTTCACCCTCACTCTGGTGTTGTTTATTGCAGTTGTGATGGTCCAACAATTAAGACACTTGTTCAACTATATGCCCTTATTGACATGTTCAATATTCATTAAAGTTCAAGTCTTTCAAAATCATCTTTGGTCTAAATTGAGAAAACCTTGCATCTAAAATATCATAAAAGATTTTAGAGTAGGGATTCTATCATATGAGAACTCATAGGAAGTCATATTAAGACTATTCCTCAACTAGACCATATTAATGATCAACCAACACTTGAAGTTTTTCACTTAAAAGTGTTTGGACAAAGAAGCCTCAAGAGGAACTTATCTCGATAAATATCCTAATTTTACTTTCCTTTATCCAATTTTGTTTAGAAGTTTGGACACGAAGACGTAGCAAAAAACATCCGTATGCTTCACAAATATCTTGGTATTTCCTTCAAACTTCCAGATTCTATTTCTCTTGAAAGATTAATTTTATGGGCATTTCAATTCTCAAGTATTTTTATAGACTCATAATCACACATCATAATTCCTAGAAAGAAACTTATCCAAGTAAATAAATTGGAATCAACTAGTTTCAAAGACTCAGGCAAGCGACATAAGTCAATCAAGTAGTAAAGGAATCATCTACTACCATAAGTATACATAATGCTCCTATTAAAGAAAATGACATAGTTATAGAGTCTTGAGGATATACTTCTAATATAGAACCTAAAATCCTTACTTATCAATGCTTCAGACAATTTCTAAGTATCATATATGCCATCACGGTTTGTAAAATTTTTGATAGGTTGGTATTTTCAAAAGTTCCTAAAGACTTTGTAACTAGCATATCCAAGTCATCTATTCCACGTGACAGATAAACTCAAAAACATGGAATAATGTTTTCACAATGAAACCTTGCAAGTTAAACATTTCTTTTTTGTTTTCAAAAATCTCAAAGACATCAAGACACTATCTTTTATTTGGTAGTATTTTATAATTTTCGCAAATGTTTAAGCATTATCATCACACCAGTGGATAACACTTATCATATTATCTTATGTCCCTTCTATACGTATTATAAGAGTAAAAGAAAATTAGAAAGTTTACCAACTCCTCCACATCCATGGGTCTAGCCTCTCCCATTGTCAAAATAGACTTCCGCACCATCATTGGTCTTGAACTTGATAGGAAAGTGCTCCTTGTAAGTTATATGGATTGGAAGATTCATTTCCATTAGCTATTTGATTTATTCTACTTTGCCTTCTCTATGGACTCCAAACTCCTATATAGGACAAATCTTTATCCATAGGTAGCCTTTTGTTTTTGGGTCCATTTTGATTAGTTCTCATGCCTTTAAGTCTCCAATAACACTTAGAGCTTTTTTGAACTCTATAAACACTTACCGCATGACCTTTTTTGTTATAAAAGACACAAGTAGGTGTATGATGTGATTGTGTGTTTTTAGGCTTGGAAGGTTTAGTTACCTTCTTGAGCTTAGAATTTTGTTTACATTACTAAGAACTTCTTTTGGAAGTACAAACTTAGCTTTATATAAATTACATAAAGATGACTCTTTTATCTTATCCAATTCATCTTGGCTGAAGTAATAGAAGGTTCAAATCCTAAGTTGGATTTCCTTTTACCTACTTTTGCTTACCTAGAGATATTTCATGAATAACCTTCTCACAAGTCATGTAATAGAGCCTTTCAAATTTACCACATTTATTCTTAACATCTATGTTTTCTAGAGCTAAAGGTTTATGTATCTTTAAGGTGACATCATGCTCCAGATGAAGCAAAATAAAAGAGTTATGCAAATTCTCTTTTTCTAATTTACATAATCTAAGTTCCTTTTTAGCATGCTCGTATTTTAGAGCAAGATTTTCAAATTTCTTATGTAAAGTAATATTTCATCTTGTAATTCATGATGAGGAAGTTGAAAGAAATACCTTTCGTCATCTTCAAACGCTACGAGGCACATTGTTTTTCTGTCATCATGATCATCTTCATCTATGTTTAATTGATAACCATCACTCGTTAACTCCTTACGCTTCTTCCATGTCTCATGTTGGAAGAAGATTCGATGTACCTTTATTGGCTCCTTGTGCATGAGAGATGAAGAATTTCAAGAGCTTTTTTCTTTTAGCTCAAAATTCTTTTTATCCTCATAATTGTAGCCATCCAACTCCTTTACCACTATTTTCTCATTTTTATCCAACCTAGTTGGTGGAGGTATTCCCTTCATAACAAATCTCCATATATCATAACCACGTTCACATAAATAAGCAGTCATCTTATATTTCTATGAGAAATAGTTTTGAGCATCAAACAAGGGAATTTTAATGTTTGGTATTACAAATATAGTGCATGGTTTGAGAGTTGAGCTGTATGAGGTAGAAGTTGTCATTGACTTATTTTCTAATGATCTTTAACCTTGCTAATTGAAAAAATTGGCCAAGCAATCAAGGTCAGGCTCTGATACCAATTTTTAGTTCTGTGAAAATTACTCTAGAGTTGGGGGGAGGGTGGATGAATATAGTGTTGAGAAATCTTTGGAATTTTCTCGGTTAATTCGCTCCAACTCAAATGCAATCCAATATGATAATGAAAAAGATAAGAGATGATGAGTTTGTGACACACAATTTGGAGTGGCTCGAATCTCCTTGATTCTACTCTATTAACACTTTGCTTTCTAGTGGATTTTCAACAACAACTTTCTTATTACCTTTAACAAGGAACAAGAACAACAACAACAAGAATTACACTAGCAATTAGTGAAAGCGACAACTACAACAGCAACAACTTATTGCACAAAGACTTTGTGCAACATCAGCTGCAACAACAGCAGCTTATTGCACAAATACTGTCTGCAACATCAACAACAAGAAAAACTTATTGCACAAATAATTTGTACAACATCAACAATAGCAGCTACAAGCAAAAAACGTTCTTGCTTCTTCAAGACTAAAACAAAGTCCTAACGAAGAACTTTCACCATATGGGTTTGGAGAAGAGATGAATTACACTTTTAAATATGTCTAAATCACAAGAAAGAGATCAAATAAGTATACCTCCTCTTCTGTTACACTTCTACTGTCATAATACAACAATGTAAAGAAGCAGCAACAACTTAATGAGCTTTATGCACTGTTGCACAATTGAGAACTTTCTACAAAAATGGGGGATGAAGCTTGAAGAGGATGAAAGTTTGTAAATGCCTTATCTAAGCTTCTTAAGTGTATAGAGGGCGTGAGCCATATTTTTGCGGCCTTCGTAAAGTCTTCAACTTAATCAAGTATCATGAAGATGTCCAAATAGTCTTTAGCTACCCTATAGTTCTAGGACCTCAGGCGCTACGAACTATCCCAAAACTAATCGGTGATACGAGATGCGCATACCCTTGCCTTATAGTGCATTCACCACACACAAGCGCCCACGGCATTCGACAGTGACTTGGCCCACACGGCCTATGTGCCACGGGACAATTGCTGCAATCAACAATCTCTCCCTCAGCAATTGCTCCCGTTGGGAGTCTAACCCGTGACCTTGGCTCTGATACCACTTGTAGGACCTGAGGCGCTATCAACTCTCCCAAAACCAATTGGTGATATAAGATGCGTATAACCTAGTCTTATAGTGCATTCAGCACACACAAGCGCCCACATCATTCGATTGTGACTTGGCCCACACATCTTACGCGCCACGGGACAATTGCTGCACCCAGCAATAGTTGGATTTGATGTTCCATAACCACCCTACAATGTCTTAGACATGTTTATAATAGTCAAGAAAGCATTATAGATGTTGAGGGAAAGTTCATAAGAGATTTGAGCAAGATTGGAGAGAGAAACACTTTAAATCATCCTTGAATTTTGTTCCAATGTACATGAAAATTTGAATTATAGGCTACATCGATAGATCCATGTCTCAAGTTTTAGAGACTGAAATCACATTGATCAATCGATGTTTGTGTGGTTTCAAGTTTTGTACCTTACCAACATCGATGTCTCTTCTTTATGAGACTGATGAACACATTGGTCGTCCGATTTCTTCAGCCTATAAGGCTGATGTTGGATAGTGTGATTTCAATTTGAGCCTTAACTACATCAATTGATCGATGTCTCCTATTTTAGAGACTAATGTCACATTGGTTGATCGATCAAAATCCATATCAGATATGGATTCTGTCAGGATATTCAAAATCCATATCAAATATGGATTCTCTCATTATTATCTGACAGCATATATATATCTATATACATATAACCACAAAAACGAAAATAATAATATTAATAATAATTAATATCCAATATTAATATTATTAATATTAAAACGATAATAATAATAATAATTAATATCTAATATTAATATTATTAATATTATTAATCGCAGCCTTACGCATTCTTGTGTGTGACCCGATAGGCCCATATTAATTGGCAGTTGATTAAATCTCTATTAAACCAATAAGTCGTAATTGGCCTCTAGCAAGGCATTACAACTACCCAATTAATACGAGTAAAGTCCAACTAGCCTAATAATAGTACATGCATTAATCCCTTTGTCACACGATATCTAGTTTGAACATAAGTCATGGTCAGCGTCATACTTATATAGTTCAAACATATGATTACTCGATCTCTAAGTAGACTGATAAAACAAATGATATTGATCACACTATCAATTCATTTGAGCACGGCCATGCATTTCACAGTCTCACTAATCGAGGGGCCCAAAGATATCTCTCTCAAAAGAGAGGGACAAATTCTATCTTGATTGTTCAATATCCTCTACATAATTCTATCACATTCAATCATGACCTTTATTATTATCCAGTTACGGATAACGTTTGATCATGTCAAAATATAATAGTTCTTATGTTAGAAACTATGACAATCTCAAGTCAAAGGATTAAAACATGACTATCATGAGATTTACTTATGATGCTAATCCATGTAGCAATCTCATGATGGGTCTATCCAATACACTGTTCTCTAACAAGTATCTATGAGATTGATTTGTATCACCATACACATAATCATCTCATGATTATCAAATCAATACTCATACTGATTATAAATTATTTTATCTCCATAACAATAATGAATCAGGGACATATATCAAAATTGTTTAACATACTAACCAACAATAATGATAATAAAACCTCTTTTATTAATAATAAATGCATAACATAAATATCCAAATCATGGCCTAGGGCACATACACTAACAATCTCCCACTTGCACTAGGCCTACAAATATCTGAGACCCATAGATCTAGTGTGCTGATCATGCTTGACCCGTGAGAGAGGCTTAGTCAATGGATTCGCTATGTTATCGTTTGTGTCAACTTTGCATATCTTGACATCTCCTCTATCGATGATGTCTCGAATGAGATGGTAGCGTCTGAGTATATGTTTAGATCTCTGATGAGACCTAGGCTCTTTTGCTTGTGCTATGGCACCATTGTTGTCACAATAAATGTCCACAGGATTTGCAATGCTAGGTACCACTCCTAGCTCAGTGATGAACTTCTTCAACCAAACTGCTTCTTTAGCTGCATCTGATGCTGCTATATACTCAGCCTCTGTTGTAGAATCAGCCACAGTGCTTTGTTTTGAACTCTTCCAACTAACAGCTCCACCATTCAATGTGAATATACAACCGGACTGCGACCTGAAATCATCTATGTCAGTTTGGAAGCTAGCATCTGTGTAACCATTTATAACTAACTCGTCATCCAAACCTCCATAAACCAAGAATACATCTTTAGTCCTTCTGAGGTACTTAAGAATATTCTTGACAGCTGTCCAGTGACCTTCACCAGGGTCAGCTTGATATCTACTTTTTGTGCTCAATGGATATGAGACATCTGGTCTAGTACATAACATGCCATACATGATCGATCCTATAGCAGAAGCATAATGAATTTTATTCATTCGATCTCGCTCATCAGATGTCTGAGGACATTGATTCTTGCTAAGATGAATGCCATGAGACATAGGCAGGAATCCTTTCTTGGACTCTTGCATGTTGAACCTTTTCAACATTTTATCTATGTATGTACTCTGACTCAAGCCTATTATCCTTTTAGATCTATCTCTATAGATCTTGATACCAAGGATATAGGTAGCCTCACCCAAGTCCTTCATTGAAAATGAATTCCCTAACCAAGCCTTAACCTTTTGCAAGGTAGGGATATCATTCCCAATAAGTAATATGTCATCCACATATAAGACCAGAAACACTACTGCACTCCCACTAACCATCTTGTAAACAAAAGGTTCATCTTCATTCTTGATGAAACCAAAGTTCTTAACTGTTTCATCAAAACGAAGATTCCAGCTTCAAGATGCTTGCTTCAATCCATAGATGGACCTTTGAAGCTTGCAAACCTTCTTTGAATTCTCAGGATTTACAAAACCCTCAGGTTGTGTCATGTACACATCCTCGAGTAAATTTCCATTAAGAAAGCAGTTTTGACATCCATTTGCCATATCTCATAATCATAGTATGCTGCAATGGCAAGGAGAATTCGAATAGACTTAAGCATAGCTACTGGTGAAAAGGTTTCATCATAGTCTATACCATGAGTTTGCTTGAAACCTTTAGCCACAAGCCTTGCTTTGTAGGTTTGCACATTTCCATCCATGTCAGTTTTCTTCTTGAAAACCCATTTGCAACCAATAGTCTTAATACCCTCTGGAGGATCAATTAAAGACCAAACTTGGTTATCAAACATGGATTGCATCTCAGAATTCATGGCTCCAAGCCATTTATCTGAATCTGGACCTGACACAGCTTCCTGATAGGTAGTAGGCTCATCTTGATCTATGAGCATAACTTGACTATCATCAGTCACAAGAAATCCGTATCTCTCTGGCTGACGATGTATCCTATCAGATCTGCGTTGGACTTGTGTTACATTTTTAGGCTCCACAACTGTTTGTGGTTCTGAAATCGTCTCTAAAGACGGTTCAACGATATCTTGTGGAACTTGAGTTTCCTCAAGTTGTACTATACTCCCACTTGTTCTCTTGGAGAGAAACTCCTTTTCCAAAAAGACTCCGTTTCGAGCAACAAACACTTTGTTCTCTGAGGGAATATAGAAATAGTACCCTTTAGTTTCTTTAGGATACCCCACAAAAATACATTTGATAGATTTTGGAGCTAGCTTATCTGACATTAATCTTTTCACATAAGCTTCACAACCCCAAATCTTAAGAAAAGACAAACTGGGTCTCTTAGCAGTCCACATCTCATATGGTGTCTTTTCAACCGCTTTAGATGGTACACGGTTCAAAATGAATGCAGCTGTCTCCAAGGCATAACCCCAAAAGGATAAAGGAAGATCTACTTGACCCATCATAGATCGAACCATATCCAATAAAGTCCGATTTCTCCTTTCAGAAACACCATTCCATTGTGGAGTTCTTGGAGGAGTCAACTGTGAAACGATTCCACAATTTCTTAGATGTTGGTCAAATTCTTGGCTCAAATATTCACCACCTCGATCTGATCGAAGGGTTTTAATTGTCTTACCAAGTTGATTTTGTACTTCATTTTGAAAAGTTCTAAACATTTCAAAAGACTCATGCTTATGTTTCATTAGGTAGACATAGCCATACCTACTGAAATCATCAGTAAAAGTAATGAAATACTGAAATCCTCCCCTGGCACTAATGCTGATTGGGCCGCATACATCTGTATGTACCAAGCCCAATAAGTCATTAGCCCTTTCACTATGTCCAGTAAAAGGAGTCTTTGTCATCTTTCCAAGCAAACAAGACTCGCAATTTTCAAATGATTCAAAATCAAATGAATCTAATAATCCATCTTGATGGAGTTTAGATACGCGCTTCTCATTTATATGGCTAAGGCGACAATGCCATAAATATGCAGGGTTTAGTTCATTTGGCTTAGTTTTCTTTGAAGATATGTTATAAATATTACCGTCATTGGAATCATCAAGGTTAAGGACATAAATGCCATTATAACTACTTGCAATACAATAAAGCAAGTCATTTTTATCAAAAATAGAACACTTCTTATTTTTAATTAAAAATGAATAACCTTCATCATCCAAAACAGACACTGAAATAAGATTCCTACTCATAGTAGGAACATAAAAGCAATTGTTTAAAACTAACAAAAGCCCATTGGGCAAGACAAGCTCATAGGTCCCCACAGCTATAGCAGCAACTCTTGCTCTATTGCCAACACGTAGGTCCACCTCGCCCTTCTTCAGCATCCTACTCCTTTTGAGCCCCTGCATATTTGTACAAATATGGGATCCACATCCAGTATCCAATACCCAGGAAGAAGAAGTAGATAAATTAATTTCTATAACATAAATACCTGAAGATGTAGTCGTACTACCCTTCAGCTTCTTCAACTCCTCCAAATAAACATCACTATTTCTTTTCCAATGCCCAGGCTTGTTGCAATGGAAACAAGTTCCTTCCTTAGGAACCTTTGCCTTGGGACCAGGTTTCGGTTTAGCTTGACCCTTTGCCCCTTTTGCACCCTTTGCACTTTTAGCCTTACCCTTGCCTTTAGCTTTCCTTTTCATTAGCTTGGTATTGACACTCAATACATGGGTAGGCTTCTTGATATTCCCCTCAGCAGTTTTGAGCATACCATGTAGCTCAGGAATGGACTTTTCCATATTATTCATATTGTAGTTCATGAAGAACTGAGAAAAACTGCTAGGCAAAGAGTGTAGGATCAAATCCGTGGCGAGTTCCAAACTCAGGGGACATCCAAGTCTTGCAAGGTGATCTATATAGCCTTTCATCTTCAGAACATGAGCGCTAACAGATTCACCTTCAGACATCTTACAGTCAAAAAGTGCAACAGCGGTGTCGAACCTATCCTGCCTAGCCTGTTGTTGGAAAGCTTGTTTGAGATGCACACTCATCTCATAAGCTTCTAAGTGTTCCAGGTCTTTCTGAAGTCCTGGACACATAGTTGCCAACATTAGACATCCTATGTCTTTGGAATCTTCAACATGCTTCTTATACTTGTTCTTAACAGAGACAGAAGCATCAGCAGGAGGGGGTTCAGGGACAGGGTCATCGAGCACGTAGGACTTCTTTTCTTGCTTGAGAACGATTCTCAAGTTTAGAAACCAATCAACAAAATTAGTCCCACATTCTTTTAATTTTTCCTTCTCAAGGATTGATCGCAGCGATAAGGTGGAATTGTTATTAGCAGCCATTTATGATCTACAAAACATGCAAAGTAACACTTTATTAATAATGAGGTTAAAATTTATAAAACTCTCACTAAAACATAACCCTCAAAAGAAATATTTTAGTGAGCTAAGATCCATATTTGACTTAATTCTAAACTTAGCTTTGGCATGACGCTTAAAATTAAGTTATTTAGGTAGGTAACTTCTTTACCAATTACATCTCATGTAACTCTTAGATTTTATGGAATAATGACATCATATATCATTGTATGTTAGATTCCATCTAATGCCTTGGGCCAAAAACCATTTTGATAGCCCAATTAAGTCTAACCAATTTTAAACATATGAGTAGCACTATTACTCATCCTACGTAGCTAGGAATGTTTAAAGCACATTGCTTTGGCAATACCTACTTTAATACAATCCCAGTTTTAATAGGTGTTTAAGACATGTATGGCATAAAGACTTAAATTATTGATGAGGGTTCAACTTAGTTTATGTCTTGCATTGCATATCATTATATCGTAGCATCCTATATGCATATATAATCTATCATCCACGCATCTCATACAAAATGATAAATATGTAAACGTGACATAGCATGGCCAAACTAAATATGATCTTCATGAGACCAAATGAAGATCATAAAGGAAACCCTATGTGAAAGACTTCCTATTACAACATTTGCAATGATACATATCTTCTTGTCTTGAGCTCGTGCCTCCATCTCCATAGAATCCACTCGTCCTTGGTATGTGTCGCCATCACCACTTTTGTAGCTTGATTCTTCATTTATTACAATAATAAAGAAAAACCAAACTAATTGTATAATAAAATACAACAAAAATTACAGCGGCACGCAGGCCATAATAACCCAAAACAGAAATATGACTAAGTCAATCACATAGGTCCTGAGGCCATGCTATGCACCATGCAAAGTCATCAACAATTATAATATATTTTACACAAACATATTATAACAAATAAATATATATTGACATTCTTAATGTCACGGTAACGAACTATAGGGCGTACGCATACGGCGGTCCCAAACAGAAAGTATCAATCGCATTGATAATTTTTTTTTCGAAACCCTAACACAGATGCATCAATCATATTAACGATCTTACTGTTTTGAATACGTGTAAGCCCTTATAGAAGCACCGATCGAACCGAGAGTTATCATTCAAAACCCAAAACAGAATCATCAATCGAATTGATAATCTGCTGTTCGAAATCCGAAACAGAATCAATCTGCCATTCGAAATCCGAAAACAGAATCATCAATCGAATTGATAATCTGTCTGTTTTGAATATGCATAACTCTTATAGAATCATTATCGGTTGTTCATATCGATATAAACATAATCGTTTTTGATCATCACATGAAAACCGAAAACTTTATATCACATATAACAATCTCGAATCATAACGTCTCATGAAAACGAATTGAAAACATCAATCCGCTCTCACCAGATGAGATTCGAATAGGGTTTTACACATAGCGTATGTTTATATCTAATATAAACAGAATCGGTTTTGATCATCACATGACAAACAAAAACCGCCGTATACAAATCATCTCATGAAAACGATTTGAAAAACACCATTCTTCTCTCATCATATGAAATCCGAGTTGGGGTTTTTTGTACATATCATGCCATACGAAAAACAGTAAACATATAATCACATAAGCATGATATAATCGATTTAAACGAAATCAACAAGTGGCTCTGATACCACTATTAGGAAATCAACTGAGATCACTGCCAAACGCGCAGCGGAAAACAAAACTTGATCTCCGATTTTCTACCAAGGATCCATGTTGTTCGTTTAATTCGACAAAAGAAATCAAAAACTACCTCCGTAGATTCGAAGTCTGCAGATGGAAGAGGTGCGAAATCACGAACACCCTCTGTCGGTATCCACACGAACGCTTCCGCCCGGAGTGCTAGCTCTTCAAACGGCGCGGCTGAAGAACTCGTTTTTCACAAAAACGATTCTAGGGTTTTTGTTGTTTTCGTGTGTATTTCGTATGTCTCTATGTACGAGATACATAGATATATATATATACGCATTTATGGATATTAAAAACCGAGTCCTAATCGGTTTCGTTGATGCCAATCAAAATCCATATCAATATGGATTCTGTCAGGATATTCAAAATCCATATCAGATATGGATTCTCTCATTATTATCTGACAGCATATATATATCTATATACATATAACCACAAAAACAAAAATAATAATATTAATAATAATTAATATCCAATATTAATATTATTAATATTAAAACGATAATAATAATAATAATAATAATAATTAATATCCAATATTAATATTATTAATATTATTAATCTCAGCCTTACGCATTCTTGTGTGTGACCCGATAGGCCCATATTAATTGGCAGTTGATTAAATCTCTATTAAACCAATAAGTCGTAATTGGCCTCTAGCAAGGCATTACAACTACCCAACTAATACGAGTAAAGTCCAACTAGCCTAATAATAGTACATGCATTAATCCCTTTGTCACACGATATCTAGTTTGAACATAAGTCATGGTCAGCGTCATACTTATATAGTTCAAACATATGATTACTCGATCTCTAAGTAGACTGATAAAACAAATGATATTGATCACACTATCAATTCATTTGAGCACGGCCATGCATTTCACAGTCTCACTAATCGAGGGGCCCAAAGATATCTCTCTCAAAAGAGAGGGACAAATTCTATCTTGATTGTTCAATATCCTCTACATAATTTCTATCACATTCAATCATGACCTTTATTATTATCCAGTTACGGATAACGTTTAATCATGTCAAAATATAATAGTCCTTATGTTGGAAACTATGACAATCTCAAGTCAAAGGATTAAAACATGACTATCATGAGATTTACTTATGACGCTAATCCATGTAGCAATGTCATGATGGGTCTATCCAATACACTGTTCTCTAACAAGTATCTATGAGATTGATTCGTATCACCATATGTAGGACATCAGGCGCTACCATCTCTCCCAAAACCAATTGGTGACAGGAGATGCGCATACCCTAGCCTTATAGTCCATTCAGCACACAAGCGCCCACGGCATTCGACTGTGACTTGGCCCACACGACCTACGCCCACAGGCCTACGCCACGGGACAATTGCTGCACCTAACAATCTCCCCCTCAGCAATTGCTCCTGCTGGGAATCGAACCCATGACCTCGCTCTGATACCACCTGAGGACCTTAGGCGCTACCATCTCTCCCAAAACCAATTGGTGACAGGAGATGCGCATACCCTAGCCTTATAGTGCATTCAGCACACAAGTGCCCACGGCATTCGACTGTGACTTGGCCCACACGGCCTACGCCCACCGGCCTACGCCATGGGACAATTGCTGCACCTAACACCATACACATAATCATCTCATGATTATCAAATCAATACTCATACTGATTATAAATTATTTTATCTCCATAACAATAATGAATCAGGGACATATATCAAAATTGTGTAACATACTAACCAACAATAATGATAATAAAACCTCTTTTATTAATAATAAATGCATACCATAAATATCCAAATCATGGCCTAGGGCACATACACTAACACATATATGATACTTAGAAATTGTATAAAGCATAACTTTTGAAAATACCAACCTATCAAAAATTTTACAAACCGTGATGGCATATATGATACTTAGAAATTGTCTAAAGCATTGATAAGTAAGGATTTTAAGTTCTATATTAGAAGTATATCCTCAAAACTCTATAACTGCATCTTTTTTTAATAGGAGCATTACGCATACTTACGGTAGTAGATGATTCCTTTACTAGTTGATTGACTTATGTCACTTGCTTGAGTCTTTGAAACTAGTTGATTCCAATTTATTTACTTGGATAAGTTTCTTTCTAGGAATTATAATGTATGATTGTGAGTCTCTAAAAAGACTTGAGAATGGAAATGCCCATAAAATTAATCTTTCAAGAGAAATATAATCTGGAAGTTTGAAGGAAATATCAAGATATTTGTGAAACAAACGGATGTTTTTCGCGTCTTGGTGTCCAAACTTCTAAACAAAATTGGATAGAGGAAAGTAAAATTAGGATATTTATAGGGATAAGTTCTCTTGAGGCTTTTCTGTCCAAACACTATTAAAAACTCTCCTCAAAACAGAATCTAAGAGCTACTCAGTTTCAGTACCCGTTTTTGAAAACTTCAAAAGTCACTGTACACAACTCCAAAAATTATGAAACTTTCCAAAAATCAATTTCAATCTTGACTAAATATGTCAAAAAATAAGCTGAAAATAAAATCGTTTGACCCTTCAAACAAATAAAAAGATTTAGATGGTCAATCTGGACAATATTAGACACAAAGTTGCTGAAATTTGAAAACTTATATATCTTTAATTACTCAGCCAAAAAAGTTGATCTTTATGTCAAAATACTTCTTAGGAAGTCTAGTTTAAGTTTCCAAAATTTTCTGACCTGAAACTGTGCTTGATAAAATAAGAATGCACGTTTCTTAGAAACCAGTCAGATTGCAGCCAGAATAGAGCAGTTATCTTTCAACGACTGAAAAATTAACTTTCCTTTGCTCATCGAGTGATTCTTGTTGCAAATGAACGCTAACAGTCTAAAGTATAGCTCCACCAAAAGTCATGAATTTTGAAAATGTTTTGCTATTTTTTCAGGTCGTATGAAGTTGGTGAAAACTATAGTGAAAAACGGGCAGAATGCAGAAAAGAAGAAACAAGAAAAGAACACCGAGAATTTATCTTGGTTTTGTCAATGTGACCTACTCCAGCCACAAGGAACACATTTCCTTTAATTTCACTATGGATCAATCACCAATACAACAAGAACCAATCTTGATCCTTGGGTTACACACCAACCCTGTTCAGGACTTGGATAATCACCTCTAAGCAACTTTGGTTGCAACACCTCAAACACCTATTGGTGCAGCCTTATAGAATTAACTAATCAATCTTACAAAATATGAAGCAAGAGGTGCATAGTGTAGCTATACAACAACTATCAATGGAACAACTTAGCGACACAAAGAATGAACCAAGAAATAAGAGAAGAGAGAATATCAAGACTATGAACTTCAAATTTTGTTTTCAAGTGTGTGTCTTCTCTTCTTCACCTTGCCACCTATTTATAATGTGAAATGAGTCTTGAAGATAAGAATGACAATGTGTCATTGTCTTCATCATCAAAGATTAAGTTTCTTCACTTTATTGATTGGCCACCTAAACACCTTGTACACTTGGCAACATCAAGCAAAATGATTGGTCCATATTTGCATCTTATCTTGGGCAATTTTTCAACATAAAAATGACATGGAAATAGTTTACAAAATGAAGATAATATAGAATGACATATTCCACAAGAATCCCGCAACTCATTGGCATGATAATAGGCCATATTATGGCTGAAAAGTTGACTCCAAAATCAGCTCCAACCTCTCTTTGGAGCTGTTGGTTTTCAAATTGAAATTTCAAGTTGGCAATTTTACCAACTAGCATGTATTCGGTTGGTCCACTTGTGCACAAGTCATAAAATGATTAAAACACCTTTGCCACCTATATGAGGACTTTTTTTAGGCATACATATGTGTATAAATTTAGATTTTGTTGACGAGAAATCAATAGATAAAAGTTGACAAGACTTTGTCAACTTATAGTTAAAAATTTCCACACTTTTCTCTTTATAAGTTGTGTTGAATTTTGCACCAAGAATGCCCTCAAATTCTCTTCAAAATGGTGAATGAGAACCTCCAATAACATATATAAAAATATCATCAAGAATAAAATAGAAGACATCAAAACCTGTCACATATCCTGCCATTCCCGATAATATTACCAAATAGAAAATAGAATAGATAACCATGATATAATCTTTAAGAAAACCATGAATGAGCTCCATAATAAAGATAATATCCAACTTAAGTGCTGTCTTTGAGTAAAATGACCAAAATGCCCCTAGGAGGTAAAATGACGTAAATGCCTCTAGTGATAGAAAACTCCAAAAATGACTCCAATTGTCAGAAATAAATATAAGAACACCTTTGTGATGAAAAATAAAACATACAGAAGTCCTTGCATGATTTTCTCCGTGCCATGTGCCTACTCAAAATATCACTTTTGTCCTTTTTGGTAAGTTGTAATACCTTTCAAGGCACATTAGTCATAAGACATATCTATAATCATCAAAAACAAGTAATAAACTCACAATAAACATATATGAAACATATGCAAATGAAAACAATCACTTTATCTCATTTTAGACAAAATTTTTCAAACCCTAGGGACATCGAACCATCAAAGTGCCCCTGCTTGAGAGATCGATGTCTCAAAATGATGTCCTGGCTTTGAGTCTGTCTTAAGTCAATCGATCGATGTGGGAGATTTATGTGTCTCAGATTTAGAGATCGATGTCTCACAATAAGGTCTTGGTTTTCCTCTGCCTTACATGGATCAATCGATGTGATCAATCGATGTCTTCGATCAATCGAAGTGTACAAATCTGAGAGATGGGTGTCATTTTTCTTTACTTATTCAAATTTTTATCATTTATAACACCATGTGTGACATTCTTAAGTATTCAACACTTAAAATCATGACTTTGAAAATTATCCAAACTTTTTCTTAAAATAACTTGAACATTTCATTTTAGGAGGATTTCTATGTAGAATTGGAGGATTCAAATTTTTAGATGATAAAGGTTATTTGAACATTCACGAGGATCAAAGACAAAGAGAAAACTCTAGGCTATATGAATCCTTTAAATTTTAGAAAATTTAAAACACATGGAATTTGGTGGGTCATCCAAGCTTTAGCTTAAAGAAGGACGAATAATGAAACCATATGAAGAAACGGAACAAACTTATGTCTTGTATTTGGTGTAGAAAACCAATTATATGTTAAATTGACCATCTTGGATAAGTATATATTCAAAATCAATTTATGGAGCTTAATCTATTAGTATTGAAGACCTTGATGAGTCAAATCATGCTTCAAGGTTGAAACGTCCTTGTATGACTTGAACCAAACTCCTATAGTTTGGTACATGAGGTTAAAGTACTTTTTGAAAAGATTTCTCAAAGAGACAATAAGACATCATATTCTTCATTAATATTATAATGATCATCTATTAGTTAACATCCATGTTGACATTATATTTAAGTCTAATATATAAATGTGGTGTGAAAGGTTTCCATAAGCTAATGCATTATAATTTTGATGTGAGTATTATGAGAAAACCTCAACTACTTTCTTCAGTTTCAGACTATGCGAACTAAGAAGTGCATTTGACCTAAACTAAGTACAAAAACACTTGCTTATGTCTGAAATATGATTATAAGCGCTAATGCTAAACTTGGTAAAGAGAAAAAAGGAGATATCAAATAATTGTAAAAATAGCCTTTTTGAATATCATTATTCAAGAGGAAGTATATGCGACTCAATCACTAGGCTTTGAAGATCATGATTACCTAAATCATGTAATCATACGTAATGGTCTTTTTATGGGCTTAAACAAGCTCCAAGAGTTTGATATAAGAATTTTGCTAAGCTTATGAAATATGAGTTTGACATGAGCACGTAGATGAACTCAACTACTTCCTTTGATTTCAAATCAAGCAAACCCAGAAAAGATTGTGTATTTCTCAAAAAAAGATCTTCTGAAAAAGTATAATTTTGAGAATGGAGCATAAACACACCAATAACAAGAAGTACAAAGCTCAATAAAGATTAAAAGGGAAAGTCGAGGTAAAAACATATAGATACATAATTGGTAGCCTATTTTACTTGACGGTTAGTCAGCAAGACATGTTGCGTGCTGTCTGTTTATGTGCTAGCTTTTAAAGCATACCTAAGGAATCGAATCTAGATGCTATAAAACATGTTTTTAGGTATTTGAAAGGTACATTGATCTTAAGGTTGTTTTATCTTAAGAATGGTTGTTTTGACTTAGGAAGGCATAGTTACTCAGATTATGTTGGAAATCTTGTTGATAGAAAAAGAACCTCCGGGAGATGTCAATTTCTTAGAGATTTCATAGTTTCTTGGTTTTCCAAGAAACAAAATAGTGTTTCATTTTCTACGTCGGAATTTGAATATGTGTCGACACCTCATCTTGTGCACAATTACTTTGGACTACAAGTAAAGTGCCTCGTAATTTCTTAGAGATTGCATAGTTTCTTGATTAATTATTGTTGATAAGGTGCTGTGTTTAAGTCTTAATTAGAGTTGGTGTATAACCCAAGAATCAAGTACTTTATAAGGTGAAATTTCACTTTTTGATAGTGAATATTCAAGAAACGCTCTTGAAATCCTTCATCTTTCCCTCTTAACAAGGAGTTAATAAAGGTACAACGAATCTTCTTCCCACATCATACATGAAAGAAGCTTGAGGAGTTAACAAGTAATGACCATTAATCAAACATATATGAAAATGATCATGATGACAGAAAAACAATGTGCCTCATAGCTTTTGAAAATGACAAAGAGGTATTTCTTTCAACTTCCTCATCTGATGAATTACAAGATGAATATATTACTTTACATGAGGAATTTGAAAATCATGCTCTAAAATACATGCATACTGAAAAGAAACTTAGATCATGTAAATTAGAAAAATAGAATTCTCATGATTCTTCTATTTTGCTTCATCTAGAGCATGATGTCACCTTAGAGATACATAAATCTTTAGCTCTAGAAAACATAGATACTAACAATAAATGTGGTAAAGTCGAAAAACTATATAAGATGACATATGAGAAGGTTATTCATGAAATATTTCTAGGTAAGAAAAAAGTAGGTAAGAGGAAATCCAACTTAGGATTTAAACCTTCTATTACTTCACCCAAGATGAATTGGATAAGATACGGGAGCCATCTTTATGTAATTTACATAAAGCTATGTTTGTACTTCCAAAAGAAATTCTTAGTAATGTAAACAAGATTATAAGCTTATGAAAGTAAATAAACCTTCTAAGCCTAAAAACACACAATCACATCATACACCTACTTGTGTCTTTTGTAACAAAAAGGTCATGCGGTTAAGTGTTTATAGAGTTCAAAAAAGCTCTAAGTGTAATTGGAGACTTAAGGGCATGAGAACTAGTCAAAATGGACCCAAAAACAAAAGGCTACCTATGGATAAAGATTCGTCCTATATAGGAGTTTGGAATCCATAGAGAAGGCAAAGTAGAATAAATCAAATCGCTAATGGAAATGAATTTTTCAATCCATATAACTTACAAGGAACATTTTCCTATCACGTTCAAGACCAAATATGGTGCGGAAGTCTATTTTGACAATGGGAGAGGCTAGACCCATGGATTTGGAGGAGCTGGTAAACCTTCTAATTTTCTTTTAGTCTTATAATACGTACAGGAGGGACATAAGATACTATGATAAGTGTTATCCGCTGGTGTGATGATAATGCTTAAACATTTGCAAAAATTATAAAATACTACCAAACAAAAGTTAGTGTCTTGATGTCTTTCCGATTTTTGGAAACAAAAAAGAAATGTTTAACTTGCAAGGTTTCATTGTGAAAACCTTATGCCATGTTTTTGGAGTTTATCTATCACGTGGAATAGATGACTTGGATATGTTAGTTACAAAGTCTTTAGGAACTTTTGAAAATACCAACCTATCAAAAATTTTACAAACCGTGATGGCATATATGATACTTAGAAATTGTCTAAAGTATTGATAAGTAAGGATTTTAAGTTCGATATTAGAAGTATATCCTCAAAACTCCATAACTGCATCATTTTTTTAATAGGAGCATTACGCATACTTATGGTAGTAGATGATTCCTTTACTAGTTGATTGACTTATGTCGCTTGCTTGAGTCTTTGAAACTAGTTGATTCCAATAAATGTGGTAAAGTCGAAAAACTATATAAGATGACATATGAGAAGGTTATTCATGAAATATTTGTAGGTAAGAAAAAAGTAGGTAACAGGAAATCCAACTTAGGATTTGAACCTTTTATTACTTCAACCAAGATGAAATGGCCTAAGATAAAAGAGCCGTCTTTATGTAATTCATCTAAACCTAAGTTTATACTTATAAAAAATGTTATTAGTAATGTCAACAAGATTTGTATGCTTATGAAGGTAACTAAACCTTCTAAGCCTAAAAACACACAATCACATCATACACCTACTTGTCTTTTGTAACAAAAAGGGACATGCAGTAAGTGTTTGTAGAGCTAAGAAAAGCTTTAACTGTTACTAGAGACTCAAAAGCATGAGAACAACTCGAAATGGACCCAACAACAAAAAGGTACTTATGGATAGAGGTTTGTCTTATGGGGGATTTTGGAATCGATGGAGAAGGCAAAGTGGAATAAATCAAATAGCTAACAGAAATGAAATGTTCAATCCATATAACTGACAAGGAGCGCTTTCCTATCAAGTTCAAGGCCAAAGATTGTGCGGAAGTCTATTTTAGCAATAGGAGAGGCTAGACCCTTTGATTTGGAGGAGTTGGTAAGCCTTTAATTTTTTGTCTTAAAATACGTATAGAAAGGACATAAGCTAATATGATAAGTGTTATCCATTGGCGTGATGATACGACTTAAACATTTATGAAAATGATAAAATATTTGCAAAAAGAAACTGTCTTGATGACTTTGAGCTTTTCGAAAGCAAAAAAATGTTTAGCTTGTAAGGTTTTATTATAAGAACCTTATGCCAAGTTTTCGGAGTTTATCTATTACGTGGAATAGATGACTTGGATATGTTAGTAACAAAGTCTTTAGGAATTTTTGAAAATACCAACCTGCCAAAATTTTTACGAACCATGATGGCATATATGATATTTAGAAATTGTCTAAAGCATTGATAAGTAAAGATTTAAGCTCTATATTAGAAGTATATTCTCAAGACTCTATAAGCAGCTTATTTTTTCTTAATAGGAGCATTATGCATACTTATGATAGTAAACAGTTCCTTTAAGCTTGCTTGAGTCTATGAAACTAGTTAATTCCAATTTATTTACTTTGGTATGTTTCTTTCTAGAAATTACAATGTATGATTATGAGTCACTAAAAAGACTTGAGCATGAAAATACCCAAAAGATGAATCTTCCAAGAGAAATAGAATTTAAAAGTTTGAAGAAAATACCAAGATATTTGTTAAATAAGAGGATGTTTTTCACCACGTCTTGGTATTTAAACTTACAAAAAAAATTGGATGGAAGAAAGTAAAATTGGGATATTTCTAGGGATCAGTACTCTTGAGGGTTCTTTATCCAGAGACTTTTAAGTGAAAAACTTAAGTGTTGGTTGATCATTAATATGGTGTAGAGGAATAGTCCTAATATGACTTCTTACGAGCTTTGAAATGATAGAATCTCTACTCTAAAATATTTTATTATATTTAGATGCAAGGTTTTCACGATTTACATAAAAAATGATTTAGAAATACTTGAACTTTGATAGATAATGAATATGTCAATAAGAGCATATAGTTGAACAAGCCTATTAATAACTTGAATATTTCACTGTAGGAGGATTCTATGTAGAACTAGAAGATTCAAATGTTTATATTATAAAGGTTACATGAACATTTATGAGGATCAAAGACAAACAAAAAAACCTCTAAGCTATATGAGTCCTTTAAAATTTAAAAAAAATTAAAACACATGGAATATGGTAGAACTAGAACATTTGAATCTTCTATGTAGAACTAGAAGATTCAAATGTTTATATTATAAAGGTTACGTGAACATTTATGAGGATCAAAGACAAACAAAAAAACCTCTAAGCTATATGAGTCCTTTAAAATTTAAAAAAAATTAAAACACATGGAATATGGTAGGTCACCAAGCTTTAGATTAAACAAGGATGAATAATTAAACCATATGAAGAAAAAAATTTAATCTATGGCTCTAGAATATTATCTAGATACGGATCAAACATATGTCTTATATTTGGTGTAGAAAACCAACTATATGTCAAATTGACCATCTTAGATGAGTTTATAGTCAAAATGAATTTATGGAGCTTAATCGATTAATATTAAAGATCAAACAATTAAAGAGTAGGCTGGTTGAAGATAAGTTGGACTTCTCCAGAGCAATTAAAGGAGTGAGAGACATTGGAAAAGGTTGCGAAGTGAAATTTATCACCTCTGTAGATTGACGAAATACATAAGTGACAATTACACACTTTTAACTTCTTCAAGCTCTATCTTCTCTTCATCGCAAAGGCTCTCAAGTGCAATAGAGCTTAAAAATCATTACGCATATGTTGCTTGTTTTTCATTGTCGTATTGTGAGAGTATTGAAGGCTAACGCAAGAGGAACTAAAAATACTTCATCTATTTATTAGGATTTAGACTTGTTTGGAAAGTGTCATTTACAATTTCTCTCAAAACCTATTTGGTGAAAGTTCTTCGGTAGAAATTTGTTGAAATCATGAAGGAATCAATAGAAAGGCTCTTTCTTTCTTGCGGTTGCTGTAGGAGTTGTATTTGCACAAGTTGCTACAATAGTTGTTTTAGTAGTTGATATCGCACAAGTTGTTGTTTCATTATGTGTTTTTGTAGTAGTTGTTGCTCCTTGTTGAAGGAAATAAAAAAGTTAATGAAAATGCACGTTAGGAAAAAGAGCTAGTGAAGTAAAATCGAAGAGATTCAAACTACACTAAGTTATTTGTCTCCAATTCACTATTTCTCAGCATGCTCTTCTTTATTTTGGTGAACATTGAGAAATGGTAGGAGCTAGATCGAAAGAACCTCGAAAATTGTCCAATATAATATTCAACCATCTCTTGAGTGTTTGTTATGGACCTAACGCGAAAAAGCAGAAAATCTATAATATAATACACATATAAAAAATGTGGAAAATAAGAAATAATCCTTTGATGTCGATGGATTAAATTCACTGGAGGAGGCAGAAAGATTCTTGTTTGTTGGTTATGAATGGCATTTTCTTCCATGTCTTGAGTGTGCAATTGGAAATAAAGTATTTGTAAGAGAAATTTTTGCTTACATCAAGCATGTCTTTCATCGGCATCCCAAGATCAAACATGGAAAGAAGAACAAATTGGACGGCTAGCTTTGACCAAGAGCATTTTCAACACAATTATTTATAATCATGGTTAATGGTAGATAGTAGCTATTTTTAACCTTGAACCATTTCAACAGAATGAGACACGATTATTCGAATCAGGTTGGATATGAAGGACAAAGAAGTTTTCGTCCATGCACGTACCAAGGTCCTTGATCAACGACGAATTCTCTTAATACTTAACTCATATCCAATACGATAGAATAAGGGAGAAATATTTTCTTATATGTTAGGTCTCAAAGGTAAATATACATTAGTGTATGTTTACATATGTATACATACACACGCTTCCAAAATTGATCTCTCCAGAACAGACATGTTTCTTACTTGGTCATGATATTTCCACACAAGTTTTACTGGCGCGTGAAATGATGCACATGCTAGGTAAGGGTGGCTCTCAATTATGCTTGAAATTGGACATGATGAAAGCCTTTGACAGAGTAAGCTGGGAATATCTTGAGTTACAATTGCGTCAGTTTGGTTTCTCAGATTTCTTCATTCGGATAATCCTCAATTATTTACGTGCCACAACCTTATCTGTGTTGGTTAACGGGCAGCCATCGGTGTCATTTCGTCCATATCGAGGAGTTAAACAAGGGGACCCGCTGTCTCCTTTGCTCTTTATTCTCTCTTCTGAGGGTTTCAGACGAGGCATCAAATCTATGGTTGACTCCGGGACGCTGCAGCCATTTCGTTTAGGACGGGTTCCATTTGCTATCACACATTTGGCGTACGTGGATGATTTGTTGGTATTCCTACGTGGCACGCAAAGGAACTTAAGAAGATTCCAAACCTTCTTAACGTCGTACGAAACTGCTTCTAGACAGAAAGTAAATTTTCAGAAGAGCAGCTTTGTTCCCTCTGCCAACACCTCAGTTCAGCAACGACACTCTTTTCGAGATATCTTAGGCATGCGAAGTACATCTTTGCCATTCCGATACCTTGGCTCTTATCTACATAAGGGAATTAATCGTCCCAGATATTGTGTTTCCCTGCTACAGCATATTGATGACCATTTGCACGGCTGGCACTCCCGGTTCCTCTCTGCTGCAGGTTGCCTTGTCTTACTTTGCTCGGTGATTTCAGCACTTCCCCTTCATGTTTTGGCAGCAGGAGGTCTACAAAAATCTGTCATTAAAATTATTGAAAGGAAAATGGTGTCTTTTTACTAGGGACATCGTCATCATTGGGTGGCTTGGTCCACTATTACTACACCTACTGAAGAAGGGGGATTGGGACTTCGCGATCTTAGCATGCTGCAAAAGGCATACCACTGCCGAATTTGGGTGTCATATCAGCAGCATCGTATACTTTGGAGTCAGTACATGCATATTAAATATGGCAACAGATGAGATTATCGGACTCGTTTACCAGATTCACCTATTTGGCGCCTCATCTGTCGCATTCATTCTACCTGCATTGCTCATACTGTGGGCGACGGTTCCCATCTTACCTGGACACCCACAGCATCAGGAGAGTTTTCTTTGCGATCAGCATATGACATTTGCTGTACAACACATCCAGCTTTGCTCTCCGCAAAATTTATTTGGTTCAAGCACCATTCACCTACCACCAAACTTTTACTATGGCGTGTCTTTCATTCAACTCTTCCTTTTGAGGACTACATCGGCAGGTACTCTACAGCTCGACCCACGCAGTGTCTTTTCTGTAAAAGCGCTTCGCCACAGTGGATCATGTCTTCTTATACTGCGACAACATTCGGCCCATTTGGTATTTTTTTGCTTCAGAATTACACGGTTTGTCACCTATTGCATTGTGTCTTCGACAATATTTATTATCTTGGTGGTATCGCTCCACTACTTCAACTATGTTTGGTGTTCTTCAAATTATAGTCCCGGCTCTTGTGGTATCTAACATCTGGCGCACCTATGCTTCTCTGATATATGGAGACTCAACAACATTTGCCCCTTCTTCCATTCGGACTTCCATACATTATGACATCACCATGTGGATTCAGACGACACACGGAACCAAGCTTACGTGGATTCCCACCATTCAGCCACCATGCCCTCTGGCGATTCGTTGGCACACTCCTCCATTCGGCAGATTAAAACTCAATATTGATGCGGCAGTCGGCAGACATTATGCAGCAGGAGGGGTGATTTTGCGTGATCATTTGGGTGCATATGTGGGTGCACTCTCTTTTCGCTTACCACTATGTGCGCCACTTGCTACAGAGATACAAGCGGACCTATTTGCATTGCTATATTTCCTCCCATTATATCGTTCTATTACTTTGGAATCCGACTGTGCTCAAATGATTACTCGCTTGAACCAACCACACACAGTTTTTGGGAACTATCATCTCAGCTTGTTGCAGTCTTTACTTCATCATCATCGGCTAGATTTCAATCATGTTTATCGCGAAGCTAAAAAGGCAGCCCACTGTCTTGCTCAACATGCGCTGTAGTCTCCCCAGACACAATACTATTCAGGTCGCCATCTCCCATCCTTAGTTTGTGCCACCGTCGCTTTGGATCTCTCTTCGGCAAATCTGCGAGTTCCTTGAGCTTTTGGTCTTCCATATGGATTGGAAAACTTTGTTTTACTCGGCCTGTATCCATATGGCTGCAGGCAGACTCGGTACGCCACGTATACTCTTAGCCACCTTACTTACTTTATGCTTCATATGTCTGCTTAACATAGCTTTTTCTCTCTTCAATGCATGGACGGAGTTACATACACTGATCGGCTGCAACAACGGCATTCACAAAGTATCGTCAGTGAAGTACCATCAGCATGACGTGTTTATTGATCCATGGCGATACTTTTCATTGTTTTCATTTGTATTACACTGTAACGCTTATCATCGCTCCAAATATATAAATATGTATGCTTTTTCCTTCACCAAGGTTTTATCCACAAGGGTGGTTTTACTTGGCAAGGTTTTAATGCGGCATATCATATATGATTTGGAGGTTGATATACTATAGCTTTCTACTTTCGTGTTATGCCTCTGCTTTGTAATAAGGTATTCCTCCACCAAAAGTGAGGTTTATGCTAATAAAATCTTCTTTTCCAAAAAAAATGTATATATATATATAGTGAAAGACGGGCGGCACCATCCAGTATTTTATTAATGTTGTCCTCACTTGTGGCGGAGGAATACTGTAGTTACATTAGTTTCTGAAGTCTATGGGAGACTCTCCCAAAAACAACGAATAACAGAAATTAAAAATAACAATCCAGTTTCAATTAACAAAATGAAATTTCAAATGCTACTATTGTATGATAACCGGTGTCCAGTAGCTCGCGATGGAGCCCTCACGTCATTGTTGTGGTCCAACGATGAAGGTATAAGACATGCAGAAAATAGATAGCACCTGCATTCCATGGAATACAGACGCTAATGTTATGTGCCAGGCAAGTAGATATTGATGTTGTGTCCGATCCCATAACCGTAGCAAAATGATGTTTCAGGTAAAAGAGCAAAGAAATCACAGTCAATAGACGCATAGGAAATAAGCGTTAATAAATAAATGAAAACAACATACTGGGGTTGCCTGCATCTTTCAGATACAGGCAACGTCCATGGGAAAATGACTTAGATAGACCGCATTTCTACGAGGTGCAAAGCGAAGACGTTGAGGGATCCGTCCGTAAAAAACCCCGTTCTATAGGAGGCATTTCACTGGCCATAATATACCGATTTGTCGCTGGGAATAGTGAACAGTACTGTGCCAAATGATGCGCAACCATATTTGCTTCCCTATGGATGTGTTTGATTGAGCTGCCTGTAAGAGAAAGAAAAAGATGCAAGCGATTAAAGTCCTCTGCGTAACAGTCAAGCATGGCGCGTTGAGCAATCAGAAAGCAATCTGTTTCAACCAGGATGCTATGATGATGAGAGCCAAAATATATGAGGCTATAGATAACAGCCCGGAGTTCTGCGCGCACAGGTGGTAAACATGGAAGAGCAAACGCGATGGCTCCAATCATTTGTCCTTGCGAGTCACGGAGAATAGCTCCAGTGGCAGCCGAATGCTTACCTGCTGAAGCATCAACATTAAGCTTGAGTTTGTCCGAGGGAGGGATTCACCACTTTACAATCATAGGCCTTGAAATCTTTAGATATGGAGGGAAGCCACTCTCGATTAAATAGGGGATGTTCTCCGCCAGCTTTTTGCGAGATAGGGTCGAAGCCCATGTGTAACAAAGCTGGCGCACTATTGCAAATATATTTCCAGAAGCAAGATCTGCATCACCAAAATTTATATTCGTGTACACCCTCCAAATGGCCCAACAAACTAAAGAGGGTATCAAAATTCGGAACTGCCAAGAGAGTGATCGGCTAGTTGAACTCAACCACCATTGCAATAGATACGGGCGGATATGTGAGGCTGGTGGTAGGAGACCATTCAAAATCAAAGCAACCTAAGACCATATCGGCTTAATATGGTCACACTGTATAAATATATGAGAGACAGTAGCAGAGGATCCCTGACAAAAAGGGACCTGAAAAAATTGGACCAAATGATCTTGGATGGGCAGCGCCATGAAAAAACTTCCACATAAATATACTGACTGTGTTGGATAGGGTGTTCCACCAAATGTATTTATGTGATAACAATGTTGGTCTTTTTTCACGGGCATCGTCATATGCCTGACGAACTTGAAGCCCACATCATAGGTTCAGTAAGGCTGGTGTGAGCCGTACAAAATGCATGTATGGATGGAAATTCCACCAAAGTTTACAATCATAACATCGCTGAAGCGCAAACAGACTTTGGATTCCAACTCCATAATACTATAAAGGACCACACATCTTTGTCCAAGAAATCCAATGATATCGACCTCCCCAGAAAAATAATGCCATTTTACGATGTATTGCATGATTGACACAACTTGGCAACCTTGCTGCTGCCATTATGTGCAGCGGTAGAGAGGCCAAAACAGTCCACAATAGAACCAACCTTCCACTTGAAGATAATAGCTGACTAGCCCAACCTTCCAATTTACAGTCAAAATGATTTAGGAGAGGCTAACAATAGCGCGCCCGATTTACTCCCCTATATAGATATGATCCAAGACATTTGAGTGGCAATGATGTGGACCTCATTTCCAAAATTTGGCCGATGACTACACGCCACTGAGAGGATAGATAGGTGCTAGTAACAAACTGACTTTTACTATAGTTCACAAGCTGACCTGATGCACACTGATATGTACGTAAGAAATCCTGAAATTGCCATAGGTTGTGTGTCGAACAATTAAGGAAAACCAACAGATCATCTACATATGCCAGGTCCGAGACTGCTCTCACTCGTCCCATATTAAAACCACGTAGGACCCCAATATCGAACAGGCGCTTAAGACCTTGGCTAAACCCTTCCGAACATAAAATAAACAGCAAAGGCAACAAAGGATCCCTTTGCTTCACCCCTCGTGTAGGAGAGGAATAACCAAAAACAGGTCCATTTATAGAGACGAACAATTTTGAAAATGTTAAAGTGTTTATAATTAGACGAATGAAAAAAGTAGAGAAACCAAACTTCTGTAGCTGTTGTTGAAGGTAGTGCCAATTCACCATATCAAAAGCCTTGGCCATATCCAGCTTTATCAAGACATAGCCACCTCAAGTTTCTTTATTCAGAAAATGTATCATCTCATTTTCCATGAGCACATGTTCACTAATATCATGGCCCCTTAAGAAAACCAATTTGATCAGCTAAGATTAAATTACGGAAAATAGTCGATAAGCAAGTTGCAATCAACTTGGTTGTCACTTTACTGACAAAATTCGTAAAACATATAGGACTGAAGTCCGCAAAAGTTCGAGGGTGAGAGATTTTGGGTATCCAAGTAATAATAGACGAAAGCATACCGTGTGGCATTGGAATACCCAAGAAAAATTCTTGCACAGCACGTATGAGATCCATTTTCAAGATTTCCCAACATGTACGAAAAAATATCCATTATATCCATCTGGCCCGCTGCACTATTCAGACTCAAACTCCAAACTGGTTGTTTGACCTCCTCCAACTGTGGAATGCGTAATAAGCTATCGTTATCAGATGGGGAAATAAGGGTGGGGATATGTTGCAGAAAGTCCTCAATGTGCCGCCTATCCTCGTTTGCAAACAGCTATGTGTAAAACTCCACAGCCAGGCGGCCTATATCATCTAAGTTTGAGTATGTGACGCCAGCATTGTCTGAAATTTGACGTATTCTCTGACGCCGATATCGGACCTTCACTAGAGAATGAAAATATGAGGTGTTTGCCTACCCCTCCATTGCCCAACGAAGCCGTGACTTTTGAGCCTAGTACGTTGCCTGTTCAGAATTTGCGCAAAGTAAATTTCCCTGGGCCTTGGAGAATGCTGTGCGATTCACCTCAGTAGGAGAAGCTTCAAAAGCTGCCTCATGTCGCAAAAAATCCCGTTCCGCCTCCTTTGATCTATCGAAAATATTTCCATAGACTGCTGTATTCCAATGCCGAAGATCTTTCTTAAGCCTTTGAAGCTTATTGTATAGACCCTGCATACCTCCTACTGTTGGGTACTCCTATCATTTTGATGCTACATATGCGTGAAAATCCGAATGATCTGGCCACATATTCAAAAAACGAAATGGTGAAGGAGGCTTGTCGAGACTTAAATGACAATGAAGCAAAAGTGGGCAATGATCTGAAGAGACTCGTGATAAATGGTTGCATTCAACATCCGAAAATAGATTAAGAAAGGCTATGTTGCCTAACAATCGATCCAATCGTCGCTGAACTCGATTTGCTCCACTCCCTCTGGTCCATGTGAACCGGTGACTTGAGGTGGGCATTTGCTGCACAATCTCCCACCTTTGGTCTGTGCATCACTCACATTGGATCTCACATCAGTGAGCTTGCGCATAGGCTGACACTCTAGTCTTCCTCATGGATTGGCAACTTTTACCATATTCTGCCCATATCAGAATGGTTACGGGCAGGCACGGTAAGCATTGCATTCATTTGGTTCACTGTTGTATCTTTCATATCCTCATCATACTTAATGCTTTCTTTTTTCACGCTATACATGGTCGACACCGAAACTACGCCGCACACCTAGCGCGACGCCACCGACTTCTCATAGCTAAAGTCTTCCATACGGATTGGCTACGCCAAAATCTATCTGCCTGCACTTTACTAAGTACAGGCAGCCTCGGTACATTGCTTTCCCATCATTATGCTGGTTCTTGTATGTCATTTTTTACCTGTTGACGACCCTGATTGTTTTCTTTATACGTGTACATCATCATCGCATTGCCGTTCATCCCTTGCTATTGCCATGGTCAATTGGCGTATGGATGGCATCCATACATTGGTGGCCTTTGCACGCTGATGCGAGAACTATTCATTATGCGCATGGCTTACTTCATCATATTCTACACCTGACGTCATTGACTCAAACACACTGTTGCCTACTATTGCAAGACTTCCAAATGGATTGGCGTGTATCCGATATCTCTGCCGGCACACTGGGTTGTGCCGGCAGACCAGGTATGATTTACCTCCAACTCACCTCACATATTTCATTATGTCTCGGACTTCAGCTTTACTCAGCCCTATATTTCTATCGTGCGTGGACGAGGCCATGGATCGCAATTATACTCCAGCCACTTCAGGCGGTTGTCGCCCGAACCTGGCATCATCATAGACAGCGGATATTTTCACTACTATTTCTTTTCCTATATTGGTCTGCTACTTGTTGGGATACATGGACGGAAACATGGCTCGCGCTCCTTTTCTTGGACATTGGCTTGAATACCGACTGGATACGAGGAGACCATAATGCGAGGATGTTCACATGGCATTTTGTTTTATTACGTCAGTACAATATTTGGATTTCAAGTTCTTTTTCATTACATGATAGCGCATATCAACAGTCCATCTATATAAATATGTACGCTTTTTCCTTCGCCAAGGTTTTATCCACAAGGGTGGTTTTACTTGGCAAGGTTTTAACGCGGCATGTCATATATGGAATGGATGTTGATAATCATACACTGCTACTATCGTTATTGTTTTATTTGTTGTAATAAGGTTTTCCTCCGCCAAAAGCGAGGGCTATCATAATAAAATTTTCTCTTAAAAAAATATGTGTGTGTATGCATATTATACACACTCACGTAATTACAGATATATATTTTTTAAAATAAAGAGACGAGGTCTCTACATTTTATTTAGACTATAACCCTCACTTATGGCGGAGGAATACCATTATTACATAGAAAGTCATTACATAATTGAATGAAAGAACTCATGGGTCGATATATATTGTGCCAAATACTATCTAAAGGGCGCGGTGTATTTTCAAAAGTGGTATGATATGTCTCATTAAAACCTTGGTAAGAAAAACCACCCTTGTGGATAAAATCTTGCACGAAGGAAAAAGAGTGCATATTTACCACCTTTGAAAATTGTCATGTCAACCTCCACAACCCAGTCGCTAATATGATCCCGCATAGTGAATGATGAACCGCAGACAATGTCAGAAGAAGGTCAGCCTCGCCTGGTCCAGTCCATGCACATGTAAAGAGAAAGCCAAAGTTAAATGAGGATAATAGACATAGCAAAAGCATAGAACACATCAGAAACAAAAGCATACCGAGTCTGCCTGTATTCAGTGATAGCCAATCCATTCGGAAGACATGGTGAATCTGAAGAGGCGCACAGATGTACGGAAGAGATATCCAAACAAAGTGTTCCTCGGACCAACGGCGGAAGAGTGTGATAGTTATATCTGTTAGTCTGAGGGTCAAGCATTCTGTGTTGGGCTAGGTAATGAGCGGCCATGTTTGCTTCTCTATAAACATGATTGAATTCAAGTCTATGCTGATTCTTCAACGACTTCAACAAACGCAAATGCCCTAAAACTGCTTGAGGGCGCTCCAGGAGTGTATGAATCTGAGAGCAATCTGATTCAAGAATAATCGAACGATACAATGGCAAAAAATAGAGCAAACCAAAAATAGCAGCCTGGATCTCTGCCATCAATAGAGCACTTTGGGGCAAGCAAAATGAAATAGCGCCCACACAGAAACCAGCGTGATCACGTAAAATAGCTCCTCCTGCAGCATATTGCCTGCCAACCGCCGTATCCACATTTAACTTTAATCTACCCGAAGGGGGAGATAACCAGCAAACCACATGTGGACGTGGCGGACGAATTTGCGGAAAAAAAAAGAAGATGTTGTAACGTGCATATTCCAGCCGCCAGCTTTGTGCCATCCATTGTTTTACCCCACATAAAAATATCAGAATATATTGAAGCTCGAAACGGATGCCGCTAAAAAAGCTACCATATCCCCATAGATGAACGATACGTAAGTGCGCCATATATTATGAACAATAATTGCCGGAACCACAACTTTAAGCACCCCAAATAGAGAGGATAACGTAGAGGCGATACTACCAAGATAAGAGATACTACCAAAGCTTCATCGATGCTGTGGTAACGCAGTGCAACTCCGATGCATAAAACTCCCATACATGTCGAATACACTCACAATACAAAAAAACATGATCCACTGTTGCTGAGGCATGTTTGCAAAAAGCGAATTGCGTAGGTCTAGCAGTATTGTAATTACCAATGTAGTCCTCAAAAGGTAAAGCGGAATGATAAATACGCCACAAAAACTGTTTGACAGCAGGCGAATGATGCTTATTCCAAATAAACTATGCTGAAAGCAGTGTAGGCAGCTGTGTGTGACAAAGATCATATGCAGTGCGTAGTGAAAACTCTCCAGCAGCGGTAAGTGTCCAGCTAATATCCATCCCCTGTCCTACTGTTTGGCTAATACATAAATCATGACTCTAGAGTGTGTTATTTTGTTGATAAGACCACCAAATGCGACAGTTGTAAGCCTCATGTAGCAATCGAAGATCTCGAATGCCCAAACCTCCTTCTTCACAAGGCGTAGTGATAGTGGACCATGCAACCCAATGATGTCGTCGTCCCTAATAAAATGTAGCCATTTTCCATTCTATAATTTTAATCACCGATTTTGGCAATCCGCCTGCAGCAATAACATGCAATGGGAGGGCCGAAATAACTGCACGAAGTAAAACAAATCTACCTTCCAAAGAAATTAGTCGATTATGCCATCCATTTATACGAGCATCAATATGCTCTAGTAAAGAAGCACAGTATCTGGATCGACTTATGCCTTTGTGTAGAAAAGAGTCAAGATATCGAAACGGCAAGCTAGATGATCGCATATGCAGGATATCCTCAAAACATCATCATTGATGTGGCGATGTGGTTGTGGATGGAATGAAGCTACTCTTATGGAAATTTACGTTTTGACCAGAGGCTATTTCATATGATGTTAAGAATGATTGAAAGCTCCGCAATTTCCGGTTTGATCCTCGTAAAAACACTAACAGATCATCCGCATATGCCAAGTGTGTAATGTGAAAAGGAATCCGACCTAGACGTAGTGGTTGCAGTACTCCAGAAGCCACTAACGCGTTTAAACCTCTGCTGAACCGTTCAGAGGACAGAATAAAAAGCAAAGGGGATAAAGGGTCACCTTGTTTGACACCCCTGTGTGTCCGAAAAGTGTGAGAAGGCTGACCATTGATCAATACAGCTAAGCTCGTAGAGCTTAAATGATTAAGTATAATCCGAGTGAAAAAGTTTGAAAAGCCAAAACGGCGTAGCAATAACTCCAGGAACTCCCAACTGACTCTATCAAAGGCTTTCATCATATCAAAATTTAGGCATAATTGAGATCCTCCCTTATCAAGCATATGGACCATCTCCCTCGCCAGTAATACCTGCATGGAGATATCATGGCCCTGCATAAAGCCTGTCTGCTCCGGCGAAATTAGTTTAGGAAGTAACATATTCAAACGGGTAGCAACTATTCTCGTACAAACTTTACTCAGAAAATTTGTAAGACAAATAGGGCGAAAATCGCTAAATGTACTCGGAGATGCAGTCTTTGGAATCAACGTAATTAAGGCACTAGCCATCACCGATGGCTGAGGTACACCAAGAAAAAACTCATGCGCTGCTATAACAACATCTGTGTGAATAACAGGCCAACATGTACGGAAAAAGTTACCACTAAATCCATCTGGCCCTGCGGCACTATGAGGGTCTAAATGCCAAACCGCCTCCTTTACTTCATTCGCCTGTGGTAACTGCATAAGCATGACATTGTCATCATTCATAATCAGCGAAGGTATATGTCTAAGAATCTCGTAATAATTGCTTGCAGATTCCTTGGCAAATAATGATGTATAGAAAGAAACTGCTTCAATCATTATAGTTGTGGGAGAAGTACATAGATCACCAGCGGATGTGCGAATCTGCTGTATACGTAGCCGCGCACGTCGACCTTTAACAATAGAATGGAAATACCTCATGTTAGCATCACCTTCTTGCAGTCATCTAACCCGTGCTTTTTGTTTCCAGAACTGCATCTCGTATTTAGAGACGCGAATATACCCAGCCTTGGCTTTATGATATAATGCACGATTTATCTCAGAAAGGCCTGCATCCCCTAATCCCTCTGCTCTGCGCAAGGAAGCTTCAGCTTGTGCTAAGTTAGAGAAAATATTGTCAAAAATTTCCTTATTCCAGAATATCCTTCTTCAAACATAATAATTTCGAATAAAATCCATACGTACCACCAGTGGTTGGGTAACAACTCCAAGCTTCGTTTATATAATTTTGAAAATCTGGATGCAATAACCATGCATCAAGAAACCGAAAGGTGCGAGTGCCAACCGGGCCGTTCATGCGACATATGAATAACAAAGGAGTGTGATCCGAAGAAACCCGAGGTAAGTGAGTAAGTTGCATGTCTTCAAAAGCATCATGAAAGGATGAGTATGTAAATAACCAATCAATCGACGGCGAACTCTACCAAGGCCCCTCCCGTCCATCCATATGAATCTGGAACTATGAAATGGTGGGGCCATCAAAGAACGGGATTCAACACAATCATTAAAGTCTTGTAACACCATAAGAGAGGGATGTGAATGTCCACTGTGGTCCTCTAAAGATCAAAAAGTATTGAAATCACCTCCTATCATCCATGGCAAGATTGAAGTCCGCGAAAAATCACATAATGATTGCCAGAGCGGACGACGTAACGCCAGATTGTGCTTAGCATAGACTACGGAGAAAACAAAAGACATCTGTAGTGGAACAAATACAAAATTAAGATGAACAACCTGGTCTTCATCCTGAGTTGCTACCAACCGAAAAGTCAAATCACGCCAAAAAACCCATATGCGCTCTGATTGAGAAGAGTAAGACTGTGAGAATCCCAGGTCCAAACCAAACCTAACAATACGAGATGAAAAATGTTTGGGTTCAATAATAGCAAGTAAATTTAACTGATGTTCACGTATCAAATGATGCAACCTAGGTAAAAAGGCATGAATGCTGTTGAGAAATATGTTTGGATAATTTTCAAAGTTATGATTTTAAGTGGTGAATACTTAAAAATGTCACACATGGTGTTATATGTGGTTAAAAGTTGAAAAAGTTGACATCAATCTCTCAGGTTGTTGCACATCGATCCATCTATGTACATATATCTCTCACATCGATTGATCCATGTAAGGCATTGAAAGTTCAAGACCTTATGGTGAGACATTGATTTCTAAACCCGAGACACATCGATCCCTCACTTCGATCGATCGATGCAGGTTAGAGACAAAACTTGAACCTTTCTGTGAGACATCGATCTCTGAAGCTGAGGCACTTCGATCGATCGATGTCTAAGGTTTTTAGAAATAATTTTCTAAAATGTGTTAAGATTGTTGTGTTCATTGGTATGTGATTTATACATGCTCATTATGTGAATCTTATGTGATTTTGATGATTTTAAATGTATTGTGACTATCGTGCCTTGGAAGTTTCTACAACTTACCAAAAAGGGCAAAATTGGAATTTTGAGTTTTGCAGGAACATCACATGATGAAAATATTTCAAGGATGTATTCTCATCCTATTTATCATGACAAAGGTGATATCATGAGTATTTCTAACCATCCGGGTCATTTCTAGATTTTTTGGTATTTTCAGTCAAGGAATCTCTTGATCATATTTTTATCTTCATTCTAGAGCTGATTTATTATTATTTTGAAGATTATATGGTGATTTTATCTTAATTCTCTCAAATGATGATATTGTTGACTATAGCTGGGTATGTGACGATTTGAGATGTCACATTCTATTTTTTCTTGAAGACACTCTTATATATGTTATAAGAGCATATTTATCATCATTATTCAGAGTTATTCAAGGTTTCAAAGGTGTGGAAATGTTCATGACATATAAGAAGAAATATTGGGAATTTCGGTGTTACAAGTTGACATAATCTTGTCAACTATTATCTATTTATTTCTTCTTCAAAAATTTGAGTTTCTACATATATATATGTTCAAAAACATGTATATTCAGGTGGAGGTGATACATTATTCATTTTATATGTTGGTGACAAGTGGACCAACCAAAAAGGAACTAGTTGGCAAAAATTGTCAACTTGGAAATTTCAAAGTCAAAACCAATGGCTATATGGTGTTATCATCAGATTTTTTGAAGTCAAATGAAGACTTCACATGTCCTATTATTGTGCTTGGAGTTGGGGATATTTTGGTGGTATTATCCTTTCTTATTTTATTAAGGAAAATCAAAATATATTTTTGCAAAAATTAAAGGTAGCCAACGGCTACTATGGAATATTGGAGCTGAATTTTAGTTTGAAATCTTCAAATTCCCACATGCCTATTATCTTGCAAAAAATTTGAGAAGAAGATGGAGTTGTTATGGCCATATTATCTTCACATTTTCAAGATAATTCCAAGTCATTTTTGGAGACAAAAATCGGCCAAATGGAGTTGCAAGGTGGACCAATTGTGTTGTGTTATTTTGTCAAGTGTACAAGGTCAACCGATGATGTGAAGACAATTGGAATTGATGATGAAGATGGTGACACATGTGCATTCTTATCTCCAAGGCTCAAATCACACTATAAATAGAGGCAATGGTGAAGAAGATGAAACACACTTGAAGCTCACAAGCATTTGTTGAATTGTCTAGCTATCATCTTCTTCTTGTTGTTGTTCTTGTTCCATTCTTTGTAGCAAAGGTTCTCCTGTTGTTTTTGTTGTGCTACAAGCCTCTTGAGCTTCATTTGTAAGATTGATTAGCCATTCTTGTAAGGCTATATCAATAGGTTGTAGAGGTGTTGCAACTAAGTGTTGCTTAGAAGGTGATCATCCAAGTCTTGAGTAGGGTTGGTGTATAACCCAAGGATCAAGCTTGGTTCTTGTTGTAAGGTGATTCATTTGATAGTGAAATCCAAAGAAATGTGTTCCTTGGGACTGGAGTAGGTCACATTGACCAAACCAGGATAAATCCTTGGTGTTCTTGTCTTGTTTCTTCATTTCTGTTTTATTCCCGTTTTTATTGCAGTTTTCACACAACTTCTCACGTTTTAAGAAATAGCTAAACATTTTCAAAATTCGTGATTTTTGGTGGAGTTATACTTCGGACGGTTAGCTTTCATTTGCAACAAGAATCACTTGATTTGAGCAAGGTAAAGTTAGTACTTTAGTCTTTCAGTCTTTGCAATATAACTGCTCCAATCTGGCTTCAATCTGACCAGTTTTGAGAAAACTTAAATTCTGTATTTATCAAGAATTGTTCAAGGTCAGGGTCTTTTAGCAACTTGATCTACACATCCTAAGGAGTGTTTTGATATAAAGATCAACCTTTTTGGTTGAGTATTCGAAGAGAAACACGTTTTGCAAAATCAGCAACATTCTGTCCAATTCTGTCCAGATTGACTATTTGAATCTTTTTATTTGTTTGAAGGGTCAAACAATCTTATTTTTGTCTGAATTTTGGACAGAGTCTTGTTAACACATTGAAGTTAAATTCTACAAAGGTTAATAATTTTTGGAGTTGTGTACAATTATTTGTGAATTTTTCAAAAACGGGTTCTGAATCTGAGGTGGTATCAGATTCTGTTTTCAAAGGGGATTTTTACAAAGGGTTGTAGTGTAATTTCCGCTAACCACTATTCATCCCCCCCTCTAGTGGTGTTCATTGCAGGTGCACGATCCAACAATTGGTATCAGAGCCAGGTCTACACCACTCAAAGAGTAGGATTCAATACCGAACAATCAATACAAAGCCAAGAAACAATTACTCTTTGTAGCCTGCTTATCTCAGATTAAATGTACATACTATGGCAATAGTTTCTCACAAAGGTGAGTTGGAAGGTATGTCCACTCAACGCCCTCCACTTTTTGATGGCAATAATTTTGTTCATTGGAAACTAAGAATGAGGCCATTCTTAATGGCTATAGACATCGATTTATGGTCTATAGTTGAAGATGGGCCGTACATTCCAATGAAAGTTGTACAAGTTAGTAGAGTCACTCAAGAAGTTGAAAAATATAAAAGTGAGTGGACATCGGAAGATAAAAGAAAATGTCAATGAATGCAAAAGCTATGCAATTACTCTTGAATGGACTTACGACTTCTGAAGCAGGATATGTTTCAAATTGCACAAGCGCACACGACATGTGGAAATCATTTGTATTAAAGCATGAAGGTACTAGTGGTGTTAAAGAATCAAAAATAAACATGCTTATGACTGAATTAGAGTCTTTCAAAATGTTGCCAAACGAATCCATAACATCTATGGATTTGAGGATTACTAACATTTTTAATGCCCTTGAAGCTTTAGGCAAATCATTCACGAACAATGAAAAAGTTCAAAAGGTGCTATGAAGCCTTCCTGCTGAATGGGATCCAAAGGTGACTGCAATTGAGGAGTCAAAGTCAATCACTAAGATGGATGAATTGATCGGGTCTCTTAAAGTTTATGAGGTAAAACTAAGCCAACGGAAGTTCGAGTCATCTAAACCATCAAGTAAGTCAATAGCTTTCAAAACAACTGAAACACATACAAATAATGATGATAGTAATAGTGATATTGAATTAGATATTGACTTGATATTAATAGCAAGAAAACTTAGGAAGTTTTTCAAACGTCCTAATAGGAATAGACAATGTTCTTCTTCTTCTTCTTCTCAACCTAGGAAGAATAACACAAACAAATAGTATAATAAAGAATTAAAGTGTTATGAATGCGGTCAAAAAGGACATATTTCATACGATTGTCCAACAAAGAAAAATAATAGTAATAACAAGAATAATAAACAAGCCAAGGACAAGGAGACACAAATGACAAAGACAAAGGAGTCAAAGGCAAGGAAAGGGAAACGAGCAATGAAGGTGAGCACATGGAGCGACTCATCCGACTCAGAATCTGAAACTGAGGAAGCTCAAGTCTACTTCGTATCCAACGAGGTAAGTTCTTCTTCTGATAGTGATTCTGATAGTGACATGACATTTGATGAAATGTATGAAGAGTTCTTAAGAATGCATGCTCACTGTAAGAGGCTCTCTAAAGAAAAGAAGAAACTAATTGAAGAAAATGATAAGTTGAAGACGTCCAACTTGGAATTTTCCGATCAATTAGAATCTCTTAAACAAGAGTCTACTAATACTCTTGATTCTTTAGAGAATAAAATTGAATCATATAGGAAAGATGAACAAAAGATAAAAATGGAAAATGATATGTCGAAGTCTAAGTTAGAAAGTTGTGAACATGAAATAATACAAGTTAAGTTGTCTAAACTTAACTTAGAAAAAATATTAGAACAATTTAAATCGGGTGCTAATATGTTAGATAAACTAATCTCATCACAAAAGTATGGAAATGATAAAACCGGCTTATGCTATAAAGAAGAAGATGACAAAGTAGGTAGAAAGACTAAGTTTGTATCTTCAACTACTAAACAGCCTTATACAGATATAAAAACAACTTTGCCTGCTAAATCTTCTTCTACTCCTTCTTCTATTTATTCTAAGGCAAAAATACAACATACACCCATAAAAGCACACACGTATAAACATACATCTAGGCCAAACTTTGCATCTAGACAACCTAGAAATTATGCCTATATGTATACAAATGCAACTAGAAAGAATAAAATGTATCCAAATTATTATGAACCTAAGTATAGGCAACACTCATGTAAGTCTTATAGAAATGCCTATGAACACACTTATATAGCGCCATTCAAGAAAGAAAATCGCTTGCCTTATACACATTATAAAGATCGGCCATTATATAATGATTATCAACCATGGCGCAACATGTATAACAATGCATCTTCACTTATGTGGAATAATCATCTGTATGCTAATCCTTCTTATTTTTCAAATTATAACAATGCTAAAAATGTGCCTAGAAGGTATGTTCAAGTTTGGATACCTAAGGGATATCCAAACAAGAATAGTGCCCCTAACATTCAAGGACCCAAATAAAGGGTACCTAAAACTTTGTCTCCATTGTAGGAAAAACGCAAGGAATGCAAGAAGGAAGCAAAGTCAAAGAATCTGAAAACCAAATGGTTTTTAGATAGTGGATGTTCGAGGCATATGACGGGGAACCCCAAACTATTCATCGAATTGGAACATATCAAGAATGGATGAAAAGTAACATTCGGTGACAACAACAAAGGACAAGTTGTTGGAAAAGGAACAATTGGGAACCTTAACACATTTCAAATACGAAAAGTGTTGTTAGTAAGCAATCTCTCGTATAATTTACATAGTATTTCTCACATTATAGATGGCGGTTATAATGTCTCTTTTCTTCCCACTTCGTGTGATATAATAAATGAAAAGGAGAAATAGTTTTAAAAGAAAATAGGGATGGTAACATTTATACTCTTACCTTAGATAACGTGTTAGATGCTAAGGTTAAGTGTCTAATATCACATGACTTAGATGTAAATTTATGGAATAGAAGATCAGGCAATATAGAATTTCAACCATTAAGAAATTATCTAAGAAGAATTTAATTAGAGGAATGCCTAAGTTAGACTTAGATAATTTTCAAATGAGTGAAACATCTATTAAAGGAAAACACATTAAAGAAACATTAAAACCAAAACATGAAGTGAGTACTAGTCATGTACTAGAATTGCTTCACTTAGACTTATTTGGTCCAAGTAGGACAAGAAGTCTAGGTGGACACTACTATGTGTGTGTCATAGTAGATGATTGCTCACGCTACACATGGACATTGTTCTTAACACACAAAGACGATGCTCCATTAGCAATCGAAACTCTTATTAAGCAACTTGAAAACATTTACGAAGAAAATGTTAAAAGGATTAGATGTGATAGAGGTGGAGAATTTAAAAACAAAGATGTAATCAGATTTTGTGAACTACATGGAATTAAACATGAATTCTCACCACCTAGAACACCACAACTCAATGGAGTTATTGAACGTAAAAATAGAACAATTCAAGAAGTTGCTAGGACAATGCTTTGTGAAAATAAATTACCTAAATATTTATGGGCTGAAGCTGTTAGTTGTGCATGCTATACTATAAATAGGATTACTATTGAAAAGAAATTAAATAAAACGCCTTATGAATTGCTAAACAATAGACAACGTAAGATAGATAATCTTAAAGTATTTGGATGTAAATATTTTGTGCTGAACACTAAGGATAATCTAGATAAATTTAACAAAAGTCTATTGAATGCATATTTGTTGGGTATTCAACTAACTCAAGAGCATATAGGTGTTATAATCCTGCATTTAGTAAGATAATTGAATCCATACATGTAAAATTCAATGAAAATGCATGCTTTGAAGTGAATGATAAAACTCGACATAAACCTGAGAATAATGTTGAAAATATGTTTGATGATGATGTATTACTTGAGCCTGTACTTGATCATCTAGAACCAACTCCCCCTGAACAAGACATGCATGAACCAAAAGACTTTGCAATTGGAAGATAATACAACTAATGATCCAATTACATATGATAATGTTCACATAAATGAAACATTTGAACAAGATGAGGGTGAACCTAGTCAATCTAGGAATTGGTGGCATCCTAAAGAATTAATAATTGGGGATCCAAGTGTTGGGGGTAGAAGTATAAGTCAACTTAAAGGATATAGCTTAATCTCATAATTAGAACCTAAGAATGTTAAAGAAGCCTTAGGTGACATATCATGGATAGATGCTATGCATGAGGAATTAAATCAATTCACAAGGAACAATGTGTGGGGCTTAGTACCTAAACCCGAAAACAAGTCTATAATAGGAATGAAATGGGTGTTTAGAAATAAGATGGATGAACAAGGAAAAATTACAAGAAATAAGGCTAGACTAGTCGCACAAGGTTATAATCAACAAGAAGGAATAGATTATGAAGAAACCTTTGCACCCGTTGCACGACTAGAAACAATTACATTCTTACTTGCGATTGTAAGTCTAAACAATATTAAGCTCTTCCAAATGGATGTCAAGAGTGCATTCTTGAATGGATACATTCAAGAAGAGGTGTTTGTCAAACAACCCCCTGGATTCGAAGATCCAAAGAATCCTAACCATGTTTACAAGCTTAAGAAAGCTCTATATGGTTTGAAACAAGCTCCAAGAGCTTGGTATGATAGATTTGCAAACTTTCTTATTGCAAATAATTATCAAAGAGGGACCATCGACAACACATTATTTCTAAGAAGAAAAGATAATGACTTGTTAAGAGTTCAAATATATGTAGACGATATTATCTTTGGTTCAACCAACCCTACCTTAGTAAAAGACTTCGAAGAGTGTATGAAGTCAGAATTTGAAATGTCAATGGTAGGAGAATTGAACTACTTCTTAGACCTTCAAATCAAACAAACCCCTCAAGGAATTCACATTAGCCAACTTAAGTATGTCACTGATATGATTAAGAATTTTGGTTTTGAAGAGTTGAAACCTACAACTACCCCCATGAGTGTTAGCACCAAACTAGATAAGGATGAAAATGGTAAACCTTTTGATGACACACTTTATAGTTCTATGATTGGATCACTATTATACTCAACTGCATGAAGACCTGACATCATGTTTAGTGTATGTGTGCTAGGTTTCAAACTTGTCCTAAGGTATCACATTACAATGTAGTTAAAAAGATCTTTAGATATCTTAAACACACACCTTACTTAGGACTGTTGTATGATAAAAATGGTATGTTGGAATTGTACGCATATAGTGATGCTGATTATGGTGATTGCAAGTTAGATAGAAAATCCACTAGCGGTACATGTCAATTCATAGGAACCAACTTGATCTCTTGGATTTCAAAAAAAGCAAGCTAGTGTAGCTCTTTCTACCACTGAAGCCGAGTATATTGCTTTGAGTTTATGTACTACCGAAATACTTTGGCTTAAACAGCAACTTAGTGATTTTGGCATTAAAATTAATAAGATTCCAATTTTCTGCAATAGCACAAGTGCAATCAATCTTTCTCGGAATCCAGTGCTTCATTCTAAGGCCAAACACATTGAGGTGCGATACCACTTCCTTCGAGATTATGTTCAAAATGAGGATATAGTTATAAACCATATAAGAACTGATCATCGGATAGCTGATATCTTTACCAAACCCCTTAATCAAGCCACTTTTGAAAACTTACGAGCCATCTTAGGCATGATGACTTACGACACCATTGTATAGTTCTATCTTTTGCATGATTTGCAAAATAAACGGGGAGATAGAATAAGAACATGATTTTAGTTGGTAAGCCATATGCTAAGTTTCAATTGGTTTAAGTTGAGTATAGGTTAAGGGGGAGAGTATAAGTTGAGGGGGAGCGGACTATTTAAAAGTTTGTTAAAAACAAAGTTTGATAAACAGTTGGTTATAAGTTGTGACATTAAAATCATGTTAGGTTATTTCGAAAATCATTCAAAATGGGGAGAATGTTGAGAAATATGTTTGGATAATTTTCAAAGTAATGATTTTAAGTGGTGAATACTTAAAAATGTGACACATGGTGTTATATGTGGTTAAAAGTTGAAAAAGTTGAAAAAATTGACATCGATCTCTCAGGTTGTTGCACATCGATTGATCTATGTACATAGATCTCTCACATCGATCGATCCATATAAGGCAGTGAAAGTTCAAGACCTTATGGTGAGACATTGATCTCTAAACCTGAGACACATCAATCGATCGATGTACATCGATCCCTCACTTCGATCGATCGATGTAGGTCAGAGACAAAACTTGAGCCTTTCTGTGAGACATCAATCTCTGAAGCTGAGGCACTTCGATCGATCGATGTCTAAAGTTTTTAGAAATAATTTTCTAAAATGTGTTAGAATTGTTGTGTTCATTGGTATATGATTTAAACATACTCATTATGTGAATCTTATGTGATTTTAATGATTTTAAATGTATTGTGACTAACGTGCCTTGGAAGTTTTTACAACTTACCAAAAAGGGAAAAATTAGAATTTTGAGTTTTGTAGGAACATCACATGATAAAAATATTGCAAGGATGTATTCTCATCCTATTTATCATGATAAAGGTGATATCATGAGTATTTCAGACCATCCGGGTCATTTCTGGAGTTTTCTTATATCATGGGTATTTTGGTTATTTTACCCCCGAGGGCATTTTTGGTATTTTCACTCAAGGAATCTCTTGAGCATATTGTTATCTTCATTCTGGAGCTGAAATCACTAAGTTGTTGTTTAAGCCAAAGTATTTGGGTAGTACATAGACTCAAAGCAATATACTCGGCTTCAGTGGTAGAAAGAGCTACACTAGCTTGCTTTTAAGAAAACAAAGAGATCAAGTTAGCAAGCTCCACCTGGCCGTTTGCTTGGGGATGGGCCACCGAGGTGAAACATTGTTTGATATATAAGTCAGTACACCAGCTTTTCACAAGATCTTCAGCAAACTGTCTTCCGTTATCCGATATCAAAATCTGGGGTAGGCCGAAACAAGCCATGGAAAAATAGGTTTAATGTTAAGCAACATTAAATTATTACTCGGATAATAAATGAACCTAGATTTGAGTGCCGGAGGATGGTGAGGATGGGTCAGGGGCCTCAGACGATCTTTAATTTATTATTAATTTGAAGATTATATGGTGATTTTATCTTATTTCTCTCAAATGATGATATTGTTGACTATAGCTGGATATGTGACGATTTGAGATGTCACATTCTATTTTTTCTTGAAGACACTCTTATATATGTTATAAGAGCATAGTTATCATTATTATTCAGAGTTGTTCAAGGTGTCAAAGGTGTGGAAATGTTCTTGACATATAAGAAGAAACATTGAGAATTTTTGTGTTACACGTTGACATAATCTTGTCAACTATTATCTATTTATTTCTTCTTCAAACATTTGAGTTGCTACATTTGAGTCAGCTCTCCTTCGTGTCACTGCTGCACCCCCTCCAGAATCCATCCGTTCACACGCTAACCGTCAGCCCTCTTCAGCAACAACTTAGCCACGTGATACTTAAAGGTGTCAATCATTGATTGGCTCCTTGACTTCACCAATTAGTTCGTCAATGGTCACTTACATCCCTCTCCAACCAACTCCGTATGCTTTGACACCCCCCCAAGATCAGCTGACTGATCTTGACCTGTCATACAAATTTTGAACTCCCAGTGCACTGATCAGCTGAGCATATCTTCTGTAGTCCAATGCTTTAGTAAACAAATCCGCAAGCTGCACTTCAGTTTGTACATGCATTAACTTCAATGTTCCATCTTGCACTTTATCTCTTATCACATGGCAATCAATCTCTATGTGTTTCGTTCTCTCATGAAACACATGATTCTCCGCAAAGTGTATTGCACTCTTGCAATCACAGAAGATCTCTACAGGTTTTTGCGCTCCTAAGCCCAAATCACTCATCAAATATAAAAGCCCCTGAAACTCACAAGTGACCATGGCAATTGCCATGTACTCTGCCTCCGCTGATGACCTGGATACTGTTGTCTGTTTCTTAACATTCCATGAGACTAAAGCATCTCCAAGAAAAAAGCAGTATTCAGTAATTGATCTTCTGGTTTCATGACAGCCCCCAAGTCATCATCCACAAAAGCTTTTAATTTCAACTCACCAGTTCTTGGAAACAAAAAGCCCTGCCCAATTGTGCCTTTGATATACCTAAGCACCCTGTGTGCTGCCTTTATATGGTTTTCAGTGTGGGACAATCCATAAATTGACTAAGCTGTTGGACTGAAAAAGCAATGTCTGGTCTGGAGATAGTGAGGTATATCAGTTTGCTTATCAGCTTCCTATATTGAGTGATGTCCAGCAATGGAGGTGAATCATTATGGGTTAGACTTCAATGACTTTCCATTGGAGTTTTGGCAGGCTTAGCTTCTGTAAACCCAGCTTGTTCTAGTAACCCTAGTGTATACTTCCTTTGATTGATGTGAATGCCTTCCCTTGCCTGAGCTACTTCAATGCCCCAGAAAAACTTCAGCAGCCTCAAGTCCTTAATCTTAAACTCATCATTTAAGGCCTTTTTAATCTCTGTAATGGCTCCCTCATTGTCACAAGTGACAATGATATCGTCTACATATACTAGGAAAATCAGAGAGATTGACCAACATGCTTAGTTAACATAGTGTAGTCACACTTAGATTCCTGAAAGCCTTTGCCAACCAGGAACTTAGTTAATGTGGCATTCCACTCTCAAGTAGCCTGTTTGAGCCCATACAAAGATTTATGTAATTTGCACACCATATTGGACTCGGACATGTCCAGTCCTAGAGGAGGCATCATGTATATATCTTCATGTAGGTCACCGTGTAAAAATGCATTGTTCACATCTAGTTGATGAATAGGCCACTAAAACTTAGCTGCCATAACCAGAATCATCCTGACTGTGGTCATCCTGGCAACAGGTGAAAATGTATCTTGGTAGTCCAGACCATACTGTTGAGTATAGCCTTTGGCCACCAGCAGTGTCTTATGTCTTTCCACTGTGCCATCAGCCTTTAACTTGACTTTATACACCCATCTGCATCCAATGGGGTGTTTGCCTTGGGGTAAAGGTACCAAGCTCTAAGTATGGTCAGCTTCTAATGCTGCCAACTCAGTTGCATGGCTGCTTGCCAGACAACTGAACCAACAGCTTCTGCATAACTATTAGGCTCTGTATGTAAATTCAAACTATAGATGTATACCTTGTATTTTGGAGCTAATGATGCATAAGACATGTAGTTATGAATTGGATGAGGTAAAGTGTGCTTAGAAACAGTACCAGCTTGTGAAGAAGTTAGTGAATTACAATGGTAAACTTGAAGGTGCAGAGGTGGATGTCTGGAACGTTGGGGTCTACCAGTAGGGACATTGCTATCTTGAATTATAGGTAGGTCAATCACAATGGTTTCATGTTGGAAAGCTGTACCTGAGGGTGACTGCATAGGAGAAGATTCATGCAGATCATTGAAGTGAAGAGATTGCAACTGTGGTTGAGGAGATTGAGGATTGTGAGATTTTGAGAGGGAATCAGTTGGGCTAAGAGTGGCTCTAGATGTTTCAAGTATTTCTATGTGGCCAGCAAGTTGGGGTATAGGGTGGACATCATTATTAGAGAAAGCATGGGGGTTTGAATCAATAGAACAAGAGGGCATGAGGTTATCAGAATTAGTATGGACTTCAGAGTGAAAGGGAAACTGACTCAAAGAATGAAACATCTCTTGAGACATAGACGCCTTTGCTTTTCAGGTTCTGCAAAATATATCCTTTTGTAGTATGTGACAAACTAAGAAACACAATTTTCTGAGCCCTTGCTTCAAACTTTTCCTTGTGCTTCTGAGTGTTGGTCCCAAAGGCCAAGCATCCAAAGGCTCTTAGGTTAATGTATGTGGGAAGTGATTTATAAAGAAGTTCATATGGGGTTTTCTGGTGGAGAATAGGTCTAGCGGTGATATTAATGAGGTATACTGAGTGTTGAATGCAGAAACCCCAATAGAGAGAAGGTAGATGAGAGTGAAATATGAGTGCCCTTGCCACATTCAGAATTTGTTAATGTTTTCTTTCAACAATCCCAGTTTTTTGTGGTGTATTGACACAACTAGTTTGATGTAATATACCATGAGAAGCATAGAATGCATTCATTTTAAATTCTTGTCCATTGTCAGTTCTGATTGTCTTAACCTTGGCATCAAAATGAACGACACAAAATGGTAAAAAGTTTCTACAATGGACCTGGTTTCACCTTTATTCTTCATCAAATATACCAAATAATATCTACTATAGTCATCAATCACTGTAAGGAAGTAATACTATTTATACAGTGTGGGGTATTTATATGGTCCCTAAATATCCATATGAACAACAGAAAAGGGACTACTAAAAAATGAGGTTATGACTGGAAAAGGTGTTCTCTTCGGTTTTGTAAGGGGACATATTGTACATGGATATAAAGAATTAGGGACAGTCACCATTGGTTCAATCTTCTGAATCTGTTTTAGTGTCTTTGTAGACATATGTCCAAGTCTTGAATAACACAACATGCCATCTGAGGAACTGGAAGTACATATCAAGGAGGATGGAAGAGACGAAGCTGGTTTTGGGGTGCCATGGAGATGATACAAGCCTTGATCTACCTTAGCTGAACCAGTCATCATCTTGGTTCTGAGATCCTGAATCATGCAAAAATTGGAGCAAAAGACAACAGCAAACACATTTGATTGATTAAGCTTACTGAGTGATAATAGATTGAAGGCAAATGCTGGTACATAAAAGACATTGATAAGAATTAGGCTGGAATTTACTCTGACTGTGCCAACATATGTCACTTTGGCTAGGAATTTATATGGTAGTGTGGCGGATATGGTTTCAATAGGATGATAAGAATCAAACAGATGAATACAAGAACAAATATGATCACTAGCTCCATAATCCAAAATCCATACATTTAAATTTGGATATAATACATTACCTAACATCTTGCCAGACGTTGTGGTTTGCTGGGCTGACATGACAACATGGTGAACGTTGTTGACATCAGCAGAATCAAACCCACTCCTACTTACTCCTTCCTGACGTTCTTGCAGCAAATTAATCAGTTGAGCATACTGTTCCTATGTCAAAGCAGGAGCCATCTGGGCCATAACATTCTTTGAGCTATACATTCCTGAACTCACATCTTCACGAACACCATATTCCTCATGCTCTGCAACATTCACACTGTCTCCCATCATTGCACCATTTCCCCCCGTTAATGACCATATTAATCTGACTCTTTGGCTTAAATCCTGGAGGGTATCCATGCTTTTTATAGTATTTATCAACTGTATTACCAGTCATATTACAGTGACTGCAGACAGGAATCCTAGTATTGTTCTGATGTGATCTTGGCATGTCTCGTCTAAAGCCTATACCATGCTGTCTCTGCCAAGTATTATTCATAGAGCCATCACCATATCCTTTAGGCTCATACATGCTCCCTCTTCCTGCACCATTAACATTCTTCACCATTGTGGGATTATTACTAAATCCACCTTGACTCACTGAGTAATTCATCTTTCTCTCCAACTTCACTGCCATGGCAAAGGCAGTTTTCAAATCAGGTAGGGGAGTAGACAACAACACTTGGAATATCACTGTCTCAAATTGAGCATTTAGACCTTTCAAGAACTTAATCACACAATCATTCTCTACAAATTTATTGATCTCAACTGTAAGATTGCAAGTACATCTACGACATCTAAAGGTAGGTACAGATCTTAACACCATCAACTCCTCCCACACACTTTTCAACTTTGTATAATACTCAGTCACACTACTACTATCCTGCTTAATAGAGTACAATTCTCTTTGCAAGTCTGAAAGCCTAAATGAATCAGCATTACCATACCTGAATTTCAAATCATTCCAAATGTCCGTTGCAAAATCAGCCAAATCACACTCTGACCAATGCTGGGTGTTAGCGAATTAACCATCCAAGAAGCTACCATGTTGTTAGCCTTCATCCAAGAATTGTATCTTCTTGCTCTCTGTGTTGGCTTCTCAATCGTACCATCCACTAAACCTATCTTGTTCTTGGACTCTAACATTCTTCTTACGGACTTACTCCATCCATGATAGTTATTGCCATCAAGCAATGGTTGCACCAATACGGTAGACGGATTATCCCTTGGATGGATGTAAAATGGATCATCAGAAGGATCCATTGGAATTGAAGGAGATATAGAAGATTATGACATTGGATTATTGTTTGATGTCATAAAAGTACCAAAATTCATCAAATGGCTCCGATACCATGTGAAATTTCAAGCAATGTCATCAACAATTGATCAATCAACAACAACAAACAACCAAGAGATTAATCGTGTCACTGCCGCAGCCCCTCCAGAATCCATCTGTTCACATGCTAACCGTCAGCCCTCTCCAGCAACAACTTAGCCACGTGATACCTAAAGATGTCAATCACTGATTGGCTCCATGACTTCGCCAATTCGTTCGTCACTGGTCACTTACATCCCTCTCCAACCAACTCCGTATGCTTTGACAGTGCCACAGATATAACACTTGTATAGTTCAATTATAGAATTGTCATCTTCTATTTCCTGTTATTACTAATGTAGTGTGACATTATGTGTCAAAATATTCAAAGATAGTTGCCCTTTATCTCTTTTCCAGCAAACATTTTTCTTGTTGAATACGCCGGTAAGTCAAGCGATGATTTTTATAATTGCAAGCTGTAATAGTTGTCTCAATTTTTGCATTGGTCAAACTCTTGATATATATTATATAATCAATTCGGAATGGAAGTACATTTTGTTGACAGATTCGGCACTACATCAGATAAAACGAGAAACGCTAGTAATACCCACTAAACAAAGCCTATAATACGTCTAAAACAATCTGCAGTTGTACAGCTGTAGTAAGCTAATACTTTTTAGGCACAATTATGATTTTAATAAGGTAAGTTAAAAAAATATACAGACGTACGGCTATCGATGATAAAATGAGGCGAGTAAAAAACCACTTTTTAGATGCAACTGTTTAAACATTAGAAGTTCCGTCACAAAATAAAATAAATGTTAAAAGCGGTAGGAGAAAAATGACGAAAAGACAGTGTAAAGGATATGACTAATTAACGAGTGCAGAAGATATGGTAAATAGTAGAACGCAGTGGAGATGGATGATTCCATTTAATGGACTTTAGGTTGGTGTGGGTGCTTCTCGTATATGTATATATGTCGTTTGTTATATCTGGTAAAAGTTTTTGAGTGATAGTTTTAGTTATTTAAAGCATGATATTCACAACGATGAGAACATAGATAGTGACGTAGCACACCGAGTTGAAGCAGGCTTATGTAGGTGGAAGATGGCCTCAGAGGTTTTATGTGACAAGAATTTTCCAACAAAATTAAAGGAAAAATTTTATAGGGTAGCACTACATCCGGCAATGTTATATGGAACAGATTGCTGAGCCATCAAGAGAACACAATTGAAGAAGATAGAAGTGGCAGAGATGATGATGCTGATGTGGATGGGACATACAAGGCTAGAGAGGTTAAAAAATGAGGTATTTAGAGAAATATAGGGTAGCTAGTATAGGAGGTAAGATAAGAGAGGAAAAACTGAGATGATTGGGCATGTCAAAAGAAAACAGACAACGGCACCTATCAGAGCAAGTTGAAAGCTTCACTGTAGAGGGAAAGAAGAGTAACGGCAGACCCAAACTAACTTGGGATGAGCGGATTAGGCATACCCTATTAAATTTGCACCTCTGTAAGGACATAGTCTTGGATAGGAGTTCATGGAGACAGAGAATTATGGTTAAGGAGATTTAGGCAGACTATAGGGGCGCGTTAGAGTATACTTAGGAAATTGGATACTCTATACACTTTAGGTTGAATTTGCACTTTTTTGTTGTCTTTGTCTTTCGTTATTTGTGCATATACACGGTTATGGCTATTTTAATATCCGAAGCTTTCTATTTGTGTTTACTAAATCCTTTCACTAGTACACTAGCACACTATATTCCTATTATTGTGTCAATATGTGTTTTTGTAGTAGTTGTTGTTGTTCCTTGTTAATGTAATAAAAAAGTTGTTGAAAATACACGTCACAAACAAAGAGTTAGTGGAGTAGAATCGAGGAGATTCGGACCATTCTAAGTTATGCGTCTCCAATTCACTCTTTCTCAGCTTCTTTTTTCTTATTTTGATAAGCATTGAAAGTTAGTATGACATAAATCGAAAAAAAAAACTCAAAAATTGCCCAACATACTATTCAATTCCCTCTTGAATTTTCGTTACGGTACTAACACTTTGAAGCACAAAACCTATGATATATACATAAAAAAAAGTGGAAAATATGAACTAGTCCTTTGATGTTGATGGGTTCAATTTACTGGAGGAGGCAGAAAGATTCTTTCGAAATAAAAGATGAAACTTCCGGTACTAATTTATGTTATATGAATCAAGTTGGATTTGACGGACAAAGATGTCCTCATTTTTACACGAATCAAGGTGGTAGGTCAACTACTAATCTTTTTAATGCTTGATTCATATCTAATAAGATAGAAAAAGGGTTAAACATTATCTTATATATGCATCCATATATATGTGTATGTATATATTTCCTTTCAATATATATATATATATATATATATATATATATTTAAATATTCTAATATAATTAAATAAAAAGCTCCCCTTCTTCTTCTTTCATGGTACGGAGTCAATAACGCTATAGACTGAAGCTAAAGAATTGCAATTTGATTGGATGCATAAAAGTTGTAACGGTAAATAAAAACATATACCAATAAAAAAGGGAAGAAATTTTGGAGTATTATACGGTCGTTATAAAGCAATAAGCAGCTAATGGAATATACTCACCATTCAAGGGCTTGTTCCAATTACTTTTCTGTTTGGGTTCAAAAATTTGGAAGGAACTCACAAATCTCCTTAAAAAGAAGAAAAGCCAAGGCACTTCGCATCCTACGTTATGCTATCACCTGCACCCTTCAAAAGGATGGTGAAATTAGTTTACTTGATTGCAGCTCTCTGCCTCGTCTTGCAAGCTCAATCTCAGAATGAAAACCACAATTGGGCACTCTCTATTGGGATAGGTATGTCAATACAGTGTCTTATTTCATCCAAAAAGCTCTATTTCTTAAATTAAGGTCACGGATTCGAGCTGCGGAAACAGGCTCTTACACAAAGTGTAAGGTAAAGCTGTGTACATCAGATCGCAAAGCGATACAGCTTCTTCCCAGATCCTGCGCAAATGCTAAAACCTAGTTCGTTCGGAACGCCCTAACCTTGTAACGTGATTTGTTAGGATTGTAAGATTTCATGAGTAGGCTAATCATTAATTCATCATCTTTGTAGTACAAGGGAAAGTGGAGGAGGGCATACATGTCAGTTCGACGAAAGGGAGGAAATGGCTTCAGAATAAGCTACCTCCACTGGCTTTTGGTTCTAGCAAACTTCCTTGGCTATGCAACCAACAATGTGGATATGAGTTTGATGACTGCCCAACTGAAGGATGCTTTTGCGTCATTGAAGATGCATATTTTCGATACCTTTGCCGTAAAAGTGTTCCTATTTCTGATGAGTAAACTCACATGGTCTCTTGAAAGTTCCTATCCTTTTCAACACATGAGTGAAACTTATCTTTTTCATGGGAAGGAGATTTCCCAATGGTCTTTTATTTCAATTCTGCTGTTGTTGTTTGTGAACGCTTTAGTGCTATGCCAGTCTTAAGTTCCATGTAATGTTATAAGTTGTTGGTGAGCTACAACTCAATATGTTACCATTTATTGTCTTACGCTTCTGCAGGACTCACGTTATCACTGCTTTGTTTTGTTTAAGCATCCTAATATATATGCATTAATATATACAGACCTATAAATTACATGATCCTTTTTTGTGATTTTAAATTTTAGTGGTAGTTAATCCAAATTCTCCCTAATAAATATCCACTTGTCCAGTTAAGCTCTGGATGCATGCTTCTGCAACATTCTTTATACCAAACCTGTTGAAAATACGATGGAACTACAGAAAGGTGAGAAAACAGAAAGCATGCCAGGAGAGATGAGGAATGATGAACAGAATAGCTTCAATTCGAGTAACAGAGCATCTGGATCATCAAATAAGAAGTTTAATCCACGGTGTTTGTTGGTTGCGTCGGAGATTAAGCAACTGGAAGATGGGATCACGTGATGGGCTGAAGAGGTAAAGCGGTTGAGCTGATGAGCGAAGGAAGAAGAAGAGTAGCGCAGGCGGGAAGAAATTAAATGTAGCGAAATTACTTGTATACCCTTAACTTTGTTTTGTATGGTAGTTATTCAATAAGAATATTCTTGTAATTTCACGTGGTTTTCTGTTACAACCGCCTTCAATGGCAGAGAGAAGAAATTCTTTCTGGCAGTTATCTCTCCCTCTCTTCACTGTCTTGCTTTCTCTCTCTCTTATTCATCTATCTTCGTTGTGCTTTGTGTATTGAGTTGTAGTTTGATTTGATTTGAGTCATATGTGATTCATGTTGCTATCAAATTATTCCATGAATCGTTCGTAGATTGAATTCTTTGATTTTTCACATGGTATCAGAGCAATTACTCGATTAATTAATGAATTTTGGTACATTCATGGCTTCAAATCATGATTCTCCCAGCAGTTCCAGTCATTCTCCAATGACTACGATATCTGGTGTGATTGATCCGTCTGAGGATCCACTTTACATTCATCTAGCCCCTCTTTAGTGCTTGTACAGCCATTATTGGACGGTAACAATTACCATGGATGGAGTAGAACCTTTCGCAGAGCGCTTGAATCGAAGAATAAGGTTAGATTTATCACAGGTATCATTCCTAAACCTCTGGAAACTAATCGTAGATTTGCTGCTTGGACAAAGGCAAATAATATGGTTGCTTCTTGGATTGTAAATTTTGTTATACCGTCTATTGGACAAAGTAGGATGCGGTTTGATAATGCCCTAGATATTTGGAATGATTTGAAACATAGGTATGGTAATGCTGATGTATTTAGATTGTCTGACTTGCAAGAACAATTTTATGCTACTAAACAAGAAGATGGTTCTGTGACTGAGTACTACACAAGGCTTAAGGTCCTGTGGGAGGAACTCATGGTGCTGAGAGCTATACCTAACTGTGTTTGTAATAGGTGTACATGTAATGTTTCCAGTCAAATTAACAAATTCATAGAAGATGATCATGTTATAAGGTTTATAAAGTAATGATGAGTATGAACCTGTAAAGTCGTAAGTATTGCTGTCTAGTCCATTACCGGATTTCAAGGCAACATTTGCTATGGCAGTAAAGCTGGAGAGAAAATTGCATTACTCTGGTGGTCACAATCGGTTCACTAATAATCAATCAGTTGTTCTTAACACTAATGGTGTGTCAAGACCAGGAAATGTTAATTGGCAGAAATGTGGTGGCAGAGGTGGAAGGAAAGAGTTTGAGAACCAGAAATCTGGTTATAACTCCAAAGCTCCTGTGTGCACTCATTGTAACATGATAGGCCACACTGTGGATAAATGTTATAGAAAACATGGCTTTCCTCCAGTTTATAAAGGTAAGGGACAGGTAAACTATGTGAGTAATGATGTTAGTGTGCACCAAGACCCCACTGTGTATGCTCAATTAGAGGGTGATGTATATCAGGCTGGTGATGTAGTGAATGACAATGTTACACATGTGACCCCTTCCCTAACACATGAGCAGTATGTGCAACTTATTGGCTTGTTGCAAGAGCACAGGGACAAAGGATTTTTTATGAGTCCAAACACTGCAGAAGGGTCAAGGAACCAGCATGCTATTCTGTCAGCCCAACAAGTCACTGACTCTGGTAAGTGGCAAGGTAATGCACCTCCTAATGTTTCTCATATATGGATATTAGATTCAGTTGCTACAGATCACATCTGCTGTTCTCTTTCCCTATTTGATTCTTATCAGCCAGTCACAGGGATGTCAGTAAAATTGCCAAATAACAATTCTGTCATTGTCAAACACATTGGCACTGTGAACATCTTACCTGATCTCAAGCTACATAATGTACTGCATATACCCTCTTTTGCTTTTAACCTCATATCCCTTAGCAAGCTTACACTGACTGGTGACATTGACTTATCATTTCACTCCAATATGTGCTGTATTCAGGAACATGTGAGCAAGAGGATGATTGGTTCAGCTGAGGTACATCAAGGAATATATCATCTACTTAGTCAGTCCCTATGCAATGCTCCTGTTGCTAGTTCATGGCAAGCATTTGCAGTTTCCAAGCCTTCTTCTTTTCTTTGGCACTCTAGTCTTGGCCATCAAGCTTCATCCAGAATGAAGGAGTTCAGCAAACTTGACTCCTCAGTTGACATCTCTTTTGATTCTCAGTCATGTAGCATATGCCCTCTTGCAAAGCAGAAAAGGCTCCCCTTTCCCACCTCCCATTCTGCAACCAACTCTCCCTTCTCTCTCATTCATGTAGACATATGGGGGCCTTACAAACACCCCACCATGTATAACCAACGATACTTTCTCACTATTGTTGATGATCATAATAGGTATTGCTAGATTTTTTTGATGACAGCAAAATCAAAAACCAGAAAAATTATCGAAAGTTTCTGGAATTATGTCCATGTACAATTCAGCGCCAATATAAAGGTGATTCGAACTGACAATGGTCTTGAGTTTAATATGACTGAATTCTGTTCTTCCAAAGGGATTGTACATCAAACAAGTTGCATATACACACCTTAATAAAATGGTATTGTTGAGAGGAAACAACAGTTAAGTGTTGTTAGAGCTCTTAAACTTCAGTCTCATATTCCCACCTCCTACTGGGGATTCTATGTGCAACATGCCATCTGCTTAATAAACCTGACCCCTACTCCTCTTCTCAACTAAGAAACTCCTCATCACATGCTCTACAGCACGCTTCCTTCTTACGACAGTCTCAAGGTCTTTGGCTGTTTATGTTATGCCACTGTCACCTCACCATCAAAAGACAAGTTTGGTCCCAGATCCAGAAGTAGTATCTTTCTAGGGTTGTCTCACAACACAAAAGGATACATTCTTCAAGATTTAGCATCCAGAGATATATTTATCTCCAGGGATGTCATATTTCAAGAATCCATATTTCCCTTCTCTCCTGATTCATCACAAAACACACCCATCCATGATTCTTCCCTGCCTCACTCTTCTGATCATGTTACATTTCTATCTCCTACCACTAGCTGTGGCACTGATTTCATACTTCCTCCCACTGCCTCATCTAGGGGGGCTCAACAGCAGCCTTTTCAATAGCTTTCCCCTCAATACACATCCATTCCTCAGCACAATTCCATTCATCAGCACAATTCTCCTCAACAGAACTCTCCTCAGTCCACACATTTCAACTCTAACACTCATCAGCCAAAACAGTCATCTGCCATAGAAGTAGAAATTTCTTCAGACGATGAACAAATTAAAGAGCCTGTAAATAATCCCAATGATTCAAGATCCACTCATATCAGATCCATTGACATAGAAATTCCTGTAGCCAGACCTCACAGAAACAGACAACCACCTTCTTACTTGCAACATTATCATTGTAGCCAAGTTTCAAATCAGCCAGCACGAACATCAAAATTGATTAAACCAGACCACATGCCCAGCACACAAAACAGTTCTTCTTACACATCTCCACATTCTCTACACAAGTACTTGACCTTTGATCTGTTAACACCTAAATTCAAATCATATATTTTAAATATTAGTGCATGTACAGAGCCTAAAACTTATGCAGAAGCAGTTGGCTCAGTTGAGTGGCAAAAAGCTATGGAGGAAGAGATAACTGCTTTACAAGAGAACAAAACATGGACACTGACAGCGTGCCACCAGGAAAGAAGGCTATTGGATGCAAATGGGTGCATAAAATAAAACACGAAGCAGATGGTACAGTAGAAAGATTTAAAGCAAGGATGGTTGCAAAGGGGTGCACACAGTAGCTAAGGGTGGATTATCAAGACAGTTTTTCCCCCTTAGCAAATATGAGCACCGTGAGAATGCTTTTGGCGATGGCTGCTAGACAAAAATGGCATGTGCATTAAATGGATGTGAACAATGCTTTTTTACATGGTGAGTTGCATGAGGAGATTCATATGACTCCACCCCCAGGACTGGTATTACCGCAAGAATGATTGGTTTGTAAATAGGAGAGATCCCTATACGGGTTGAAGCAAGCCGGCAGAGAATGGAATGCCAAATTGACGACCTTTCTCATCTCAAAAGGCTTCATACAATCTAAAAATGACTATACGTTATTCACAAAGAGGACAGAAAACTCATTGCTAGTATTTCTGGTTATGTATATAATATCATACTGGCATGTGATGATTTGAATGCAATTGAGTGGATTAAAAAAGATCTACATAGGGAGTTTAGGATTAAGAACCTTGGTGATTTGAAATTTTTTCTGGGCATAGAAGTTGCACTGTCTCACAAGGGAATGTTGTTCAATCAAGGGAAGTATGCCTTGGAAGTGTTGGAGTAGTTTGGGTTTTTTGCATTGCTAGCCAACCATTAGCCTAATGGAAGTTCACCTGAAGTTGACTCATAATGATTCTGAAGCTTTTGAAGATATAGTTGCTTACAGAAGACTCATAGGTAAACTGATTTACCTTACCATCACCAGGCCGGATATATCATCTGTTGTACAGCAGCTAAGTCAATTTCTTGACTGCCCCACACTTAATCATTTGAGAGCTGCTCATAGAGTCTTAAGGTATCTTAAAGGAACCATTGGCCAAGGGTTGTTACTACCTAGCATAGGAGAGATTTGAAGCTGAGAGCGTTTGTTGACTCTGATTGGGCTGGATGCAAGGACACCAGGAAGTCTGTATCAGAGTATTGTGTGTTTCTGGGAAAGGCATTGATATCTTGGAAAGCAAAGAAGCAGACAACAGTGTCACGTTCCTCTGCAGAAGCATAAAACAGTGCTATTGCTTCTGCTGTATGTGAAGTCCAGTGGTTACTATATCTTTGTAAGGATTTGTGAATGAGAGATCAAGAACCGGTGGAGATGTTCTGTGATAGTAAGAGTGCACTTTATATTGCTGAAAATCCAGTTTTTCATGAACGTATGAAATATATTGAAATTGATTGTCATATAGTCAGGAATAAGGTGCAAGAAAAGGTGATTAAGTTGATGCCCATTATGACACAGTTCCAGCTTGCAGACTTATTTACCAAGGCGTTGGACAGCAGGCGGTTAAATGAGCTTTTAGTGAAGCTTGGGGTATGCAACATTTACGGCAAGAATGGCTTGATGGGGGATGTTAAAAATACGATGGAATTACAGAAAGGTGAGAAAACAGAAAACATGCTAGTAGAGATGAGGAATGATGAACGGAATAGCTTCAATCCGAGCAACAGAGCATATGGATCGTCAAATAAGAAGTTTAATCCACGGTGTTTGTTGGTTGCGTCGGAGATTAAGCAACTGGAAGATGGGATCTCATGATGGGCTACAGAGGTAAAACGGTTGAGCTGATGAGCGAAGGAAGAAGAAGAGTAGCGCAGGCGGGAAGAAATTAAATGTAGCAAAATTACTTTTATATCCTTAACTTTGTATTTTATGGTAGTTATTCAATAAGGATATTCTTGTAATTTCACGCGGTTTTCTGTTACAACCGCCTTCTTCCTTGTATAAGGCTCGTTCGACGGTATTCAATGGCAGACAGAAGAAATTCTTTCTGGCAGTTATCTCTCCCTCTCTTCGCTGTCTTGCTTTCTCTCTCTCTTATTCATCTATCTTCGTTGTCCTTTGTGTATTGAGTTGTAGTTTGATTTGATTTGAGTCATATGTGATTCATGTTGCTATCAAATTATGCCATGAATCCTCAGTAGATTGAATTCTTGGATTTTTCACAAAACCAGAATGGTCAATTCAAAGTTTTATGTGTTTTAATAAAACTACATTGCGATAACTATGCATCATAGCTCTTATCATCGGCCCGGTTTAATACTCAAACCGGTCAAACTGATGAACTGCTTACTAGACCAGTTATGTTCATTCACTAGACTATTTTCTAGTAAACTCAGAACGACCCAGTTTAACCATTGGCTGAAACAGAAAACAAATGAACGGGCAGCTAGCATTTAACATATAATATATATATATATATATATGTATATATATATATATATGTATATGTATATATAGTGGAGGATAAGTAAGAAAAAACGCGATGCGGTCTGGCGATGGAGTCCTGCGGCGGCAGTAGCCGTCGCCGATATTTGTTTCTCACCCTGTTTTCCGGCGATCTCTTCTTCTCTTTAGTATACTGGTCATCACACCATCAAAGCTGCATTGTTTTTCTCTTTTAGGCATCAAACGATATGGCCGCTGCTCCCAGTTTCGCCGCAGTAGTGGCCGGAAAGCATGTTTCACCGGTCTCAATCTCGCCAAAGACTGCGACTCGTTATAAAGGTATTCCCCTGGTTTCGTTTCAGGATTCGGAAATCGACGCACTTGCTGCTCCTTTTCGGTATTCTCTTGTTGGCACTTTCTGGTATGGTCGTCCCCCATTAAAGGTTATACGTGAAGTTTTTGAGAAGATAGGATTTCATCAAGACCTAAGGATAACTCTCATTGATCAAACGCATATTTTGATGACTTTTAGCAATGAGGCGGATTACTTGCGTTGTTTTTATCGTCGTTCTTGGCATATTTCTGGTTGCCACATGAGAGTTACAAAATGGACAGTCGATTTTGATCCATCCTCTGACGTCCCAATTGTGCCCATTTTGATAGCTCTGCCGGCATTACCGATCCACCTTCATCAACAGGAGGCTTTATTTGAAATTGTTCGCACCATTGGTTTGCCAATCAAACTGGACGTAGCCACCTCTCAAGGCTTGCGTCCGTCGGTAGCACGGGTGTGTGTTGAGATAGATGTATCTCAAGATTTGCCGCAAAAGATATACCTACAAGCCAAAGGTCGTTTAATACTGCAATCTATAGTGTATGAAGATTTGCCATTGTTCTGTACTGAATGTCGCAGGCTAGGGCATAAGCTCTCGGATTGCCCTCCTAAAGGGGAGTCTCGTATTCCTCCGCCACCTCCTCCGCCGCCTGCGGTTCGCCACACGAAAACGCGTTGGACCCCGGTTAAGCGAAAGTCCACAGCGCCTTCTACCGCGTATGTGATAAATGATGACGTTGAAGCCCCGTTGGATAACTCACACACGGTTGAAGACCTCATGGTTCCAAACGCCCAGCCTTCTCCTACGGCTTGTCCATCGCAAGCTTCAGGGGATTTAGGGACTGCAGAAAATGTCTCAGGCGATACTGTTCCGATGCCTGCCCCCCCGCCTCCTGATGCTGCACTGCACGAGGTTTTTTGTGATGCTGCGGATAACATACAGCACGATATTGGCCATGTGTCTGACACAGATTTGCCAACTGACACACTTGTCGAGGATATACCGATGGTTTCAGATGATGTGGCAAGACGCATGCAGCTCATGCAACCCTCTCCGGAGGATGAGCTATGGATCTCCCGGCTGCAAGACCCATCGGCAGAGACAGCTTTTATTCATGTGGTACTGCGCCGTAAGCGTCGCTCTCGCAAATATCTTCCTCCTTTGCCTCCTTCCACCATCTTGACACGTAGTGCATCGCACATTATTCAGGGAAGTTCCTCTACCTTACCTCAATGAATATATTAATATGGAATATTCGGGGCATGCGTGCCTCTATGCCTTGGCTACGAACTTTGATTCGAGATCATAAATTGCATCTACTTGCTTTGTTAGAACCTAAGCATACTCCCTCACAGATAATGGGTTATGGCTTACGTCTTGGTTTTTCTCAGACTTTTGTTTCGCAGTCTGAGCATATTTGGTTTTTTTGGAGAGATAATGAGTTTCGTTTGCTTGACATGCAGGATAAGGATCAGGTGGTCCACCTCACATTAACTTCACTCTCATTGCACTGTACATTTGTTCTTTCTTTGGTCTATGCGAAACATACGCCCACTTAGCGTCAAACACTTTGGCAATCCTTGTGTGACTTCAGTGCCACAGTGCAATTACCTTGGTTAGTTGGGGGGGATTTTAACACATTCCGTTCTCTGGAGGATCACAGTGGCAGGTCTACTCCAACGCTGGCATCATTACAAGATTTTAATGAATGTATCGAGAACTGTTCTCTTATGGTCCCCCCATATCATGGAACCCGATTTACATGGGCGGATGGCAGGGGTCTAGGTCCTGTTCGGAGAAGATTAGACTGGATATTAGTTAACTCTATGTTCCAAGATTGTTTTAATAGCCTGCAGTTAACTCACTTGCCTCGGACAACGTCAGATCACACCCCACTTCTTGTGCAATGCAAATCGGCTTCTCCCCTATCACGTCGCGCCTTTCGCTTCTTGGATGCCTGGCTACATCATTCAGATTTTCTTTCCTATGTGCGAAACGGGTGGCAGTCTTATCCAACCACAGGCGGTATGCATGGTTTTTATCGGAAATTGTTTGCTCTAAAGAAAGATATACAACGGTGGAATAAAGACGTCTTTGGCAATATTTTCAGCTCTCTGAAGCATGCAGAAGAGTTGCTGAATACTGCGGAAAGTCAATGGGATGCCACACCCACAGAGGATGCGCGACAAGCATATTATAAAGCCAAAGCGGATTATTTACTTGCCGCAAACTATGAACTGCAGTTCTGGAAGCAAAAGGCGAGAGTTAAATGGTTAAATGAGGGAGATGCTAATACTAAATATTTTCATTCTTTGGTTAAGGGAAGACGTGCACAGCTAAGTATACAGCAAATCCGAAACTCTGAGGGCATTCTCCTTACTTCTCCGGAGGATATCATGGCTTCTGCAGTTGAGTTCTATATTGCGTTATTTGCAAGAGAGGAAACGCACGCTCATTCGGCGATACTTTCGCACATCCCATGTTTAATATCAGCGCACGACAATTATATGCTCACACAGCTTCTGACCGAGACAGAGGTAAAGACAGCGGTGTGGAGCTTAGATCCTGACAGTGCTGCAGGCCCGGATGGTTTTCACGGCTCTTTTTACAGATCCTGCTGGCCTATCATACATTCGGATGTATTAAAAGCAGTGCAGGAATTTTTTCTGGGAGTTCCACAACCAGCAGTCATGGCTGGTGCATTGATCACGCTGATTCCGAAGATACAATCTCCACAAACATTCAGTGACTTTCGCCCCATTTGTCTGACGAATTTTTTGAGCAAGGTATGTACCCGGATACTTGCAACTCGCTTGGGGAGGCTCCTGCCACGATTAATATCCCCGGAGCAAACAGGTTTTTTACCGGGACATGATATTTCGACACAAATATTATTAGCCCAGGAGATGATACATATGATGGATAAAGGAGGCTCTCAACTCTATTTGAAATTGGATATGATGAAGGCGTTTGACAGAGTAAGTTGGGAATACTTGGAGCTTTTATTCCGTAAATTTGGTTTTTCGGATTTCTTCATACGGGTGGTTATTAATCACCTTAGTGCCACATGGTTGTCAGTGTTAATTAATGGCCAGCCATCCGCCCAGTTTCGCCCTTTCCGTGGGGTAAAGCAGGGTGATCCGTTATCTCCACTGTTATTTATACTGTCCTCTGAAGGTTTCAGCAGGGGATTGAAGTCACTTTCAGCAGCAGGGCACATTCAATCTTTTCGTCTGGGGCGTGTCCCACTATCGATCACGCATTTGGCTTATGCTGATGACTTGCTCATTTTTCTAAGAGGCACACAGCGTAACTTACGACATTTTAAATTATTCTTAACTCAGTACGAAGCAGCATCTGGCCAAAAGGTTAATTATCACAAAAGTAATATCATTCCTTCGTCCAATGTTGCCTCGCATCAGCAGCGCATCTTTAAGGAAATTCTGGGTATGCGGCTCTCTTCTCTTCCCTTTCGATATCTCGGCTCCTATCTACACAAGGGTATCAATAGGGCACGGTACTGCACCTCTTTGTTGCAACACGTGGAAAATCGTTTGAATGGGTGGCACACACGACTTCTTAGCCATGCTGGTCGATTGGTCCTGCTACAATCAGTGATTGCTGCTCTCCCATTACACATTCTAGCGGCGGGAGGTTTACCTAAATCAGTAATCCATATCATCCATAGAAAAATGGTTTCTTTCTTCTGGGGCAACCGACATCATTGGATATCCTGGTCCAAAATTACACAACCAATCGATGAAGGTGGACTGGGTCTTCGAGACCTAATTTCGCTACAACAGGCATATCATTGCAGAATCTGGTGGACGTATCATAAACATGACACTTTGTGGAGCACCTATATGCATATGAGGTATTGCAGGAGAGGTGATTTTGTTCCGCGACTTCCAGACTCGCTGATATGCAAATTAATCTGTCGTATACACCCTACGGGTATCTCTCATACAACGGGTACAGGTCAATTCCTTTCGTGGACTCCATCCTCTACAGGTGAGTTCACACTCAAATCAGCTTACACTGTTTGCCATACATCTGCTCCAACGCAATTATCATCCAAGTTTATTTGGTTTAAGCATCACTCTCCATCCACGAAGATATTGTTATGGCGAATCTTTAATTCTGCATTGCCTTTTGAGGACTACATTGGCCGTTACACAGTGATGTGTCCTACGCAGTGTCCTTTTTGTAAGCAAGCTTCTGCCTCTGTTGCTCACGTCTTCATGTTCTGCGACTGCGTCTCCCCAATCTGGGCCTTTTTCTCCTCCGAACTCCGGGGTTTGCTGCCGACCATGTTGACGCTTCGGCAATACTTACTATCATGGTGGTTTCGTTCTTCGGCCTCTTCGCTTTCTGGAGTTTTAAAAATTGTTATCCCAGCAATCATTGTCTCAAACATCTGGAAACTCTATGCACAGCTCACATATGGGGATTCCACATCCTTCTCGTTTGCCATGCTACGGAATGTTATACACTTTGACATTAATATGTGGATTCACAAGACACAGGGAACCAAGCTTACAGCTGGATCATCTATTTCCCTTTCCTGGATTCCACGCATTCGGTCCGCTCGCCTCAAGATTGTTCGATGGCAATGCCCGCCATCTGGCAGATTTAAGCTGAATGTGGACGCTGCGGTAGGTCCTCGGTATGCTGCAGGAGGAGCATTATTGCGCAATCATCATGGAGAGTGTGTGCGGGCCATCTCCTTCCGACTGCCGCCCTGCACACCGTTGCTGGCAGAAGTCCAGGCAACATTATTTGGTCTCTTATATTTTCTTCCATTATACCGATCCATTATGATAGAATCAGACTGTGAGCATTTGGTGTCGAGATTGCCCTCCACGCGGCCTATTTTTGGCAACTATCACCTGCATCTGCTACATTCATTACTTCAGGCACATGGGCTACCGATCACACATGTCTATCGAGAATCTAATATGCCAGCTCACTATTTAGCTCAGCATGCAATGCTAAATCCGGAGACAGCATTCTTCGCCAGTCAAAATCTGCCATCTTTGGTCCGTGCCTCTCTCCTTCTCGATCTCACCTCAGCAAGTCTGTGCATAGGCTGATCATCAAGTCTTCCAAATGGATTGGCACACTTTTTTATCCGCTGCATGTGCTCATATGAGTGCAGGAAGACATGGTACATTGCCTGACCTTTTTCATCTATTCATCTTTGCTCTTCCTAATACTCATACACAAATTATTTTCCCTTATGCATGGATTACACTTTCCGTGGGATTGAGAACTATCATCGGATATGGCGGGTGCTATCCTTCCTATGTCTTCCACATAGATTGGCGAAGATGTGCTGTCACTGCCTGTGCTCTTGTCAGTGCAGGCAGCTTTGGTGAGATTAACATCCTGTCGTTACATTTTTTTGGTATATATTTGCTATGCATGATTTATGTCGGTAATACTGCTGCATGGGAGTATGGGCGTCTTCAACGCTTGCTGGTCGCTGACCCCCTGAACTTCTGTATGGATTGGCTCATCTCTCCCCTGCCTGTGCCTTGGAGGGTACAGGCAGATCGGGTACGTCTTACATTCATTGGGGTGGTTTCTTTTCCTTATGTCAATATGTGTTTCACGCACGCTGTGATTTGTATACTGCATGGATGGACACGATGGAGGCTTCTTCCACAAGGCTTCTAGAGCTTGGTCACGCAATGGCGGTGCTTTTCGCTCGGACGACAATACATGCCAGATCATTGTACTCAATATTTCCCACACATGATATCAATTACAGTCGTATAAATATGTACGCTTTTTCCTTTGCCAAGGTTTTATCCACAAGGTTGGTTTTACTTGGCAAGGTTTTAATGCGGCATATCGTATATGACTGGAGATATATCATTCTTAGCTTTCTAATTCATATATTTGCGTATTCGGACACTTGTAATATGGTTTTCCTCCGCCATAAGTGAGGCTTTACCCTAATAAAAATTTTCGCTTTTCATAAAAAAATGTATATGTATATATATATATGTATATATATATATATATGTATATAGGGTGCGATAAAAAAAATATATGTATATGTATATATATATGTATATGTATATATATATATGTGTGTATATATATGTGTATATATATGTATATATATATGTATATATATATATGTATATATATATATGTATGTATATATATATATATATATGTATATATATATATGTATGTATATATATATATATATATATATAGACACACACAAACACATGTATATATATACAAACACACACACATATATATGTATGTATGTATATATGCATATAAAATGTACGAAATAAGAAATATGCTCTGGCGATTAGCGGCGTACTCGCGGCGATAGCCGCCGCCGCCGTCCTTTTCCTGATCATCTTCGGCGTCTGTACCCCATTTCCACCCGTTGCAACATTTCCGTTACTGCATTTCCGTTGCATCATTTGCACTCAATCGGAGAATTGATTTGCAGTCCTATCCAACGTCTCCAACATGACGACCACGCCGCCGCTGTCAGTTGCGATGGTTGTTACCAGTGACAGCTCTTCACAGAAAATCTCCATATCGCCTAAAACTGTTTCACGTTACAAAGGTATTCCAATGATCTCATTCCTTGATTCTGAAATTGATGCCCTTGCTGCCCCATTCAGATACTCCTTGGTGGGAACTTTTTGGTATAGTCGTCCCCCTTTGAAAGTTATACGTGAAGTATTTGAAAAAATTGGATTCCATCATGATCTCCGAATCACACTTATTGATCAAACACATATACTTCTGAATTTCTGGAATGCAGCCTATTTTTTACGCTGCTTTTATCGACGATCATGGCATATATCTGGCTGTCATATGCGTATAACAAAATGGACTGTTGATTTTGACCCTTCCAATGATGTTCCCATTGTTTCTGTCTGGATTACATTCCCAGGGTTACCAATTCACCTTCATCGCAGGGAAGCTCTATTCGAAATTGTGCGTCCGATTGGATCACCTATCAAATTGGATGTGGCTACAACCGATGGTCTTCGTCCATATGTTGCTAGAGTATGTGTTGAGGTTGATGTCTCTCAAGAGTTACCACAAAAAATTTATGTGCAAGCCAAGAATAGATTAATCCTGCAATCGGTGGTGTATGAAGATTTACCTGTGTTCTGTGCTTCATGCCGTCGCTTAGAGCATGCAACGGATTCATGCCCACCAAAAAATTCATCGTCTGTGCCACCACCTCTATCGCCTCTGCCACCCAGTCCGACATCAAAGAGAAGGACACCGGTTAAAAAGACACCTCCGGCAGTACCCCAAAAAGATCAGACTCCTGACCCCCAGCCTGCGGTTGCCTCGCCTACCGTGCATGCCATTGACCCACAGCTTGATCATGTCAGCGTTGATGATTTACCGGATGTTCCAATATAACCACCGCTGCGTGATGGGGCAGATCTTTGTGATATGGGTCATGCATCCGACACTGAATTGCGCATCGAAGATCAGACCTTGGATATACCTAATGTATCTGAAGATGTGGTACGACGAATGCAGTTAATCCCTCCATCGCCTGAAGAGGAGGTATTGATAACCCAGTTAGCAGAAACAACGGTAGATGCAGAGTTTATACCGGTAGTCCCTTGTCGAAAACGTCGAGCAAGGAAAGATTTACCTCCCTTACCACCCTCCACCATCCTCACGCGCAGTGCTTCGCACGTCTCTCAAGGAAGTGATACTACTCTCTCTCAATGAATACCCTAATATGGAACATTAGAGGCATGCGTGCCTCTACGCCTAGGTTACATCATTTGATACGCGCACATCATTTAAATTTGCTTGCATTGATTGAGCCGAAACATGCACCTTTTGATATAGCTCGTTTTGCCTTGGATCTTGGTTTTTAACATCATTTTGCTTCGCTTTCGGAACATATATGGTTTTTCTGGCGTGATTCAGAATTTACTACGTTGACTACGCAGGATCAAGATCAGGTGGTTCATTTCACGCTATTGTTTCGCCCTCTTCAGCTGACTTTTACTTTCTCAGTAGTCTATGCCAGACACAGTCCACTCTCACGTCGTCTGTTATGGCGCTCTCAGTGTGATTTCTCTGAGAATTCTACAACGCCTTGGATGGTTGGTGGAGATTTTAATACATTTCGTACTCTAGATGATCATGATGGCCGATCCAACCCCTCTCTCACATCACTACAAGATTTTAATGACTGTATTGAAACTTGCTCTCTGATGGCACCCCCTTTTCATGGATCGCATTATACATGGATGGATGGCAGAGGCCTTGGCCGTGTTCGTAGGAGATTGGACTGGTTATTTCTTAATTCACCCTTTCAAGATGTATTTGATGATATGCACCTTACACACCTACCGTGAGTTACCTCGGATTGCACCCCCTTATTATTTATATGTTGACTCAGTCCGTCTGTGGGACGCAGATCTTTTCGCTTCTTAGATTCTTGGCTATTACATCCGGTCTTTCATGCTTATGTGTAGCATGCATGGGCATCTTATCCCGCCACAGGTGGTATGTATGGTTTTTACTCAAAACTACTTCGTCTCAAGAAGGACATTCAGAGGTGGAACAAAGATATTTTTAGAAATATATTCTCTAATGTTAAACAAGCTGAGGACAATCTCACTCGTGCGGAGACTAGTTGAGAAGCCGATCCCAATGAGACCTCTCGGGAGGAATATCATAGAGCCAAAGCAGAATACCTCCGTGCTGCTAATTATGAGTTACATTTTTGGAAACAAAAAGCCCATGTGAGATGGCTCAAAGAAGGCGATGCCAACACATGCTATTTTCACTCTATTGTCAAAGGGCGACGAACACAGTTACGTATACAACAAATCCACACCACAACTGGCGAACTATGTTCATCCCCAACAGCAATCATGGCGGAGGCTATTGCCTTCTATACTTCTCTGTTTGCTCGTGAGGACACAGGTAATTTTGACGCCATCCTAAGTAATATACCAGAGTTGGTCTCGGAGACGGATAATGCCATGCTTACACAGCTGCCTACGCCGGAGGAGGTGAAAACAGCGGTCTGGCATCTTGACCCCCAAAGTGCAGCAGGACCAGATGGCTTCAATGGTAAGTTTTATCGCTCATGTTGGTCAACTATTCATGCGGATTTGTTTAAAGCAGTGCAAGAATTTTTCCTTGGCATACCCCAGCCAACAGTGATGGCAAGTGCTTTGATTACCTTGATTCCCAAAAAGCTATCCCCTGATACATTCAGTGATTTTCGCCCTATATGTCTCACTAATTTTCTGAGTAAAGTATGTACGCGGATCATTGCCACACGATTGAGTACACTGCTTCCCAAACTAATATCTCCAGAACAGACCGGTTTTTTACATGGAAATGATATCTCTACGCAAGTATTATTAGCAAAGGAGATGGTACACATGCTAGATAAGGGAGGATCTCAATTATGTTTAAAATTGGATATGATGAAGGCTTTTGACAGAGTTAGCTAGGAATATCTACAGTTACTATTACAACGCTTTGGCTTTTCAGGCTTCTTCACTCGTATTATTCTAAATCACTTGTGGGCCACAACATTGGCGATCTTAATCAATGGTCAACCCTCTGCACTTTTTGGCCATACCGTGGGGTCAAGCAAGGTGACCCATTATCACTCCTGCTTTTTATTCTGTCTTCAGAAGGATTCAGCAGGGGCTTGAAATCTTTGGTTGCCTCGGGAACATTGCAGCACTTTTGGCTAGGAAGAGTACCGTTTACTATCACACATTTGGCATATGCAGATGATCTTTTGGTGTTTTTATGGGGAACACAGCGGAATTTACGTCTATTTCACATGTTCTTAGCTCAATATGAAACTGCATCGGGTCAGAAGGTAAATTTCCAAAAAAAGTAGTTTTATTCCCTCGACAAGTGTAACACTGCGTCAGGGACGTAGCTTTGCGGCTCTACTCGGCATGCGGTGATCTAGTTTTCCTTTTCGATATCTTGGATCTTATTTACACAAGGGCATTAACCATGCTAGGTATTGTACTTCTTTCTTGCAACATATTGATGACCGACTGCATGGTTGGCACTCTCGGTTGCTTTCTTCAGCTGGCCACCTTGTTTTGCTTCGCTCGGTGCTTTCCTCTTTTCCATTACATATCCTTGCCGCAGGTGGTTTGCCCAAGTCAGTTATCAAAATTATTGGCAGGAAAATGGAAACTTTTTATTGCGGCCGTAGGCATCATTGGGTTGCTTAGACTTCTATCACAACACCTCGTGAGGAAGGTGGTTTGGGGCTTCGTGATCTCAGTACGTTGCAACAGGCTTATCATTGTCGTATTTGGTGGTCCTATCTGTTAGGAAATCCGACAAGATCACTGCAAAACGCGCAGCGGAAAAACAAAATTTGATCTCCGATTTCCTACCAAGGATCCATGTTGTTCGTTTAATCAATGAAAGAAACGTAAAAAAATACCTCCAAAGATTCAAAATCCATAGGTGGAAGAGGTGCGAAAACACGAACACCCTCTGTCGGTATCCACACGAATGCTTCCGCCATGAGTGCTAGCTCTTGAACGGCGCGGCTGAGAACTCTGCTTTTCTCAAAAAAACGATTTTTGTCTTTCCGTTTTCTGCTGATTGCTTAGTGTACGAGATACACTATGCTATATACATATATATAGATATCAAAATCCGATTCCAGATAGGATTGGTTAATGCCCATCATAATCCGCACCAAATACAGATTCCGTTAGGATTAGATAAAAACCAATCAAAATCCATATCAGATATGGATTCTATTGTTATTATCCGATGATATAAATATATAAATAAAAAAAATAATAATAATAATAATAATAAATATCCAATATTAATATTATTAATATTATTAATCTCAGCCATACGCATTCTTGTGTGTGACCCGATAGGCCCATATTAATTGGTAGTTGATTAAATCTCTATTAAACCAACAAGTCGTAATTGGCCTCTAGCAAGGCATTACGACTACACAATTAATACAAGTACAGTCCAACTAGCCTAATAATAGCACATGCATTAATCCCTTTGTCACACGATATCTAGTTTGAACATAAGTCATGGTCAGTAGCATACTTATATTGTTCAAACATATGATTACTCGATCTCTAAGTAGACTGATAAAACAAATGATATTGATCACACTATCAATTCATTTGAGCACGGCCATGCATTTCACAGTCTCACTAATCGAGGGGCCCAAAGATATCTCTCTCAAAAGAGAGGGACAAATTCTATCTTGATTGTTCAATATCCTCTACATAATTTCTATCACATTCAATCATGACCTTTATTATTATCCAGTTACGGATAACGTTTGATCATGTCAAGATATAATAGTCCTTATGTTGGAAACTATGACAATCTCAAGTCAAAGGATTAAAACATGACTATCATGAGATTTACTTATGACGGTAATCCATGTAGTAATCTCATGATGGGTCTATCCAGTTCACTGTTCTCTAACAACTATCTACGAAATTGATTTGTATCACCATACACATAATCATCTCATGATTATCAAATCAATACTCATACTGATTATAAATTATTTTATCTCTATAACAATAATAAATCAGGGACATATATCAAAATTGTGTAACATACTAACCAACAATAATGATAATAAAACCTCTTTTATTAATAATAAATGTATAACATAAATATCCAAATCATGGCCTAGGGCACATACACTAACACTATCAGCAGAATGATACGCTTTGGAGGAAATACATGCACATAAAATATGGTCGCCGCTAGGATTATCTTCCCAGACTGCCTGATTCACCAGCTTGGAAGCTTATTTGTAAAATTCATTCTCTCTGTCTTACTCAGACTGAAGGTCAAGGAACATTTCTAAGTTGGACACCTTCACCCTCAGGGGAGTTTACATTGCGGATGGCATATGATATTTGCCGCTCTCCACACCCAACACAACTTTTGGCAAGGTTTATTTGGTATACGCACCACTCGCCAGTTACCAAATTATTCCTATAGCGGCTTTGCCACTTAGCCTTACCATTCGAGGACTACATTGGTAGGTATATTTCTTCCCGCCCAACGCAATGCCCATTTTGTAAACACGCTTCGGCCATGGTAGATCACATATTCTTGTTCTGTGCGAGCGTCCGTCCAATATGGGATTTCGTTGCACATGAGTTACAATGTCCTCCCCCTACATCGTTACATCTTCGTCAGTATATATTATCTTGGTGGTATCGCTCTACATTCTCGTCTCTGGTTGGTGTTTAAAAATTGTGGTCCCAGCTATTATTCTGTATGGCATCTGGCTAGCCTATGCATCATTAGTATATTGTGAGAAGCACAATTTTGTTATGACATTCCTTCAGACCAACATTCATTACGAGATAACTATGTGGAGCAAATCAATAGATGGAACGAAACTTGCAAACTCTTCGATGCGACTCTTTTCGTGGCTTCCCAAACTCCATTCTCCGCGTCCTCATATAGTGCGTTGGACTACTCCGCCTTCCGGAAGACTAAAATTAAATATTGATGCAGCGGTTGGAAGACATTATGCAGCAGGGGGTGCGATCTTGCGAGACCATGCTGGTTCCTGTGTAGGGGCAATTTCTTTTCGCTTGCCACCAAGTACTCCTTTCACTGCTGAAATCTAAGCAGCGGTCTTCGGCTTATTATATTTTCTTCCATTACATCGGGCCATTATCATTGAATCGGATTGTGTTCAGATTTTCACCCGTTTGACGAGGGCATAATCGGTATTCGGGAACTTTCATCTTAGATTACTGTAGACATTAATACATCTTCATCGACTAGACTTTCATCATATCTACAGAGAAGCAAATATGGCGGCTCACTACTTGGCACAGTATGCTATGTCACATCCTTGTACGCAATCTTACACTTCTCACACTCTTCCAGCATTAGTGCGTGGCGCTATCTCGTTAGATCTCTCGTCAGTCAGCTTGAGCTTTCCATGACCTAGTTGCGTCTTCCATATGGATTGGCTTTCATCTACTCATTCTGCCTGTACCTTGTGGGGTGCAGGCAGACCTGGTACGCCTTACACTCCATTGGTCTTACTGTTTGCTTTATACATTCACTGTCTGATTAACTTATCACTTTTCCTCGTTTGTGCATGGACTGGAATGATCATCTTTATGTTCGTCGTGAGTGAGGCAACTACTATTGCTGCTCTGCAATCAGCTTCGGATTTGCCTCCTCCCATGATGGATCATGCTCAATCTGGTTTTCTGTATATTGGCTTAGACTGTGAATCTTCTTCGCACTACAATTTAGATAGACACTCCAATCATATAAATATGTACGCTTTTTCCTTCGCCAAGGTTTTATCCACAAGGATGGTTTTACTTGGCAAGGTTTTAATGCGGCATATCATATATGCTTGGAGACTTCAAATTATTACCTTTTTACATTCACTTTTCGCATACGCAGACTCAATGATGTAATAAGGTTTTCCTCTGCCATAAGTGAGGTTTATTTCGCAATAAAATTCCTTTCATAAAAAAAATATGCATATATATGTACATACACACACATATATATATGAAGGCACTGGATGGAATTTTTATTTGGAACTAGGATGTGCGGGATCCTGAAGCTTTTGAACTGGATGCAAGAGCAAATTCATTATTCATAGATACTACAAACATCTGTTTTACAATTGGACTAGCATAGATTGCATAGCCTGATGTAAGGTTTATGGGTTTTTTTGGAGATTTACACTGTACACATAGCAACTTCATTTTTTGCAGGTTTCAAATGTTTTCTTTTCATGCGCTTTATTTACACTCTAGTAGGAGAGTCTCCTATTCAATATGTAACCGCGGTATTTCTCTGCCACAAGTGAGGGTTCCAAATTATTAATAAAATCTACAGACGGTGCCACCTGTCCTTATCTTAAAAAACATATATTTGCTTGTGTACAAACACACACATATATATACATATATACACACAGACCCACTTATATATTTATATACATATATGTATAATATAAATATATAAAGATATATACATATATTATGTGTGTGTATATACATATATAGATATACACATACATGTATGCATATATATGTGTGTGTGTGTATACATATTTATATGTATATATATACATATACATGTGTGTGTATACATATTTTTATTTGTATATATATACATATTTATACACATATCAGCAGCATGCTACTCTTTGGAGTAAGTATATGCATGTAAAATATGGTAACCGCAGGGACTATCTTCCTCGATTGCCAGATTCACCCGTTTGGAAGATTATTTGTAGAATTCATGCTTCCTGCCTTGCTCAGACTGAAGGTCATGGCATCTATCTCAGCTGGACACCCTCGGCCTCGGGGGAATTCTCTTTGCGTTCTGCCTATGATATCTGCCAATCACCCAGTCCAACGTTGCTTTCGGTGAAATTCATTTGGTTCAAGCACCATTCAGCAGTCACTCAAATATTCTTATGGCGCCTTTTTCATTATGCTGTGCCATTCGAGGACTACATTGGTAAGTATAATTCTTCCCGTCCAACGCAATGTCCATTTTGCAAACAAGCATTGGCCACGGTGGATCACATATTTTTATACTGTGCGGGTGTACGTCCACTATGGGATTACTTTGCTCGTGAGTTACATTGTCCCCCCATCATCACTGCATCTTTGCCAATATTCACTATCTTGGTGGTATCATTCTACATTCTCATCTCTCTTTGGGGTTTTAAAATCGTCATTCTGGCTATTATTGTGTACAATATATGGCGCGCTTATGCATCATTAGTGTATGGTGAGCAGAACACTTTCGCTATGATCTCCTTTAGGGCTTCCATTCACTATGATATTACTACGTGGAGCAAAACAATTGCCGGTTCAAAGCTAGCGGCTGGATCTCTGCGACAGCTTGATTGGTTTCCCAAACATCAGGCGCCACGCCCTTAGTTGGTTCGTTGGCGTACTCCGCCTTTAGGTAGATTTAAGTTAAATATAGATGCGGCGGTGGGTAGACATTATGCAGCAGGAGGTGCTATTTTGCGAGATCACACTGGTTCCTGTGTAGGTGCAATCTCTTTCCACTTGCCTCCAGGTACACCTCTCACAGCGGAGATATAGGCAGTGATATTTGGCTTATTATATTTTCTTCTACTGTATCGCTCACTTATTCTGGAGTCAGATTGTGCTCAGATGTTATCACGCTTGTCGCGACCACAACTGGTTTTTGGGAACTATCATATTCGGTTATTGCATACATTAACTCATCTTCATCGACTGGACTTTCTTCATATTTATAGAGAGGCAAATATGGTTGCTCACTACCTTGCTCAGCATGCAATGTTGAATCCTCGGACGCAATTTTACAATTCTCACACTCTTCCTCCATTAGTTCGCGGTTCCATCTCATTGGATCTCTCATCAGCACACTTGCAGATCCCTTGATCTTCTCACGTCTTTCATATGGATTGGCATTCATCTTATCGTTCTGCCTGTACCTTGTGGGGTGCAGGCAGACTCAGTATGCTTTGCACTCTATTAGTATTACTGTTTTCATTATGCTTCGTATCCCCTTTTAACTTAGCCGTTTACTTCACATGTGCATGGATTGGACACTCTATCACGGTGGTCTTTATGCTTGCTACGGCTGTGACAACCCACCATTTGTGACTCATGTAACCGACTTCGGCGATGGAAACTTTATTGGCGGAGCATGCACGACATACTCTTATGTATTTTAGGCTAGCTCTTTCTTCTAAAATGTACTGTATTCCATATCGACACTCCAATTATATAAATATGTACATTTTTTCCTTCGCCAAGATTTTATCCACAAGGGTGGTTTTACTTGGCAAGTTTTTAATGCGGCATATCATATATGATTGGAGACTGGAAATCATCACCTTTTTGCATTCGCTTTATTCTTACGCTGACTCTCTCATGTAATAAGGCTTTCCTCCGCCAAAAGAGAGGTTTTTCTATCAATAAAAAAAGGAAAAAAACACATATATGTGTGTGTATGCATATTATACACACTCACGTAATTACATATATATATATATATGTGTGTGTGTGTGTATGTATATATATGTGTATATATATATATGTATATATATGTGTGTGTATTAATGGAATATGAAATGCTTTGATTAAGTTAAAAAAGTTAAAAAATAGTTAAAAAGGCATTTATACTTTGGAAATGTAATAAAATAAGAAAAAAATAATGTGAGACATAGATCTCTCTAATAGATTAATCTAAGTATACTTCAGTATCTAAAAATGAGGCATAGATCGATCTATTAAGAACTGTACAAAAATGAAACCACACTGTCCAACAACAACTATCAGGTTGAAGCACATTGATCGACCAATGTGACATCAGTCTCTAAAATAGGAGACATCGATCAAGTGATGTAATTAAGGTTCAAAATTTAAATCACACTATCCAACATCGGCCTTATAGGCTGAAGAAATCAATCGACCGATGTGTTCATCAATCTCATAAATAAGAGACATCAATGTAGGTAAGGTACAAAACTTGAAACCACACAAACATCAATTGATCAATGTGATTTCGGTCTCTAAAACTTGAGACATGGATCTATCGATGTAGCCTAGAATTCAAATTTTCATGTACATTGGAACAAAATTCAAGGATGATTTAAAGTGTTTCTCTTTCCAATCTTGCTCAAATCTCTTATGGACTTTCCCTCAACATCTATAATGCTTTCTTGACTATTATAAACATGTCTAAGATATTCTAGGGTGGCTATGGAACATCAAATCCAACTATTCTTAGGTGTAGCAATTGTCCCGTGGTGTGTAGGCCGTGTGAGCCAGGTCACAATCGAATGACGTAGGCGCTTGTGTGTGCTGAATGCACTATAAGGCTAGGGTATGTGCATCTCCTATCACCAATTGGTTTTGGGAGAGTTGGTAGCGCCTAAGGTCCTACAAGTGGTATCAGATCCAAGGTCACGGGTTTGACTCCCAGCGGGAGCAATTGCTGAGGGGGAGATCGTTGGTTGCAACAGTTGTCTCGTGGCACGTGGGTCGTGTGGGCCAAGTCACAGTCGAATGTCATGGGTGCTTTTGTGTGGTGAATGCACTATAAGGCTAGGGTATGAGCATCTCCTATCACCAGTTGATTTTGGGAGAGTTCGTATCGCCTGAGGTCCTACAACTATAAGGTAGCTAAAGACTATTTGAACATCTTCAAGACACTTGATTAAGTTGAAGACTTTACAAAGGCCGCAAAAATATGGCTCACACCCTCTATACACTTAAGTAGCTTAGATAAGGCATTTACAAACTTTCATCCTCTTCAAGCTTCATCCCCCATTTTTGTAAAAAGTTCTCAATTGTGCAACAGTGCATAAAGCTCATTAAGTTGTTGCTGCTTCTTTACATTGTTGTATTGTGATAGTAGAAGTGTAACACAAGAAGAAGTATACATATTTGATCTATTTCTTGTGATTTAGACATATTTAAAAGTTTAATTCATCTTTTCTCCAAACCCATAAGGTGAAAGTTCTTCGTTAGAACTTTGTTGTAGTCGTGAAGGAGCAAGAACGTTTCTTGCTTGTAGCTACTATTGTTGATGTTGCACAAAGTATTTATGCAATAAGTTGTTCTTGTTGTTGATGTTGCACACAGTATTTGTGCAATAAGATGATGTTGTTGTAGTTGATGTTGCACAAAGTCTTTATGCAATAAGTTGTTGCTGTTGTAGTTGCCACTTTCACTAATTGTTAGTGTAATTCTTGTTGTTGTTGTTCTTATTCCTTGTTAAAGGTAATAAGAAAGTTGTTGTTGAAAATCCACTTGGAAGCAAAGTGTTAATGGAGTAGAATCAAGGAGATTCGAACCACTCCAAATTGTGTGTCACAAACTCATCGTCTATTATCTTTTTCTTTATCATATTGGAGTGCATTTGAGTTGGAGTGAATTAACCAAGAGAATTCCAAAGATTGCTCAATACTATATTCATCCACCCTCCCCCCAACTCTAGAGTGATTGTCACAGAACTAAAAATTGGTATCAGAGCCTGACCTTGATTTCTTGGCCAATATTTTCAATTAGCAAGGTTAAAGATCGTTAGAAAATAAGGCAATGACAACTTCTACCTCATACAGCTCAACTCTCAAATTATCCACTATATTTTTTAATACCAAACATAAAAATTCCCTTGTTTGATGCTCAAAACTATTCCTCATAGAAATATAAGATGAGTGCTTATTTATGTGAACGTGGTTATGATATATGGAGATTTGTTATGAAGGGAATACCTCCATCAACTCGGTTGGATAAAAATGAGAAAAGAGTCGTAAAGGAGTTGGATGGCTACAATTATGAGGATGAAAAGAATTTTGAGCTAAAAAGAAAAAGCTCTTGAAATTCTTCATCTCTCTCACGCACAAGGAGTCAATAAAGGTATATCGAATCTTCTTCTGACATGAGACATGGAAGAAGCTTGAGGAGTTAATGAGTGATGGTTAGCAATTAAACATAGATGAAGATGACCATGATGACAGAAAAACAATGTGCCTCATAGCTTTTGAAGATGACAAAAGGTATTTTTTTCAACTTCCTCATCATGAATTACATGATGAAATATTACTTTACATAAGAAATTTGAAAATCTTGCTCTAAAATACGAGCATGCTGAAAAGGAAGTTAGATCATGTAAATTAGAAAAAGAGAATTTGCATGACTTTTTTATTTTGCTTCATCTGGAGCATGATGTCACCTTAAAGATGCATAAACCTTTAGCTCTAGAAAACATAGATGTTAAGAATAAATGTGGTAAATTTGAAAGGCTCTATTACATGACCTGTGAGAAGGTTATTCATGAAATATCTCTAGGTAAGCAAAAGTAGGTAAGAGGAAATCCAACTTAGGATTTGAACCTTCTATTACTTCAGCCAAGATGAATTGGATAAGATACAAGAGCCATCTTTATGTAATTTATATAACGCTAAGTTTGTACTTCCAAAAGAAATTCTTAGTAATGTAAACAAGATTCTAAGCTTATGAAAGTAAATAAACCTTTCAAGCCTAAAAACACACAATCACATCATACACCTACTTGTGTCTTTTGTAACAAAAAAAGGTCATGCGGTTAAGTGTATATAGAGTTCAAAAAAGCTCTAAGTGTTATTGGAGACTTAAGGGCATGAGAACTAGTCGAAATGGACCCAAAAACAAAAGGCTACCTATGGATAAAGATTTGTCCTATATAGGAGTTTGGAATCCATAGAGAAGGCAAAGTAGAATAAATCAAATCGCTAATGGAAATGAATTTTTCAATCCATATAACTTACAAGGAACACTTTCCTATCAAGTTCAAGACCAAAGATGGTGCGGAAGTCTATTTTGACAATGGGAGAGGCTAGACCCATGGATTTGGAGGAGCCGGTAAACCTACTAATTTTGTTTTAGTCTTATAATACGTACAGGAGGGACATAAGATAATATGATAAGTGTTATCTGCTGGTGTGATGATAATGCTTAAACATTTTCGAAAATTATAAAATACTACCAAACAAAAGTTAGTGTCTTGATGTCTTTGAGATTTTTGGAAACAAAAAAGAAATGTTTAACTTGCAAGGTTTCATTGTGAAAACCTTATGCCATGTTTTTGGAGTTTATCTATCACGTGGAATAGATGACTTGGATATGTTAGTTACAAAGTCTTTAGGAACTTTTGAAAATACCAACCTATCAAAAATTTTACAAACCGTGATGGCATATATGATACTTAGAAATTGTCTAAAGCATAACTTTTGAAAATACCAACCTATCAAAAATTTTACAAACCGTGATGGCATATATGATACTTAGAAATTGTCTAAAGCATTGATAAGTAAGGATTTTAAGTTCTATATTAGAAGTATATCCTCAAAACTCTATAACTGCATCATTTTTTTAATAGGAGCATTACGCATACTTATGGTAGTAGATGATTCCTTTACTAGTTGATTGACTTATGTCACTTGCTTGAGTCTTTGAAACTAGTTGATTCCAATTTATTTACTTGGATAAGTTTCTTTCTAGGAATTATAATGTATGATTGTGAGTCTCTAAAAAGACTTGAGAATGGAAATGCACATAAAATTAATCTTTCAAGAGAAATATAATCTGGAAGTTTGAAGGAAATATCAAGATATTTGTGAAACAAACGGATGTTTTTCGCGTCTTGGTGTCCAAACTTCTAAACAAAATTGGATAGAGGAAAGTAAAATTAGGATATTTATAGGGATAAGTTCTCTTGAGGCTTTTCTGTCCAAACACTTTTAAAAACTCTCCTCAAAACAGAATCTGAGAGCTACTCAGTTTCAGTACCCGTTTTTGAAAACTTCAAAAGTCACTGTACACAACTCCAAAAATTATGAAACTTTCCAAAAATCAATTTCAATCTTGACTAAATATGTCCAAAAATAAGCTGAAAATAAAATCGTTTGACCCTTCAAACAAATAAAAAGATTTAGATGGTCAATCTGGACAATATTAGACAGAAAGTTGCTGAAATTTGAAAACTTATATATCTTTAATTACTCAGCCAAAAAAGTTGATCTTTATGTCAAAATACTTCTTAGGAAGTCTAGTTTAAGTTTCCAAAATTTCCTGACCTGAAACTATGCTTGATAAAATAAGAATGCACGTTTCTTAGAAACTAGTCAGATTGCAGCCAGAATAGAGCAGTTATCTTTCAACGACTGAAAAATTAACTTTCCTTTGCTCATCGAGTGATTCTTGTTGCAAATGAATGCTAACAGTCTAAAGTATAGCTCCACCAAAAGTCATGAATTTTGAAAATGTTTTGCTATTTTTTCAGGTCGTATGAAGTTGGTGAAAACTATAGTGAAAAACAGGCAGAATGCAGAAAAGAAGAAACAAGAAAAGAACACCGAGAATTTATCTTGGTTTTGGCAATGTGACCTACTCCAGCCACAAGGAACACATTTCCTTGAATTTCACTATGGATCAATCACCAATACAACAAGAACCAAGCTTGATCCTTGGGTTACACACCAACCCTGTTCAAGACTTGGATAATCACCTCTAAGCAACTTTGGTTGCAACACCTCAAACACCTATTGGTGCAACCTTATAGAATTAACTAATCAATCTTACAAAATATGAAGCAAGAGGTGCATAGTGTAGCTATACAACAACTATCAATGGAACAACTTAGCGACACAAAGAATGAACCAAGAAATAAGAGAAGAGAGAATATCAAGACTATGAACTTCAAATTTTGTTTTCAAGTGTGTCTTCTCTTCTTCACCTTGCCACCTATTTATAATGTGAAATGAGTCTTGAAGATAAGAATGACAATGTGTCATTGTCTTCATCATCAAAGATTAAGTTTCTTCACTTTATTGATTGGCCACCTAAACACCTTGTACACTTGGCAACATCAAGCAAAATGATTGGTCCATATTTGCATCTTATCTTGGGCAATTTTTCAACATAAAAATGACATGGAAATAGTTTACAAAATGAAGATAATATAGAATGACATATTCCACAAGAATCCCGCAACTCATTGGCATGATAATAGGCCATATTATGGCTGAAAAGTTGACTCCAAAATCAGCTCCAACCTCTCTTTGGAGCTGTTGGTTTTCAAATTGAAATTTCAAGTTGGCAATTTTACCAACTAGCATGTATTCGGTTGGTCCACTTGTACACAAGTCATAAAATGATTAAAACACCTTTGCCACCTATATGAGGACTTTTTTTAGGCATACATATGCGTACAAATTTAGATTTGTTGACGAGAAATCAATAGATAAAAGTTGACAAGACTTTGTCAACTTATAGTTAAAAATTTCCACACTTTTCTCTTTATAAGTTGTGTTGAATTTTGCACCAAGAATGCCCTCAAATTCTCTTCAAAATGGTGAATGAGAACCTCCAATAACATATATAAAAGTATCACCAAGAATAAAATAGAAGACATCAAAACCTGTCACATATCCTGCCATTCCCGATAATATTACCAAATAGAAAATAGAATAGATAACCATGATATAATCTTTAAGAAAACCATGAATGAGCTCCATAATAAAGATAATATCCAACTTAAGTGCTGTCTTTGAGTAAAATGACCAAAATGCCCCTAGGAGGTAAAATGACGTAAATGCCTCTAGTGATAGAAAACTCCAAAAATGACTCCAATTGTCAGAAATAAATATAAGAACACCTTTGTGATGAAAAATAAAACATACAGAAGTCCTTGCATGATTTTCTCCGTGCCATGTGCCTACTCAAAATACCACTTTTGTCCTTTTTGGTAAGTTGTAATACCTTCCAAGGCACATTAGTCACAAGACATATCTATAATCATCAAAAACAAGTAATAAACTCACAATAAACATATATGAAACATATGAAAATGAAAACAATCACTTTATCTCATTTTAGGCAAAATTTTTCAAACCCTAGGGACATCGAACCATCAAAGTGCCCCTGCTTGAGAGATCGATGTCTCACAATGATGTCCTGGCTTTGAGTTTGTCTTAAGTCAATCGATCGATGTGGGGCATTTATGTGTCTCAGATTTAGAGATCGATGTCTCACAATAAGGTCTTGGTTTTCCTCTGCCTTACATGGATCAATCGATGTGATCAATCGATGTCTTCGATCAATCGAAGTGTACAAATCTGAGAGATGGGTGTCATTTTTCTTTACTTATTCAAATTTTTATCATTTATAACACCATGTGTGACATTCTTAAGTATTCAACACTTAAAATCATGACTTTGAAAATTATCCAAACTCTTTCTTAAAATAACTTGAACATTTCATTTTAGGAGGATTTCTATGTAGAATTGGAGGATTCAAATTTTTAGATGATAAAGGTTATTTGAACATTCACGAGGATCAAAGACAAAGAGAAAACTCTAGGCTATATGAATCCTTTAAATTTTAGAAAATTTAAAACACATGGAATTTGGTGGGTCATCCAAGCTTTAGCTTAAAGAAGGACGAATAATGAAACCATATGAAGAAACGGAACAAACTTATGTCTTGTATTTGGTGTAGAAAACCAATTATATGTTAAATTGACCATCTTGGATAAGTATATATTCAAAATCAATTTATGGAGCTTAATCTATTAGTATTGAAGACCTTGATGAGTCAAATCATGCTTCAAGGTTGAAACATCCTTGTATGACTTGAACCAAACTCCTATAGTTTGGTACATGAGGTTAAAGTACTTTTTGAAAAGATTTCTCAAAGAGACAATAAGACATCATATTCTTCATTAATATTATAATGATCATCTATTAGTTAACATCCATGTTGACGTTATATTTAAGTCTAATATATAAATGTGGTGTGAAAGGTTTCCATAAGCTAATGCATTATAATTTTGATGTGAGTATTATGAGAAAACCTCAACTACTTTCTTCAGTTTCAGACTATGCGAACTAAGAAGTGCATTTGACCTAAACTAAGTACAAAAACACTTGCTTATGTCTGAAATATGATTATAAGCGCTAATGCTAAACTTGGTAAAGAGAAAAAAGGAGATATCAAATAATTGTAAAAATAGCCTTTTTGAATATCATTATTCAAGAGGAAGTATATGCGACTCAATCACTAGGCTTTGAAGATCATGATTACCTAAATCATGTAATCATACGTAAAGGTCTTTTTATGGGCTTAAACAAGCTCCAAGAGTTTGATATAAGAATTTTGCTAAGCTTATGAAATATGAGTTTGACATGAGCACGTAGATGAACTCAACTACTTCCTTTGATTTCAAATCAAGCAAACCCAGAAAAGATTGTGTATTTCTCAAAAAAAGATCTTCTGAAAAAGTATAAATTTGAGAATGGAGCACAAACACACCAATAACAAGAAGTACAAAGCTCAATAAAGATTAAGAGGGAAAGTCGAGGTAAAAACATATAGATACATAATTGGTAGCCTATTTTACTTGACGGTTAGTCAGCAAGACATGTTGCGTGCTGTCTGTTTATGTGCTAGCTTTTAAAGCATACCTAAGGAATCGAATCTAGTTGCTATAAAACATGTTTTTAGGTATTTGAAAGGTACATTGATCTTAAGGTTGTTTGATCTTAAGAATGGTTGTTTTGACTTAGGAAGGCATAGTTACTCAGATTATGTTGGAAATCTTGTTGATAGAAAAAGAACCTCCGGGAGATGTCAATTTCTTAGAGATTTCATAGTTTCTTGGTTTTCCAAGAAACAAAATAGTGTTTCATTTTCTACGTCGGAATTTGAATATGTGTCGACACCTCATCTTGTGCACAATTACTTTGGACTACAAGTAAAGTGCCTTGTAATTTCTTAGATATTGCATAGTTTCTTGATTAATTATTGTTGATAAGGTGCTGTGTTTAAGTCTTAATAAGAGTTGGTGTATAACCCAAGAATCAAGTACTTTATAAGGTGAAATTTGACTTTTTGATAGTGAATATCCAAGAAACGCTCTTGAAATCCTTCATCTTTCCCTCTTAACAAGGAGTTAATAAAGGTACAACGAATCTTCTTCCCACATCATACATGAAAGAAGCTTGAGGAGTTAACAAGTAATGACCATTAATCAAACATACATGAAAATGATCATGATGACAGAAAAACAATGTGCCTCATAACTTTTGAAAATGACAAAGAGGTATTTCTTTCAACTTCCTCATCTGATGAATTACAAGATGAATATATTACTTTACATGAGGAATTTGAAAATCATGCTCTAAAATACATGCATACTGAAAAGAAACTTAGATCATGTAAATTAGAAAAATAGAATTCTCATGATTCTTCTATTTTGCTTCATCTAGAGCATGATGTCCCCTTAGAGATACATAAATCTTTAGCTCTAGAAAACATAGATACTAACAATAAATGTGCTAAAGTCGAAAAACTATATAAGATGACATATGAGAAGGTTATTCATGAAATATTTCTAGGTAAGAAAAAAGTAGGTAAGAGGAAAACCAACTTAGGATTTAAACCTTCTATTACTTCAGCCAAGATGAATTGGATAAGATACGGGAGCCATCTTTATGTAATTTACATAAAGCTATGTTTGTACTTCCAAAAGAAATTCTTAGTAATGTAAACAAGATTCTAAGCTTATGAAAGTAAATAAACCTTCTAACCCTAAAAACACACAATCACATCATACACCTACTTGTGTCTTTTGTAACAAAAAGGTCATGCGGTTAAGTGTTTATAGAGTTCAAAAAAGCTCTAAGTGTAATTGGAGACTTAAGGGCATGAGAACTAGTCAAAATGGACCCAAAAGCAAAAGGCTACCTATGGATTAAGATTCGTCCTATATAGGAGTTTGGAATCCATAGAGAAGGCAAAGTAGAATAAATCAAATCGCTAATGGAAATGAATTTTTCAATCCATATAACTTACAAGGAACATTTTCCTATCACGTTCAAGACCAAAGATGGTGCGGAAGTCTATTTTGACAATGGGAGAGGCTAGACCCATGGATTTGGAGGAGCTGGTAAACCTTCTAATTTTCTTTTAGTCTTATAATACGTACAGGAGGGACATAAGATAGTATGATAAGTGTTATCCGCTGGTGTGATGATAATGCTTAAACATTTAAGAAAATTATAAAATACTACCAAACAAAAGTTAGTGTCTTGATGTCTTTGCGATTTTTGGAAACAAAAAAGAAATGTTTAACTTGCAAGGTTTCATTGTGAAAACCTTATGCCATGTTTTTGGAGTTTATCTATCACGTGGAATAAATGACTTGGATATGTTAGTTACAAAGTCTTTAGGAACTTTTGAAAATACCAACCTATCAAAAATTTTACAAACCGTGATGGCATATATGATACTTAGAAATTGTCTAAAGCATTGATAAGTAAGGATTTTAAGTTCGATATTACAAGTATATCCTCAAAACTCCATAACTGCATCATTTTTTTTAATAGGAGCATTACGCATACTTATGGTAGTAGATGATTCCTTTACTAGTTGATTGACTTATGTCGCTTGCTTGAGTCTTTGAAACTAGTTGATTCCAATAAATGTGGTAAAGTCGAAAAACTATATAAGATGACATATGAGAAGGTTATTCATGAAATATTTCTAGGTAAGAAAAAAGTAGGTAACAGGAAATCCAACTTAGGATTTGAACCTTTTATTACTTCAACCAAGATGAAATTGCCTAAGATAAAAGAGCCGTCTTTATGTAATTCATCTAAACCTAAGTTTATACTTCCAAAAAATGTTATTAGTAATGTCAACAAGATTTGTACGCTTATGAAGGTAACTAAACCTTCTAAGCCTAAAAACACACAATCACATCATACACCTACTTGTCTTTTTGTAACAAAAAGGGACATGCAGTAAGTGTTTGTAGAGCTAAGAAAAGCTTTAACTGTTACTAGAGACTCAAAAGCATGAGAACAACTCGAAATGGACCCAACAACAAAAAGGTACTTATGGATAGAGGTTTGTCTTATGGGGGATTTTGGAATCGATGGAGAAGGCAAAGTGAAATAAATCAAATAGCTAACAGAAATGAAATGTTCAATCCATATAGCTCATTCCTATCAAGTTCAAGGCCAAAGATTGTGCGGAAGTCTATTTTAGCAATAGGAGAGGCTAGACCCTTTGATTTGGAGGAGTTGGTAAACCTTTAATTTTTTGTCTTAAAATACGTATAGAAAGGACATAAGCTAATATGATAAGTGTTATCCATTGGCGTGATGATACGACTTAAACATTTATGAAAATGATAAAATATTTGCAAAAAGAAACTGTCTTGATGACTTTGAGCTTTTCGAAAGCAAAAAAATGTTTAGCTTGTAAGGTTTTATTATAAGAACCTTATGCCAAGTTTTCGGAGTTTATCTATTACGTGGAATAGATGACTTGGATATGTTAGTAACAAAGTCTTTAGGAATTTTTGAAAATACCAACCTGCCAAAAATTTTACGAACCATGATGGCATATATGATATTTAGAAATTGTCTAAAGCATTGATAAGTAAAGATTTAAGCTCTATATTAGAAGTATATTCTCAAGACTCTATAAGCAGCTTATTTTTTCTTAATAGGAGCATTATGCATACTTATGGTAGTAAACAGTTCCTTTAAGCTTGCTTGAGTCTATGAAACTAGTTAATTCCAATTTATTTACTTTGGTATGTTTCTTTCTAGAAATTACAATGTATGATTATGAATCACTAAAAATACTTGAGCATGAAAATACCCAAAAGATGAATCTTCCAAGAGAAATAGAATTTAAAAGTTTGAAGAAAATACCAAGATATTTGTTAAATAAGAGGATGTTTTCACCACGTCTTGGTATCTAAACTTATAAAAAAAATTGGATGGAAGAAAGTAAAATTGGGATATTTCTAGGGATCAGTACTCTTGAGGGTTCTTTATCCAGAGACTTTTAAGTGAAAAACTTAAGTGTTGGTTGATCATTAATATGGTGTAGAGGAATAGTCCTAATATGACTTCTTACGAGCTTTGAAATGATAGAATCTCTACTCTAAAATATTTTATTATATTTAGATGCAAGGTTTTCACGATTTACATAAAAAATGATTTAGAAATACTTGAACTTTGATAGATAATGAATATGTCAATAAGAGCATATAGTTGAACAAGCCTATTAATAACTTGAATATTTCACTGTAGGAGGATTCTATGTAGAACTAGAAGATTCAAATGTTTATATTATAAAGGTTACGTGAACATTTATGAGGATCAAAGACAAACAAAAAAACCTCTAAGCTATATGAGTCCTTTAAAATTTTAAAAAAAATTAAAACACATGGAATATGGTGGGTCACCAAGCTTTAGATTAAACAAGGATGAATAATTAAACCATATGAAGAAAAAAATTTAATCTATGGCTCTAGAATATTATCTAGACACGGATCAAACATATGTCTTATATTTGGTGTAGAAAACCAACTATATGTCAAATTGACCATCTTAGATGAGTATATAGTCAAAATGAATTTATGGAGCTTAATCGATTAATATTGAAGATCAAACAATTAAAGAGTAGGCTGGTTGAAGATAAGTTGGACTTCTCCAGAGCAATTAAAGGAGTGAGAGACATTGGAAAAGGTTGCGAAGTGAAATTTATCACCTCTGTAGATTGACGAAATACATAAGTGACAATTACACACTTTTAACTTCTTCAAGCTCTATCTTCTCTTCATCGCAAAGGCTCTCAAGTGCAATAGAGCTTAAAAATCATTACGCATATGTTGCTTGTTTTTCATTGTCGTATTGTAAGAGTATTGAAGGCTAACGCAAGAGGAACTAAAAATACTTCATCTATTTATTGGGATTTAGACTTGTTTGGAAAGTGTCATTTACAATTTCTCTCAAAACCTATTTGGTGAAAGTTCTTCGGTAGAAATTTGTTGAAATTATGAAGGAATCAATAGAAAGGCTCTTTCTTTCTTGCGGTTGCTGTAGGAGTTGTATTTACACAAGTTGCTACAATAGTTGTTTTAGTAGTTGATATCGCACAAGTTGTTGTTTCATTATGTGTTTTTGTAGTAGTTGTTGCTCCTTGTTGAAGGAAATAAAAAAAAGTTAATGAAAATGCACGTTAGGGAAAAGAGCTAGTGAAGTAAAATCGAAGAGATTCAAACTACACTAAGTTATTTGTCTCCAATTCACTATTTCTCAGCATGCTCTTTTTTATTTTGGTGAACATTGAGAAATGGTAGGAGCTAGATCGAAAGAACCTCGAAAATTGTCCAATATAATATTCAACCATCTCTTGAGTGTTTGTTATGGACCTAACGCGTAAAAGCAGAAAATCTATAATATAATACACATATAAAAAATGTGGAAAATAAGAAATAATCCTTTGATATCGATATTAAATTCACTGGAGGAGGCAGAAAGATTCTTGTTTGTTGGTTATGAATGGCATTTTCTTCCATGTCTTGAGTGTGCAATTGGAAATAAAGTATTTGTAAGAGAAATTTTTGCTTACATCAAGCATGTCTTTCATCGGGATCCCAAGATCAAACATGGAAAGAAGAACAAATTGGACGGCTAGCTTTGACCAAGAGCAATTTCAACACAATTATTTATAATCATGGTTAATGGTAGATAGTAGCTATTTTTAACCTTGAACCATTTCAACAGAATGAGACACGATTATTCGAATCAGGTTGGATATGAAGGACAAAGAAGTTTTCGTCCATGCACGTACCAAGGTCCTTGATCAACGACGAATTCTCTTAATACTTAACTCATATCCAATACGATAGAATAAGGGAGAAATATTTTCTTATATGTTAGGTCTCAAAGGTAAATATACATTAGTGTATGTTTACATATGTATACATACACACGCTTCCAAAATTGATCTCTCCAGAACAGACATGTTTCTTACCTGATTATGATATTTCCACACAAGTTTTACTGGCGCGTGAAATGATGCACATGCTAGATAAGGGTGGCTCTCAATTATGCTTGAAATTGGACATGATGAAAGCCTTTGACAGAGTAAGGTGGGAATATCTTGAGTTACAATTGCGTCAGTTTGGTTTCTCAGATTTCTTCATTCGGATAATCCTCAATTATTTACGTGCCACAACCTTATCTGTGTTGGTTAACGGGCAACCATCGGTGTCATTTCGTCCATATCGAGGAGTTAAACAAGGGGACCCGCTGTCTCCTTTGCTCTTTATTCTCTCTTCTGAGGGTTTCAGACGAGGCATCAAATCTATGGTTGACTCCAGGATGCTGCAGCCATTTCGTCTAGCACGGGTTCCATTTGCTATCACACATTTGGCGTACGTGGATGATTTGTTGGTATTCCTACGTGGCACGCAAAGGAACTTAAGAAGATTCCAAACCTTCTTAACGTCGTACGAAACTGCTTCTGGACAGAAAGTAAATTTTCAGAAGAGCAGCTTTGTTCCCTCTGCCAACACCTCGGTTCAGCAACGGCACTCTTTTCGAGATATCTTAGGCATGCGAAGTACATCTTTGTCATTCCGATACCTTGGCTCTTATCTACATAAGGGAATTAATCGTCCCAGATATTGTGTTTCCGTGCTACAGCATATTGATGACCGTTAGCACGGCTGGCACTCCCGGCTCCTCTCTGCTGCAGGTCGCCTTGTCTTACTTTGCTCGGTGATTTTAGCACTTCCCCTTCATGTTTTGGCAGCAGGAGGTCTACAAAAATCTGTCATTAAAATTATTGAAAGGAAAATGGTGTCTTTTTACTAGGGACATCGTCATCATTGGGTGCCTTGGTCCACTATTACTACACCTACTGAAGAAGGGGGATTGGGACTTCGCGATCTTAGCATGCTGCAAAAGGCATACCACTGCCGAATTTGGTGGTCATATCAGTAGCATAGTATACTTTGGAGTCAGTACATGCATATTAAATATGGCAACAGATGAGATTATCGGACTTGTTTACCCGATTCACCTATTTGGCGCCTCATCTGTCGCATTCATTCTACCTGCATTGCTCATACTGTGGGCGACGGCTCCCATCTTACCGGGACACCCACAGCATCAGGAGAGTTTTCTTTGCGATCAGCATATTACATTTGCCGTACAACACATCCAGCTTTGCTCTCCGCAAAATTTATTTGGTTCAAGCACCATTCACCTACCACCAAATTTTTACTATAGCGTGTCTTTCATTCAGCTCTTCCATTTGAGGACTACATCGGCAGGTACTCTACAGCTCGACCCACACAGTGTCTTTTCTGTAAAAGCGCTTCGGCCACAGTGGATCATGTCTTCCTATACTGCGACAACATTCGGCCCATTTGGTATTTCTTTGCTTCAGAATTACACGGTTTGTCACCTATTGCATTGTGTCTTCGACAGTATTTATTATCTTGGTGGTATTGCTCCACTACTTCAACTATGTTTGGTGTTCTTCAAATTATAGTCCCGGCTCTTGTGGTATCTAACATCTGGCGCACCTATGCTTCTCTGATATATGGAGACTCAACAACATTTGCCCCTTCTTCTATTCGGACTTCCATACATTATGACATCACCATGTGGATTCAGACGATACACGGAACCAAGCTTACGTGGATTCCCACCATTCAGCCACCATGCCCTCTGGTGATTCGTTGGCACACTCCTCCATTCGGCAGATTAAAACTCAATATTGATGCAGCAGTCGGCAGACATTATGCAGCAGGAGGGGTGATTTTGCGTGATCATTTGGGTGCATATGTGGGTGCACTCTCTTTTCGCTTACCACTATGTGCGCCACTTGCTACAGAGATACAAGCGGACCTATTTGCATTGCTATATTTCCTCCCATTATATCGTTCTATTACTTTGGAATCTGACTGTGCTCAAATGATTACTCGCTTGAACCAACCACACACAGTTTTTGGGAACTATCATCTCAGCTTGTTGCAGTCTTTACTTCATCATCATCGGCTAGATTTCAATCATGTTTATCGCGAAGCTAAAAAGGCAGCCCACTGTCTTGCTCAACATGCGCTGTAGTCTCCCCAGACACAATACTATTCAGGTCGCCATCTCCCATCCTTAGTTCGTGCCACCGTCGCTTTGGATCTCTCTTCGGCAAATCTGCGAGTTCCTTGAGCTTTTGGTCTTCCATATGGATTGGCAAACTTTATTTTACTCTGCCTGTATCCATATGGCTGCAGGCAGACTCGGTACGCCACGTATACTCTTAGCCACCTTACTTACTTTATGCTTCATATGTCTGCTTAACACAGCTTTTTCTCTCTTCAATGCATGGACGGAGTTACATACACTGATCGGCTGCAACAACGGCATTCACAAAGTATCGTCAGTGAAGTACCATCAGCATGACGCGTTTATTGATCCATGGCGATACTTTTCATTGTTTTCATTTGTATTACACTGTAACGCTTATCATCGCTCCAAATATATAAATATGTATGCTTTTTCCTTCACCAAGGTTTTATCCACAAGGGTAGTTTTACTTGGCAAGGTTTTAATGCGGCATATCATATATGATTTGGAGGTTGATATACTATAGCTTTCTACTTTCGTGTTATGCCTCTGCTTTGTAATAAGGTATTCCTCCGCCAAAAGTGAGGTTTATGCTAATAAAATCTTCTTTTCCAAAAAAAATGTATATATATATAGTGAAAGACGGGCGGCGCCATCCAGTATTTTATTAATGTTGTCCTCACTTGTGGCGGAGGAATACTGTAGTTACATTAGTTTTTGAAGTCTACGGGAGACTCTCCCAAAAACAACGAATAACAGAAATTAAAAATAACAATCCAGTTTCAATTAACAAAATGAAATTTCAAATGCAACTATTGTATGATAACCGGTGTCCAGTAGCTTGCGATGGAGCCCTCACATCATTGTTGTGGTCCAACGATGAAGGTATAAGACATGCAGAAAATAGATAGCACCTGCATTCCATGGAATACAGACGCTAATGTTATGTGCCAGGCAAGTAGATATTGATGTTGTGTTCCGATCACATAACCGTAGCAAAATGATGTTTCAGGTAAAAGAGCAAAGAAATCACAGTCAATAGACGCATAGGAAATAAGCGTTAATAAATAAATGAAAACAACATACCGGGGTTGCCTGCATCTTTCAGATACATGCAACGTCCATGGGAAAATGACTTAGATAGACCGCATTTCTACGAGGTGCAAAGCGAAGACGTTGAGGGATCCGTCCGTAAAAAACCCCGTTCTATAGGAGGCAGTTCACTGGCCATAATATACCGATTTGTCGCTGGGAATAGTGAACAGTACTGTGCCAAATGATGCGCAACCATATTTTCTTCCCTATGGATGTGTTTGATTGAGCTGCCTGTAAGAGAAAGAAAAAGATGCAAGCGATTAAAGTCCTCTGCGTAACAGTCAAGCATGGCGCGTTGAGCAATCAGAAAGCAATCTGTTTCAACCAGGATGCTATGATGATGAGAGCCAAAATATATGAGGCTATAGATAACAGCCCAGAGTTCTGCGCGCACAGGTGGTAAACATGGAAGAGAAAACGCGATGGCTCCAATCATTTGTCCTTGCGAGTCACGGAGAATAGCTCCAGTGGCAGCCGAATGCTTACCTGCTGAAGCATCAACATTAAGCTTGAGTTTGTCCGAGGGAGGGATTAACCACTTTACAATCATAGGCCTTGAAATCTTTAGATATGGAGGGAAGCCACTCTCGATTAAATAGGGGATGTTCTCCGCCAGCTTTTTGCGAGATAGGGTCAAAGCCCATGTGTAACAAAGCTGGCGCACTATTGCAAATATATTTCCAGAAGCAAGATCTGCATCACCAAAAGTTATATTCGTGTACACCCTCCAAATGGCCCAACAAACTAAAGAGGGTGTCAAAATTCGGAACTGCCCAGAGAGTGATCGGCTAGTTGAACTCAACCACCATTGCAATAGATACGGGCGGATATGTGAGGCTGGTGGTAGGAGACCATTCAAAATCAAAGCAACACGAGACCATATCGGCTTAATATGGTCACACTGTATAAATATATGAGAGACAGTAGCGGAGGATCCCTGACAAAAAGGGACCTGAAAAAATTGGACCAAATGATCTTGGATGGGCAGCGCCATGAAAAAACTTCCACATAAATATACTGACTGTGTTGGATAGGGTGTTCCACCAAATGTATTTATGTGATAACAATGTTGGTCTTTTTTCACGGGCATCGTCATATGCCTGACGAACTTGAAGCCCACATCATAGGTTCAGTAAGCCTGGTGTGAGCCGTACAAAATGCATGTATGGATGGAAATTCCACCAAAGTTTACAATCATAAGATCGCTGAAGCGCAAACAGACTTTGGATTCCAACACCATAATCCTGTAAAGGACCACACATCTTTGTCCAAGAAATCCAATGATATCGACCTCCCCAGAAAAATAATGCCATTTTACGATGTATTGCGTGATTGACACTACTTGGCAACCTTGCAGCTGCCATTATGTGCAGCGGTAGAGAGGCCAAAACAGTCCACAATAGAACCAACTTTCCACTTGAAGATAATAGCTGACTAGCCCAAACTTCCAATTTACAGTCAAAATGATTTAGGAGAGGCTGACAATAGCGCGCCCGATTTACTCCCCTATATAGATATGATCCAAGATATTTGAGTGGCAATGATGTGGACCTCATTTCCAAAATTTGGCCGATGACTACACGCCACTGAGAGGATAGATAGGTGCTAGTAACAAACTGACTTTTACTATAGTTCACAAGCTGACCTGATGCACACTGATATGTACGTAAGAAATCCTGAGATTGCCATAGGTTGTGTGTCAAACAATTAAGGAAAACCAACAGATCATCTACATATGCCAGGTCCGAGACTGCTCTCACTCGTCCCATATTAAAACCACGTAGGACCCCAATATCGAACAGGCGCTTAAGACCCTGGCTAAACCCTTCCGAACATAAAATATACAGCAAAGGCAACAAAGGATCCCTTTGCTTCACCCCTCGTGTAGGAGAGGAATAACCAAAAACAGGTCCATTTAAAGAGACGGACAATTTTGAAAATGTTAAAGTGTTCATAATTAGACGAATGAAAAAAGTAGAGAAACCAAACTTCTGTAGCTGTTGTTGAAGGTAGTGCCAATTCACCCTATCAAAAGCCTTGGCCATATCCATCTTTATCAAGACATGGCCACCTCAAGTTTCTTTATTCAGAAAATGTATCATCTCATTTTCCATGAGCACATGTTCACTAATATCATGGCCCTTAAGAAAACCAATTTGATCAGCTAAGATTGAATTACGGAAAATAGTCGATAAGCGAGTTGCAATCAACTTGGTTGTCACTTTACTGACAAAATTCGTAAAACATATAGAACTGAAGTCCGCGAAAGTTCGAGGGTGAGAGATTTTGGGTATCCAAGTAATAATAGACGAAAGCATACCATGTGGCATTGGAATACCCAAGAAAAATTCTTGCACAGCACGTATGAGATCCATTTTCTAGATTTCCTAACATGTACGAAAAAATATCCATTATATCCATCTGGCCCGCTGCACTATTCAGACTCAAACTCCAAACTGGTTGTTTGACCTCCTCCAACTGTGGAATGCGTAATAAGCTATCGTTATCAGATGGGGAAATAAGGGTGGGGTATGTTGCAGAAAGTCCTCAATGTGCTGCCTATCCTCGTTTGTAAACAGCTGTGTGTAAAACTCCACAGCCAGGCGGCCAATATCATCTAAGTTTGAGTATGTGATGCCAGCATTGTCTGAAATTTGACGTATTCTCTGACGCCGATATCGGACCTTCACTAGAGAATGAAAATATGAGGTGTTTGCCTTCCCCTCCATTGCCCAACGAAGCCGTGACTTTTGAGCCTAGTACGTTGCCTGTTCAGAATTTGCGCGAAGTAAATTTCCCTGGGCCTTGGAGAATGCTCTGCGATTCACCTCAGTAGGAGAAGCTTCAAAAGCTGCCTCATGTCGCAAAAAATCCCGTTCTGCTTCCTTTGATCTATCGAAAATATTTCCATAGATTGCTGTATTCCAATGCCGAAGATCTTTCTTAAGCCTTTGAAGCTTATTGTATAGACCCTGCATACCTCCTACTGTTGGGTACTCCTATCATTTTGATGCTACATATGCATGAAAATCCGAATGATCTGGCCACACATTCAAAAAACGAAATGGTGAAGGAGGCTTGTCGAGACTTAAATGACAATGAAGCAAAAGTGGGCAATGATCTGAAGAGACTCGTGATAAATGGTTGAATTCAACATCCGAAAATAGATTAAGAAAGGCTATGTTGCCTAACAATCGATCCAATCGTCGCTGAACTCGATTTGCTCCACTCCCTCTGGCCCATGTGAACCGGTGACTTGAGGTGGGCATTTGATGCACAATCTCCCACCTTCGGTCTGTGCATCACTCACATTGGATCTCACATCGGTGAGCTTGCGCATAGGCTGACACTCTAGTCTTCCTCATGGATTGGCAACTTTTACCATATTCTGCCCGTATCAGAATGGTTACGGGCAGGCACGGTACGCATTGCATTCATTTGGTTCACTATTGTATCTTTCATATCCTCATCATACTTAATGCTTTCTTTTTTCACGCTATACATGGCCGACACCGAAACTACACCGCACACCTAGCGCGACGCCACCGACTTCTCATAGCTAAAGTCTTCCATACGGATTGGCTACGCCAAAATCTATCTGCCTGCACTTTACTAAGTACAGGCAGCCTCGGTACATTGCTTTCCCATTATTACGCTGGTTCTTGTATGTCATTTTTTACCTGTTGACGACCCTGATTGTTTTCTTTATACGTGTACATCATCATTGCATTGCCGTTCATCCCTTGCTATTGCCATGGTCAATTGGCGTATGGATGGCATCCATACATTGGTGGCCTTTGCACGCTGATGCGAGAACTATTCATTATGCGCATGGCTTACTTCATCATATTCTACACCTGGCGTCATTGACTCAAACACACTGTTGCCTACTATTGCAAGTCTTCTAAATGGATTGGCGTGTATCCGATATCTCTGCCGGCACACTGGGTTGTACCGGCAGACCAGGTATGATTTACCTCCAACTCACCTCACATATTTCATTATGTCTCGGACTTCAGCTTTACTCAGCCCTATATTTCTATCGTGCGTGGACGAGGCCATGGATCGCAATTATACTCCAGCCACTTCAGGCGGTTGTCGCCCGAACCTGGCATCATCATAGCAGCGGATATTTTCAATACTATTTCTTTTCCTATATTGGTCTGCTACTTGTTGGGATACATGGACGAAAACATGGCTCACGCTCCTTTTCTTGGACATTGGCTTGAATACCGACTGGATACGAGGAGACCATAATGCGAGGATGTTCACATGGCATTTTGTTTTATTACGTCAGTACAATATTCGGATTTCAAGTTCTTTTTCATTACATGATAGCGCATATCAACAGTCCATCTATATAAATATGTACGCTTTTTCCTTTGCCAAGGTTTTATCCACAAGGGTGGTTTTACTTGACAAGGTTTTAACGCGGCATATCATATTTGGAATGGATGTTGATAATCATACACTGCTACTATCGTTATTGTTTTATTTGTTGTAATAAGGTTTTCCTCCGCCAAAAGCGAGGGCTATCATAATAAAATTTTCTCTTAAAAAAATATGTGTGTGTATGCATATTATACACACTCACGTAATTACAGATATATATTTTTTAAAATAAAGAGACGAGGTCTCTACATTTTATTTAGACTATAACCCTCACTTATGGCGGAGGAATACCATTATTACATAGAAAGTCATTACATAATTGAATGAAAGAACTCATGGGTCGATATATATTGTGCCAAATACTATCTAAAGGGCGCGGTGTATTTTCAAAAGTGGTATGATATGTCTCATTAAAACCTTGGCAAGAAAAACCACCCTTGTGGATAAAATCTTGCACGAAGGAAAAAGAGTGCATATTTACCACCTTTGAAAATTGTCATGTCAACCTCCACAACCCAGTCGCTAATATGATCCCGCATAGTGAATGATGAACCGCAGACAATGTCAGAAGAAGGTCAGCCTCGCCTGGTCCAGTCCATGCACATGTAAAGAGAAAGCCAAAGTTAAATGAGGATAATAGACATAGCAAAAGCATAGAACCCATCAGAAACAAAAGCATACCGAGTCTGCCTGTATTCAGTGATAGCCAATCCATTCGGAAGACATGGTGAATCTGAAGAGGCGCACAGATGTACGGAAGAGATATCCAAACAAAGTGTTCCTCGGACCAACGACGGAAGAGTGTGATAGTTATATCTGTTAGTCTGAGGGTCAAGCATTCCGTGTTGGGCTAGGTAATGAGCGGCCATGTTTGCTTCTCTATAAACATGATTGAATTAAAGCCTATGCTGATTCTTCAACGACTTCAACAAACGCAAATGATAATTCCCTAAAACTTCTTGAGGACGCTCCAGGAGTGTATGAATCTGAGAGCAATCTGATTCAAGAATAATCGAATGATACAATGGCAAAAAATAGAGCAAACCAAAAATAGCAGCCTGGATCTCTGCCATCAGTAGAGCACTTTTGGGCAAGAAAAATGAAATAGCGCCCACACAGAAACCAGCGTGATCACGTAAAATAGCTCCTCCTGCAGCATATTGCCTGCCAACCGCCGTATCCACATTTAACTTTAATCTACCCGAAGGGGGAGATAACCAGCAAACCACATGTGGACGTGGCGGACGAATTTGCAGAAAAAAAAAAGAAGATGTTGTAACGTGCATATTCCAGCCGCCAGCTTTGTGCCATCCATTGTTTTACCCCACATAAAAATATCAGAATATATTGAAGCACGAACTGATGCCGCTAAAAAAGCTACCATATCCCCATAGACGAACGATGTGTAAGTGCGCCATATATTATGAACAATAATTGCCAGAACCACAACTTTAAGCACCCCAAAAAGAGAGGATAACGTAGAGGCGATACTACCAAGATAAGAGATACTACCAAAGCTTCATCGATGCTGTGGTAACGCAGTGCAACTCCGATGCATAAAACTCCCATACATGTCGAATACACTCACAATACAAAAAAACATGATCCACTGTTGCTGAGGCATGTTTGCAAAAAGCGAATTGCGTAGGTCTAGCAGTATTGTAATTACCAATGTAGTCCTCAAAAGGTAAAGCAGAATGATAAATACGCCACAAAAACTGTTTGACAGCAGGCGAATGATGCTTATTCCAAATAAACTATGCTGAAAGCAGTGTAGGCAGCTGTGTGTGACAAAGATCATATGCAATGCGCAGTGAAAACTCTCCAGCAGCAGTAAGTGTCCAGCTAATATCCATCCCCTGTCCTACTGTTTGGCTAATACATAAATCATGACTCTAGAGTGTGTTATTTTGTTGATAAGACCACCAAATACGACAGCTGTAAGCCTCATGTAGCAATCGAAGATCTCGAATGCCCAAACCTCCTTCTTCACAAGGCGTAGTGACAGTGGACCATGCAACCCAATGATGTCGTCGTCCCCAATAAAATGTAGCCATTTTCCGTTCTATAATTTTAATCACCGATTTTGGCAATCCGCCTGCAGCAATAACATGCAATGGGAGGGCCGAAATAACTGCACGAAGTAAAACAAGTCTACCTTCCAAAGAAAGTAGTCGATTATGCCATCCATTTATACGAGCATCAATATGCTCTAGTAAAGAAGCACAGTATCTGGATCGACTTATGCCTTTGTGTAGAAAAGAGCCAAGATATCGAAACGGCAAGCTAGATGATCGCATATGCAGGATATCCTCAAAACATCATCATTGATGTGGCGATGTGGTTGTGGATGGAATGAAGCTACTCTTATGGAAATTTACGTTTTGACCAGAGGCTATTTCATATGATGTTAAGAATGATTGAAAGCTCCGCAAATTCCGGTTTGATCCTCGTAAAAACACTAACAGATCATCCGCATATGCCAAGTGTGTAATGTGAAAAGGAATCCGACCCAGACGTAGTGGTTGCAGTACTCCAGAAGCCACTAACGCGTTTAAACCTCTGCTGAACCCTTCAGAGGACAGAATAAAAAGCAAAGGGGATAAAGGGTCACCTTGTTTGACACCCCTGTGTGTTCGAAAAGTGTGAGAAGGCTGACCATTGATCAATACAGCTAAGCTCGTAGAGCTTAAATGATTAAGTATAATCCGAGTGAAAAAGTTTGAAAAGCCAAAACGGCGTAGCAATAACTCCAGGAACTCCCAACTGACTCTATCAAAGGCTTTCATCATATCAAAATCTAGGCATAATTGAGATCCTCCCTTATCAAGCATATGGACCATCTCCCTCGCCAGTAATACCTGCGTGGAGATATCATGGCCCTGCATAAAGCCTGTCTGCTCCGGAGAAATTAGTTTAGGAAGTAACATATTCAAACGGGTAGCAACTATTCTCGTACAAACTTTACTCAGAAAATTTGTAAGACAAATAGGGCGAAAATCGCTAAATGTACTCGGAGATGCAGTCTTTGGAATCAACGTAATTAAGGCACTAGACATCACCGATGGCTGAGGTACGCCAAGAAAAAACTCCTGTGCTGCTATAACAACATCTGTGTGAATAACAGGCCAACATGTACGGAAAAAGTTACCACTAAATCCATCTGGCCCTGCGGCACTATGAGGGGCTAAATGCCAAACCGCCTCCTTTACTTCATTCGCCTGTGGTAACTGCATAAGCATGACATTGTCATCATTCGTAATCAGCGAAGGTATATGTCTGAGTATCTCGTAATAATTGCTTGTAGATTCCTTGGCAAATAATGAAGTATAGAAAGAAACTGCTTCATTCATTATAGTTGTGGGAGAGGTACATAGATCACCAGCGGATGTGCGAATCTGCTGTATACGTAGCTTCGCACGTCGACCTTTAACAATAGAATGGAAATACCTCATGTTAGCATCACCTTCTTGCAGTCATCTAACCCGTGCTTTTTGTTTCCAGAACTGCATCTCGTATTTAGAGACGCGAATATACCCAGCCTTGGCTTTATGATATAATGCACGATTTGTCTCAGAAAGGTCTGCATCCCCTAATCCTTCTGCTCTGCGCAAGGAAGCTTCAGCTTGTGCTAAGTTAGAGAAAATATTGTCAAAAATTTCCTTATTCCAGAATATCCTTCTTCAAACATAATAATTTCGAATAAAATCCATACGTACCACCAGTGGTTGGGTGACAACTCCAAGCTTCCTTTATATAATTTTGAAAATATGGATGCAATAACCATGCATCAAGAAACCAAAAGGTGCGAGTGCCAACCGGGCCGTTCATGCGACATATGAATAACAAAGGAGTGTGATCCGAATAAACCCAAGGTAAGTGAGTAAGTTGCCTGTCTTCAAAAGCATCATGAAAGGATGAGTATGTAAATAACCAATCAATCGACGGCGAACTCTACCAAGGCCCCTCCCGTCCATCCATGTGAATCTGGAACTATGAAATGGTGGGGCCATCAAAGAACAGGATTCAACACAATCATTAAAGTCTTGTAACACCATAAGAGAGGGATGTGAATGTCCACTGTGGTCCTCTAAAGATCAAAAAGTATTGAAATCACCTCCTATCATCCATGGCAAGATTGAAGTCTGCGAAAAATCATATAATGATTGCCAGAGCGGAGGACGTAACGCCAGATTGTGCTTAGCATAGACTACGGAGAAAGCAAAAGCCATCTGTAGTGGAACAAATACAAAATTAAGATGAACAACCTGGTCTTCATCCTGAGTTGCTACCAACCGAAAAGTCAAATCACGCCAAAAAACCCATATGCGCTCTGATTGAGAAGAGTAAGACTGTGAGAATCCCAGGTCCAAACCAAACCTAACAATACGAGATGAAAAATGTTTGGGTTCAATAATAGCAAGTAAATTTAACTGATGTTCACGTATCAAATGATGCAACCTAGGTAAAAAGGCATGAATGCTGTTGAGAAATATGTTTGGATAATTTTCAAAGTCATGATTTTAAGTGGTGAATACTTAAAAATGTCACACATGGTGTTATATGTGGTTAAAAGTTGAAAAAGTTGACATCGATCTCTCAGGTTGTTGCACATCGATCGATCTATGTACATAGATCTCTCACATCGATTGATCCATGTAAGGCATTGAAAGTTCAAGACCTTATGGTGAGACATTGATTTCTAAACCCGAGACACATCGATCCCTCACTTCGATCGATCGATGCAGGTTAGAGACAAAACTTGAACCTTTCTGTGAGACATCGATCTCTGAAGCTGAGGCACTTCGATCGATCGATGTCTAAGGTTTTTAGAAATAATTTTCTAAAATGTGTTAAGATTGTTGTGTTCATTGGTATGTGATTTATACATGCTCATTATGTGAATCTTATGTGATTTTGATGATTTTAAATGTATTGTGACTAACGTGCATTGGAAGTTTCTACAACTTACCAAAAAGGGCAAAATTAGAATTTTGAGTTTTGCAGGAACATCACATGATGAAAATATTTCAAGGATGTATTCTCATCCTATTTATCATGACAAAGGTGATATCATGAGTATTTCTAACCATCCGGGTCATTTCTGGATTTTTTGGTATTTTCACTCAAGGAATCTCTTGATCATATTTTTATCTTCATTCTGGAGCTGATTTATTATTATTTTGAAGATTATATGGTGATTTTATCTTATTTCTCCCAAATGATGATATTGTTGACTATAGCTGGATATGTGACGATTTGAGATGTCACATTCTATTTTTTCTTGAAGACACTCTTATATATGTTATAAGAGCATATTTATCATCATTATTCAGAGTTTTTCAAGGTTTCAAAGGTGTGGAAATGTTCATGACATATAAGAAGAAATATTGGGAATTTCGGTGTTACAAGTTGACATAATCTTGTCAACTATTATCTATTTATTTCTTCTTCAAAAATTTGAGTTTCTACATATATTTTTTTTAAAGAGAAACTTTTATTAATGTTAAAGCTCCGTTATGGTGGAGAATACCTTTTTACATCAAAGTATATCATACGAAAACCAAAAGTATAAAGCTGCTAGTATGTGCAATCTCCAATCAAATATGATATGCCGCATTAAAACCTTGCCAAGTAAAACCACCCTTGTGGATAAAACCTTGGCGAAGGAAAAAGCGTACATATTTATTTGATTGGAAGGATTGCAAGCTTGTACATTCAAATATTTATAAATCCTCCATATGTCCTGTATGATGAAGTTGTGGATGGGCTTCAATAATTTTGATACTTGGTTGGAGTAGCCTTTGAGAACCGCAGTCTTGATAATCCAGTAATATAGCTTGCCGCAGAATGTGAATGCCATTAATAGTGAATCAGCCCGCTTGTATATGATCGTCCCTCGGCAAAACAAAGATAATGGTGCATTAGTATCAACACATTGTATATACGACAGTAGTAAATTGTGACTTTGAATTCGTACCGATGTTGCCCATAGTACATAGACTACAGGCAACAGCAAGAAATAAATATAGCGTGTAGATGCATTGAGAGAAAGATGAGGTACCCGCGTTGCCTGCATAATATATATGCAGGCAACCAATATTTGTAACCATTTGTGTGTGTTACGTTCGAAGCGCATGGAATAGGCCATCAGTATGATAAAAAGCACGGGCCATTTGCGGCAATTGTGAGACCGTGGTGAACAGACAAGTGAGCGGCTGAAATCGAGCATGAAGACAGAGATAGTGTGCCACCATGTTGATCTCCCTTGGGATATAATGCAGCGTACTGCCTGTTATGCGTAGGAGATGTGAAAGCCTGTTGTGTTCTGGAAGAGCAGTGATTATGTGGTCCACGGAGTGTGTTAATTGCTGACAGTCCGTCTCGATTATGATGTTCCGATGTAACAAGCCAAAGTATAGTAGACTATAAACAATTGCTTGTAGCTCTGCTTGGATAGGAGGCAAGACGGGTAGGCGAAATGAGAGACCTGCAATCATCTTACCATTGGCATCACGAAGGATGGCTCCTGCCGCTGCATGTGAGCTTCCAGCCGAGGCATCTACATTTAATTTTAACTTCCCAGTTGGAGGACATATCCATTTCAATACTAATGCTCTTTTTGGTCGAAGACGAGGAGAAAACCCATTGCTGATCAGTGAGGGTATGAATTGGGCTATGGCCGTGCCAGATCGCGAAGCAGCCCAATCAAAACAAGCGTGTTTAGTTAAGTGTAGCATGTGTGTGACCGACAAATCCGATTCACCAAATATATGGTTTGTGTATATGCGCCAAATTGCCCAACAAAGCATGATTGGACCAACAAATTTAAAGTTACCTTTTAAGGATGAAGCAGAGGAGAGAAGCCACCATTGAAGAAGGTGATGTCGTATATTCGATGCATGGGTCGCTGGACCATCAAGGAGCACAGAAAGCTGCGACCAGACAGGCTGAACATGCGGACAAAGCAGAAAGATATGTGAAATAGTGGCCGAGGCATTTTTGCAGAACGGGCAGATTGTTGGGCATACGCAAGAGAACGTCTTCACGTTATCTTCCATAGGAAGGGCCGAATGAAACAGCTTCCACATAAACAAACAGAGTGTCTTTTGAATGCCTTTCCACCAAATGAATTTGTGAGAGAATAACTGTGTGTGATGCGGTCTCACATCCTCATATGCAAATTTTAGTGTGAATTTTCCAGTGGGGCTGGAGCTCCAAAAAGGGAAAGGGTGGCCCGTCGTGAATTGCATGCATAGAGTATGTGTGGAACATATTCTTTTCCAGCCAGGAGAGTCGTATATTCGAGCCAAATAATCCATTCTAGAACCATAACGAGCCCGCATGTATGTTGCCCATAGCGAATCACTTGTATGATAACTCCACCAAAGTTTACAATCGTATGCTTGTTGTATGTGCATTAAGCTACGGATGCCCCAACCGCCTTCTGCTTCTGGATAGCATAATTTTTCAAGTGCAGTCCATTGGTGTTGTCCGGCCCACAAAAAAAGGGATATTTTCCTATTGATTGCATGGATGATGCTCTTGGGTAGGCGGGATGCAGCAAGAATATGTAGGGGGATAGCTGTTAAAACCGATTTGAGCAAAATAAGTCTACTGCCAGGAGATAATAGACGGCTTGACCAGCCCGTTAACTTAGTGTCAAAATGCTGCAAGAGCGAGGTACAGTAGGAAGCCCGGTTGACTCCACGATAAAGATAAGAGCCCAGGTATTTGATTGGGAGAGAGGATGGTTGCATGGCTAAAACTTGTGCGATGTTATTTTGCTGCCGACTTGTGAGATAAGAGCTGCATACAAACTGACTCTTCGTGTAGTTGACAAGTTGTCCTGAAGCGCATTGATATTCTTGTACAAATTTTTGAAATCGGCCTAAGTTGTGGGTTGAAGCATTAAGAAAAATTAGAAGATCATCCGCGTAAGCTAAATGAGACACTGGCAAGACTCTTCCAGATGCTAAGCCTCTAAGCTGATGAGACATGAATAGTCTATGTAGCCCCCGAGTGAAACCTTCGGAGCAGATTATAAATAGGAGTGGTGATAGCGGATCACCTTGCTTGACTCCTCGTGTGGGTGAGAAGAAACCATGTGATGTACCATTAACTGAGATGGATAATTTGGAAAGCCGCATGTTGTTAAGTATAATGCGTAGAAGACGAGATGCAAACCCAAACTTAAGCATAATGGCTTCGAGATACGACCAGTTTACACGGTCAAAAGCTTTAGCCATATCTAGTTTGATCATAACTTGACCATGACGAACTTTTTTGTCTAGTAAATGCACCATCTCGTTGGCCATGTTAACATGTTCACTAATGTCATGGCCTTTCAAGAATCCTATCTGTTCCGAAGAAATGAGTCGAGGAAGTAAGACATTGAAGCGAGAAGCTAGGATGCGTGTGGTTACCTTGCTTATAAAGTTGGATAAACAAATAGGCCGAAAGTCCGCATATGTAAGTGGATGAGGCTTCTTAGGAATCAATGTGATAATGGATGATAACATGGATGTCGGTGGAGGCACCCCCAGAAAGAATTCTTGAACGGCAAGAGTGACATCAAGTTGTAATATATCCCAACATGTACGAAAGAATTGACCATTATAACCATCCGGACCTGCTGCACTGATTGGACTTAAGGTCCACACGGCTTCCTTTACTTCATCCGCAGATGGCAAATGTAGCAGCATGTCGTTATCTTCTGTTGTTACAAGTGAGGGGATATGAGCTATAAATTCAGCAATCCCAGTAACTTCTTCATGCTCAAACAGTTTGTGATAATATGAGACTGCTTCAGTTCCTAATGATGCATTGTCCTGCAGAAGTTCGCCTCTAGAGTTGCGAAGATTGGCAATACGTTGGCGGCGATGCTTATCCTTAACAATAGCATGAAAGTATGCGGTGTTTGCCTCTCCTTCAGATATCCACTTTATTCTTGCTTTCTGAGCCCAGTAGGATGTTTGAGCTTGGGTGGCCTGAATCAGTTTGGCTTGAGCCAAGGATAGAGATGCACGGTTGTCAGGCGAAGGATCCCGATCAAAAACAACTTCAAGCCTTCGATACACAGCCTCAGCGTCCACAACATTGTTAAAGATGTTTCCATAAACATTTTTATTCCAAAGTTGAAGATCTTTTTTCAATCTATTAAGCTTCATGTATAAGCCACGCATGCCACCTATCATTGGGTATTGAGTCCAATGTTGCTGCACATATGACTTAAAGTCCGAATGATTTACCCATGCATTGATGAACCGAAATGGGACATTAACTCTTTCAACAGTAGTATAGCATTTAAGCAACATGGGAGAGTGATCAGAGGTGGCTCGAGATAGATGGTTGATGGAGATATTGGCAAATAATTCAGTGAATGCTACATTACACAAGTGCCTATCTAATCGACGTCGAACTCTACCTTGACCAGTTCCGCGCGACCAAGTAAAAGGAGATCCAATAAAAGGCAAATCCTGCAACCCACAGACATCAACGCAGTGACTGAAATCTTGTAAATTGCGCAGGGGTGGTGTGGAGCGACCCTCATGTTCATCAAGCGATAGAAATGTATTAAAATCCCCACTAACAATCCATGGCAGTGTGTTATGTTGTGAAAAATTATTGAAAGATTCCCATAGCGGTTGTCTTGCAGCAATGGAATGCTTACCATATACAACCGACCACACAAAGGTTTGATGCAAGGGTATGTAGTTAAAAGACAGATGGGATGTTTGGATGCCATGTTGCACATCTATAAATCTCAATAGCGAAGCATTCCAAAAAATCCAGATATTACCTTGACATGTTTCTAAAGCATTCGAGAAACCCAATTTCAACCGATAGAAGGTAAGCTTTGATGAACGTTGCTTTGGTTCGATAATGACCAGAAGAGATACGCTTGATTGATGTGTCAATGTACGTAAGCGCTGTAAGGAAGTACGTATCCCTCGTACATTCCACGTGATGGCATTCATTGCAACAGTGAGGTGGATGGTCCCATACGTGTAGCACTTCTTGTTGTAACAGTAGAAGGAGGTCTGGGTGGCAGCTCATGTTTACGGCGACGTCGGCGCCTTGGGGCGACTGGCATGAATCCGTCCAATGATGATTCTTCAGTATCATGTAGTGGGGCATCCGTAGAAGAAGAAATCTGTCGTCTAATGGATAAACGGGCTTTGATCGTATCTAATGATTCTCGCATTTGTTGCAGAAATTGCGCACGTGAGGCTTCGTCAGTATGCAATGTCATGGGTATGTGTTCCGCATCTGAGTCCGAAACTTGATAAGCATCTGGTTCATCCAAGTTGACTTGCTCTACATGGGGTGGCTCATCAAAAAGTCTATGAAGATGGAACCCTTCCTCCACCTGGCCTATCTGCGGAGGTGGATTGAGCCTGGCCTTCTGCTGACAATGCATGGGTTCGAGTTCTGGAGACGCAGCATTAGGCTGGGTTGAAGGCTGCGGGTTATGCTCTGTGGGTTTACGCAACAAGGTTACAGGGACCGAGTCCAAGGTGGAATCTTTCGGTCCTTTCTTTGGAGTCCAGCGTTTTTTAGGTTTTTGGTGAGTTGATGGCGGCGGCGGCATATCCTGAGAATTCTGGCCGCAAGTTGACGTTGCATGACCTAGCCTTCGACATTCCATACAAAAATAGGGTAGATCTTCATAAATAATCTGCTGTTGATGAATCTTTTGTTTCCCTTCTAGATAAATTTTCTTAGGTAACTCCTTGGATATATCAGCCTCTACGCATATTCGCGCCACCGAAGGGCGAAGGCCGTCCGCAGTAGCAACATCAAGTTTGATCGGATGGCCAACTGTACGTGCTATTTCAAAAAGTGATGCCTTTAGTTGGTAATGAAGTGGCAATCCTGGCAGCGAAATCCAAATTGGGACAATCGGTGCATCTGCAGTAGGATCAAAGTCGATGGTCCATTTCGTTACTCGCATTGAGCAGCCTGCGATCGTCCAGGATCTCCGGTAAAAGCAACGGATGTAGTCGGGTTCATGGAGGAAATTCAGCAATATGTGTGTTTGATCTAAAAGCGTGATCTTGACATCGGATTTGAAGCCAATGCGATCAAAGACATCACGTATGATCTTCAGTGGTGGCCGTCCAAACCAAAAGGTACCCACTAGCGTAAACCGGAAGGGAGCGGCAAGAGAGTCGATCTCGGCATCCGTAAAAGAGAGAAGAGGATGGCCTTTGTGTTTAGAGATGGTCTTTGGAGTGATGATAGCGGTAGACGATACAGCGGCAGCGGCGGCAGAGGACACGACGGCGGCGAAGGTTCGATCACCGGTTACTCCTGGAGAAGATGACGCCATGGTTCCTACATATATCTATATATATATATATATGTTCAAAAACGTGTATATTCAGGTGGAGGTGATACATTATTCATTTTATACGTTGGTGACAAGTGGACCAACCAAAAAGGAACTAGTTGACAAAAATTGTCAACTTGGAAATTTCAAAGTCAAAACCAATGGCTATATGGTGTTATCATCAGATTTTTTGAAGTCAAATGAAGACTTCACATGTCCTATTATTGTGCTTGGAGTTGGGGATATTTTGGTGGTATTATCCTTTCTTATTTTATTAAGGAAAATCAAAATATATTTTTGCAAAAATGAAAGGTAGCCAACGGCTACTATGGAATATTGGAGCTGAATTTTAGTTTGAAATCTTCAAATTCCCACATGCCTATTATCTTGCCAAAAATTTGAGAAGAAGATGGAGTTGTTATGGCCATATTATCTTCACATTTTCAAGATAATTCCAAGTCATTTTTGGAGACAAAAAATCGGCCAAATGGAGTTGCAAGGTGGACCAATTGTGTTGTGTTATTTTGTCAAGTGTACAAGGTCAAGCGATGATGTGAAGACAATTGGAATTGATGATGAAGATGGTGACACATGTGCATTCTTATCTCCAAGGCTCAAATCACACTATAAATAGAGGCAATGGTGAAGAAGATGAAATACACTTGAAGCTCACAAGCATTTGTTGAATTGTCTAGCTATCATCTTCTTCTTGTTGTTGTTCTTGTTCCATTCTTTGTAGCAAAGGTTCTCCTGTTGTTTTTGTTGTGCTACAAGCCTCTTGAGCTTCATTTGTAAGATTGATTAGTCATTCTTATAAGGCTATATCAATAGGTTGTAGAGGTGTTGCAACTAAGTGTTGCTTAGAAGGTGATCATCCAAGTCTTGAGTAGGGTTGGTGTATAACCCAAGGATCAAGCTTGGTTCTTGTTGTAAGGTGATTCATTTGATAGTGAAATCCAAAGAAATGTGTTCCTTGGGACTGGAGTAGGTCACATTGACCAAACCAGGATAAATCCTCGGTGTTCTTGTCTTGTTTCTTCATTTCTGTTTTCTGCCCGTTTTTATTGCAGTTTTCACACAACTTCTCACGTTTTGAAGAAATAGCTAAACATTTTCAAAATTCGTGATTTTTGGTGGAGTTATACTTCGGACGGTTAGCTTTCAATTGCAACAAGAATCACTTGATTTGAGCAAGGGAAAGTTAGTACTTTAGTCTTTCAGTCTTTGCAATATAACTGCTCCAATCTGGCTGCAATCTGACCAGTTTTGAGAAAACTTAAATTCTGTATTTATCAAGAATTGTTCAAGGTCAGGGTCTTTTAGCAACTTGATCTACACATCCTAAGGAGTGTTTTGATATAAAGATCAACCTTTTTGGTTGAGTATTCGAAGAGAAACACGTTTTGCAAAATCAGCAACATTCTGTCCAATTCTGTCCAGATTGACTATTTGAATCTTTTTATTTGTTTGAAGGGTCAAACAATCTTATTTTTGTCTGAATTTTGGACAGAGTCTTGTTAACACATTGAAGTTAAATTCTACAAAGGTTAATCATTTTTGGAGTTGTGTACAATTATTTTTGAATTTTTCAAAAACGGGTTCTGAATCTGAGGTGGTATCAGATTCTGTTTTCAAAGGGGATTTTTACAAAGGGTTGTAGTGTAATTTCTGCTAACCACTATTCATCCCCCCTCTAGTGGTGTTCATTGCAGGTGCACGGTCCAACAATTGGTATCAGAGCCAGGTCTACACCACTTAAAGAGTAGGATTCAACACCGAACAATCAATACAAAGCCAAGAAACAATTACTCTTTGTAGTCTGCTTATCTCAGATTAAATGTACATACTATGGCAATAGTTTCTCACAAAGGTGAGTTGGAAGGTATGTCCACTCAACGCCCTCCACTTTTTGATGGCAATAATTTTTTTCATTGGAAACTAAGAATGAGGCTATTCTTAATGGCTATAGACATCGATTTATGGTCTATAGTTTAAGATGGACCGTACATTCCAATGAAAGTTGTACAAGTTAGTAGAGTCACTCAAGAAGTTGAAAAATATAAAAGTGAGTGGACATCGGAAGATAAAAAGAAAATGTCAATGAATGCAAAAGCTATGCAATTACTCTTGAATGGACTTACGACTTCTGAAGCAGGATATGTTTCAAATTGCACAAGCGCACACGACATGTGGAAATCACTTGTATTAAAGCATGAAGGTACTAGTGGTGTTAAAGAATCAAAAATAAAAATGCTTATGACTGAATTAGAGTCTTTCAAAATGTTGCCGAACGAATCCATAACATCTATGGATTTGAGGATTACTAACATTTTTAATGCCCTTGAAGCTTTAGGCAAATCATTCACGAACAATGAAGAAGTTCAAAAGGTGCTATGAAGCCTTCCTACTGAATGGGATCCAAAGGTGACTGCAATTGAGGAGTCAAACTCAATCACTAAGATGGATGAATTGATCCGGTCTCTTAAAGTTTATGAGGTAAAACTAAGCCAACGGAAGTTCGAGTCATCTAAACCATCAAGTAAGTCAATAGCTTTCAAAACAACTGAAACACATACAAATAATGATGATAGTAATAGTGATATTGAATTAGATGTTGACTTGATATTAATAGCAAGAAAGCTTAGGAAGTTTTTCAAACGTCCTAATAGGAATAGACAACGTTCTTCTTCTTCTTCTTCTCAACCTAGGAAGAATAACACAAACAAATAGTATAATAAAGAATTAAAGTGTTATAAATGCGGTCAAAAAGGACATATTTCATACGATTGTCCAACAAAGAAAAATAATAGTAATAACAAGAATAATAAACAAGCCAAGGACAAGGAGACACAAATGACAAAGACAAAGGAGTCAAAGGCAAGGAAAGGGAAACGAGCAATGAAGGTGAGCACATGGAGCGACTCATCCGACTCAGAATCTGAAACTGAGGAAGCTCAAGTCTACTTCGTATCCAACGAGGTAAGTTCTTCTTCTGATAGTGATTCTGATAGTGACATGACATTTGATGAAATGTATGAAGAGTTCTTAAGAATGCATGCTCACTGTAAGAGGCTCTCTAAAGAAAAGAAGAAACTAATTGAAGAAAATGATAAGTTGAAGACGTCCAACTTGGAATTTTCCGATCAATTAGAATCTCTTAAACAAGAGTCTACTAATACTCTTGATTCTTCAGAGAATAAAATTGAATCATATAGGAAAGATGAACAAAAGATAAAAATGGAAAATGATATGTCGAAGTCTAAGTTAGAAAGTTGTGAACATGAAATAATACAAGTTAAGTTGTCTAAACTTAACTTAGAAAAAATATTAGAACAATTTAAATCGGGTGCTAATATGTTAGATAAACTAATCTCATCACAAAAGTATGGAAATGATAAAACCGGCTTATGCTATAAAGAAGAAGATGACAAAGTAGGTAGAAAGACTAAGTTTGTATCTTCAACTACTAAACAGCCTTATACAGATATAAAAACAACTTTGCCTGCTAAATCTTCTTCTACTCCTTCTTCTATTTATTCTAAGGCAAAAATACAACATACACCCATAAAAGCACACACGTATAAACATACATCTAGGCCAAACTTTGCATCTAGACAACCTAGAAATTATGCCTATATGTATACAAATGCAACTAGAAAGAATAAAATGTATCCAAATTATTATGAACCTAAGTATAGGCAACACTCATGTAAGTCTTATAGAAATGCCTATGAACACACTTATATAGCGCCATTCAAGAAAGAAAATCGCTTGCCTTATACACATTATAAAGATCGGCCATCATATAATGATTATCAACCATGGCGTAACATGTATAACAAGGCATCTTCACTTATGTGGAATAATCATCTGTATGCTAATCCTTTTTATTTTTCAAATTATAACAATGCTAAAAATGTGCCTAGAAGGTATGTTCAAGTTTGGATACCTAAGGGATATCCAAACAAGAATAGTGCCCCTAACATTCAAGGACCCAAATAAAGGGTACCTAAAACTTTGTCTCCATTGTAAGAAAAACGCAAGGAATGCAAGAAGGAGGCAAAGTCAAAGAATCTGAAAACCAAATGGTTTTTAGATAGTGGATGTTCGAGGCATATGACGGGGAACCCCAAACTATTCATCGAATTGGAACATATCAAGAATGGAGGAAAAGTAACATTCGGTTACAACAACAAAGGACAAGTTGTTGGAAAAGGAACAATTGGGAACCTTAACACATTTCAAATACGAAATGTGTTGTTAGTAAGCAATCTCTCGTATAATTTACATAGTATTTCTCACATTATAGATGGCGGTTATAATGTCTCTTTTCTTCCCACTTCGTGTGATATAATAAATGAAAAGGAGAAATAGTTTTAAAAGAAAATAGGGATGGTAACATTTATACTCTTACCTTAGATAACGTGTTAGATGCTAAGGTTAAGTGTCTAATATCACATGACTTAGATGTAAATTTATGGAATAGAAGATCAGGCAATATAGAATTTCAACTATTAAGAAATTATCTAAGAAGAATTTAATTAGAGGAATGCCTGAGTTAGACTTAGATAATTTTCAAATGAGTGAAACATCTATTAAAGGAAAACACATTAAAGAAACATTAAAACCAAAACATGAAGTGAGTACTAGTCATGTACTAGAATTGCTTCACTTAGACTTATTTGGTCCAAGTAGGACAAGAAGTCTAGGTGGACACTACTATGTGTGTGTCATAGTAGATGATTGCTCACGCTACACATGGACATTGTTCTTAACACTCAAAGACGATGCTCCATTAGCAATCGAAACTCTTATTAAGCAACTTGAAAACATTTACGAAGAAAATGTTAAAAGGATTAGAATTGATAGAGGTGGAGAATTTAAAAACAAAGATGTAATCAGATTTTGTGAACTACATGGAATTAAACATGAATTCTCACCACCTAGAACACCACAACTCAATGGAGTTATTGAACGTAAAAATAGAACAATTCAAGAAGTTGCTAGGACAATGCTTTGTGAAAATAAATTACCTAAATATTTATGGGCTGAAGCTGTTAGTTGTGCATGCTATACTATAAATAGGATTACTATTAGAAAGAAATTAAATAAAACGCCTTATGAATTGCTAAACAATAGACAACGTAAGATAGTTAATCTTAAAGTATTTGGATGTAAATATTTTGTGCTGAACACTAAGGATAATCTAGATAAATTTAACAAAAGTCTATTGAATGCATATTTGTTGGGTATTCAACTAACTCAAGAGCATATAGGTGTTATAATCCTGCATTTTGTAAGATAATTGAATCAATACATTTAAAATTCAATGAAAATGCATGCTTTGAAGTGAGTGATAAAACTCGACATAAACCTGAGAATAATGTTGAAAATATGTTTGATGATGATGTATTACTTGAGCCTGTACTTGATCATCTAGAACCAACTCCCCCTGAACAAGACATGCATGAACCTTTAGATGAAATAAATGAAAAGACTTTGCAATTGGAAGATAATACAACTAATGATCCAATTACATATGATAATGTTCACATTAATGAAACATTTGAACAAGATGAGGGTGAACCTAGTCAATCTAGGAATTGGTGGCATCCTAAAGAATTAATAATTGGGGATCCAAGTGTTGGGGTTAGAACACTTAGAAATATAAGTCAACTTGAAGGACATAGCTTAATCTCATAATTAGAACCTAAGAATGTTAAAGAAGCCTTAGGTGACATATCATGGATAGATGCTATGCATGAGGAATTAAATCAATTCACAAGGAACAATGTGTGGGACTTAGTACCTAAACCCGAAAACAAGTCTATAATAGGAACGAAATGGGTGTTTAGAAATAAGATGGATGAACAAGGAAAAATTACAAGAAATAAAGCTAGACTAGTCGCACAAGGTTATAATCAACAAGAAGGAATAGATTATGAAGAAACCTTTGCACCCGTTGCACGACTAGAAACAATTACATTCTTACTTGCGATTGTAAGTCTAAGCAATATTAAGCTCTTCCAAATGGATGTCAAGAGTGCATTCTTGAATGGATACATTCAAGAAGAGGTGTTTGTCAAACAACCCCCGGGATTCGAAGATCCAAAGAATCCTATCCATGTTTACAAGCTTAAGAAAGCTCTATATGGTTTGAAACAAGCTCCAAGAGCTTGGTATGATAGATTTGTAAACTTTCTTATTGCAAATAATTATCAAAGAAGGACCATCGACAACACATTATTTCTAAGAAGAAAAGATAATGACTTGTTAATAGTTCAAATATATGTAGACGATATAATCTTTGGTTCAACCAACCCTACCTTAGTAAAAGACTTCGAAGAGTGTATGAAGTCAGAATTTGAAATGTCAATGGTAGGAGAATTGAACTACTTCTTAGGCCTTCAAATCAAACAAACCCCTCAAGGAATTCACATTAGCCAACTTAAGTATGTCACTGATATGATTAAGAATTTTGGTTTTGAAGAGTTGAAACCTACAACTACCCCCATGAGTGTTAGCACCAAACTAGATAAGGATGAAAATGGTAAACCTTTTGATGACACACTTTATAGTTCTATGATTGGATCACTGTTATACTTAACTTCATCAAGACCTGACATCATGTTTAGTGTATGTGTGCTAGGTTTCATTCTTGTCCTAAGGTATCACATTACAATGCAGTTAAAAAGATCTTTAGATATCTTAAACACACACCTTACTTAGGACTGTTGTATGATAAAAATGGTATGTTGGAATTGTACGCATATAGTGATGCTGATTATGGTGATTGCAAGTTAGATAGAAAATCCACTAGATGTACATGTCAATTCATAGGAACCAACTTGATCTCTTGGATTTCAAAAAAAGCAAGCTAGTGTAGCTCTTTCTACCACTGAAGCCGAGTATATTGCTTTGAGTTTATGTACTACCAAAATACTTTGGCTTAAACAGCAACTTAGTGATTTTGGCATTAAAATGAATAAGATTCCAATTTTCTGCAATAGCACAAGTGCAATCAATCTTTCTCGGAATCCAGTGCTTCATTCTAAGGCCAAACACATTGAGGTGCGATACCACTTCCTTCGAGATTATGTTCAAAATGAGGATATAGTTATAAACCATATAAGAACTGATCATCGGATAGCTGATATCTTTACCAAACCCCTTAATCAAGCCACTTTTGAAAACTTACGAGCCATCCTAGGCATGATGACTTACGACACCATTGTATAGTTCTATCTTTTGCATGATTTGCAAAATAAACAGGGAGATAGAATAAGAACATGATTTTAGTTGGTAAGCCATATGCTAAGTTTCAATTGGTTTAAGTTGAGTATAGGTTAAGGGGGAGAGTATAAGTTGAGGGGGAGTGGACTATTTAAAAGTTTGTTAAAAACAAAGTTTGATAAACAGTTGGTTATAAGTTGTGACATTAAAATCATGTTAGGTTATTTCGAAAATCATCCAAAATGGGGAGAATGTTGAGAAATATGTTTGGATAATTTTCAAAGTAATGATTTTAAGTGGTGAATACTTAAAAATGTGACACATGGTGTTATATGTGGTTAAAAGTTGAAAAAGTTGAAAAAATTGACATCGATCTCTCAGGTTGTTGCACATCGATCGATCTATGCACATAGATCTCTCACATCGATCGATCCATATAAGGCAGTGAAAGTTCAAGACCTTACGGTGAGACATTGATCTCTAAACCTGAGACACATCAATCGATCGATGTACATCGATCCCTCACTTCGATCGATCGATGTGGGTCAGAGACAAAACTTGAACCTTTCTGTGAGACATGGATCTCTGAAGCTGAGGCACTTCGATCGATCGATGTCTAAAGTTTTTAGAAATAATTTTCTAAAATGTGTTAGAATTATTGTGTTCATTGGTATATGATTTAAACATACTCATTATGTGAATCTTATGTGATTTTAATGATTTTAAATGTATTGTGACTAACGTGCCTTGGAAGTTTTTACAACTTACCAAAAAGGGAAAAATTAGAATTTTGAGTTTTGTAGGAACATCACATGATAAAAATATTACAAGGATGTATTCTCATCCTATTTATCATGATAAAGGTGATATCATGAGTATTTCAGACCATCCAAGTCATTTCTGGAGTTTTCTTATATCAGGGATATTTTGGTTATTTTACCCCCGAGGGCATTTTTGGTATTTTCACTCAAGGAATCTCTTGAGCATATTGTTATCTTCATTCTGGAGCTGAAATCACTAAGTTGCTGTTTAAGCCAAAGTATTTGGGTAGTACATAGACTCAAAGCAATATACTCGGCTTCAGTGGTAGAAAGAGCTACACTAGCTTACTTTTAAGAAAACAAAGAGATCAAGTTAGCAAGCTCCACCTGGCCGTTAGCTTGGGGATGGGCCACCGAGGTGAAACATTGTTTGATATATAAGTCAGTACACCAGCTTTTCACAAGATCTTCAGCAAACTGTCTTCCGTTATCCGATATCAAAATCTGGGGTAGGCCGAAACAAGCCATGGAAAAATAGGTTTAATGTTAAGCAACATTAAATCATTACTCGGATAATAAATGAACCTAGATTTGAGTGCCGGAGGATGGTGAGGATGGGTCAGGGGCCTCAGACGATCTTTAATTTATTATTAATTTGAAGATTATATGGTGATTTTATCTTATTTCTCTCAAATGATGATATTGTTGACTATAGCTGGATATGTGACGATTTGAGATGTCACATTCTATTTTTTCTTGAAGACACTCTTATATATGTTATAAGAGCATATTTATCATTATTATTCTGAGTTGTTCAAGGTGTCAAAGGTGTGGAAATGTTCTTGACATATAAGAAGAAATATTGAGAATTTTGGTGTTACACGTTGACATAATCTTGTCAACTATTATCTATTTATTTCTTCTTCAAACATTTGAGTTGCTACATATATATATATATATGTTCAAAAACGTGTATATTCAGGTGGAGGTGATAAATTATTCATTTTATAAGTTGGTGACAAGTGGACCAACCAAAAAGGAGCTAGTTGGCAAAAATTGCCAACTTGGAAATTTTAAAGTCAAAACCAACGGCTATATGGTGTTATCATCAGATTTTTTGAATTCAAATGAAGACTTCACATGTCCTATTATTGTGCATGGAGTTGGGGATATTTTGGTGGTATTATCCTTTCTTATTTTATTAAGGAAAATCAAAATATATTTTTGGAAAAATGAAAGGTAGCCAACGGATACTATGGAATATTGGAGCTGAATTTTTGTTTGAAATCTTCAAATGCCCACATTCCTATTATCTTGACAAAAAGTTGAGAAGATGATGGAGTTGTTATGGCCATATTATCTTCACATTTTCAAGATAATTCCAAGTCATTTTTATAGACAAAAAATCGGCCAGATGGAGTTGCAAGGTGGACCAATTGTGTTGTGTTATTTCGCCAAGTGTACAAGGTCAATCAATGATGTGAAGACAATTGGAATTGATGATGAAGATGCTAAAACATGTGCATTCTTATCTCCAAGGCTCAAATCACACTATAAATAGAGGCAATGGTGAAGAAGATGAAACACACTTGAAGCTCACAAGCATTTGTTGAATTGTCTAGCTATCATCTTCTTCTTCTTGTTGTTCTTGTTCCATTCTTTGTAGCAAAGGTGATCTTGTTGTTTTTATTGTGCTACAAGCCTCTTGAGCTTTATTTGTAAGATTGATTAGCCATTCTTATAAGGCTATATCAATAGGTTGTAGAGGTGTTGCAACTAAGTGTTGCTTAGAAGGTGATCATCCAAGTCTTGAGTAGGGTTGGTGTATAACACAAGGATCAAGCTTGGTTCTTGTTGTAAGGTGATTCATTTGATAGTGAAATCCAAGGAAAGGTGTTCCTTGGGACTGGAGTAGGTCACATTGACCGAACCAGGATAAATCCTCGGTGTTCTTGTCTTGTTTCTTCATTTATGTTTTCTGCCCTTTTTACTGCAGTTTTCACACAAATTCTCACATTTTGAAAAAATAGCTAAACATTTTCAAAATTCGTGATTTTTAGTGGAGTTATACTTCAGACTGTTAGCTTTCATTTGCAACAAGAATCACTTGATTTGAACAAGAGAAAGTTAGTCTTTCAGTGTTTGCAATATAACTGCTCTAATCTGGCTGCAATCTGAGCACATTTGAGAAAACTTAAATTCTGCATTTATCAAGAATTTTTCAAGGTGAGGGCCTTTTGGAAACTTTATCTACACATCCTAAGGAGCTTTTCTATAAAGATCAACCTTTTTGGTTGAGTATTCAAAGAGAAACACGTTTTGCAAAATCAGCAACATTCTGTCTAATTCTGTCCAGATTGACCATCTGAATCTTTTTATTTGTTTGAAGGGTCAAATGATCTTATTTTTGCCTGAGTTTTGGACAAAATCTTGTTAACACATTGAAGTTAAATTCTGAAAAGTTTTATAATTGTTGGAGTTGTGTACAATTATTTGTGAATTTTTCAAAAGCGGGTTCTGAATCTGAGGTTACAAAAGGGTTGCAGGTGCACGGTCCAACAAATTCCTCTTATATTCCAAATTAAAATATTCATTGAGAAAGGGTGGTATCACTTCCCTGAGAGATCTGTGATGCACTACGTGTTAAAATTGTGGAGGGTGGCAACGGTGGCAAGTCCTTTCGCGCACGGCGTCTCCTGCGTGGAACTACCAGTATAAAACCTGCGTCCGTGGATGGCTCCTCCAAACGTGATATGAGGACATCCTCCACAGGGGATTGAGGAATCAACTGCATCTTTCAGGCAATTCGTCCGGAAAAGCCGACAACTCCGGCTGTTGATCGTCAGCATGAACTCCGTATCTGAGGAATGACCAAGGTCATAATGATCTGTATTATCCTGCTGCAGAGGGAACTCAGCATCTGTGCCTAATCTATCGATGTCTTGATCCCTGCTAGGTTCAGGATCAACCGCAGGTGGCTCTTCATCCGAAGGATCCTGCTGATCATGCTGAGCATCAGATACAACTGCAGGAGGCTTCTTTATTGGAGTCCACCTCTTTGCCGGTGGGGGATGGGGTGGCGGAGGCGGCACAGAATATGATTCCGTAGTAGGACATAATTCCGTTGCATGGCCCAGTCGACGACATGATGAACAAAATAAAGGCAAATCTTCGTAAACCACAGATTGCAGAATGATTCTGCTCTTAGCCTGCAAATACATTTTGTAGGGCAAGTCTTGAGGCACATCAACTTCAACACACACTCTAGCCACAGACGGTCGCAAACCATCAACTGTGGCAACATCCAACTTAATGGGAGTGCCAATAGGACGAACAATCTCAAAGAGAGCTTCACGTCAATGGAGATGAATCGGAAGTCCTTGGAAAGCAACCCACACAGGAACAATCGGGACATCGACGGCTGGATCAAAATCGATTGTGCATTTTGTAATACGCATGTGATAGCCAGAAATATGCCATGATCGACGATAAAAGCAGCACAAATAATCAGATTCATTGGAAAAATTCAAAAGGATGTGCGCTTGATCAATGAGCGTGATCCGTAAATCATGATGAAATTCGATCTTTTCTAAAACCTCACGTATAACTTTCAATGGAGGACGGCCATACCAGAATGTACCAACTAGAGAATACCTGAATGGCGCAGCAAGAGCATCAATCTTAGAATCCGAAAATGAAATCATGGGCATGCCTTTGTATCGCGATACCGTCTTGGGCGATATGGAAATAGGTTCAGCCGTCGCTGCACCGGAAACCACAGCCGCAAAAGAAGGCGGCTGTGTAGTAGTCATCGCACAATATGGTGAAAAAGAAGGATCTTTGGTGTCGTTGATTGCCTGTGGAAGCAAAATTGGTGCTGGTGAAGACAGAAGACGTTCGGGAGACGGCAGCCGCTGACTAGACATCTATGATCGCCAGAGCCATTCGTTTTGTGTATATATGTATATCGTAATTACATATATATGTGTGTGTGTGTGTATTCTGATAATGAACGTGAGCCTTCATTGGTAGATAATTTACACGATGATCATGAGGCGTGAGAAGGCCACGATATTTCAAGTCTAATCGAAGCAATGTATGTTGATGCACACTCTTCTGAACATCCAGATAATGCAAACGTTACAACTGAACATACAGACGATGATCCAACTTCCCACAACCCTAACCAGGGACCACGCTTATTACGATGAAATCCCCCCACGTCTCCCCGGTTAACCAGGTTACGTGCAGCACACCTCTCTAACTCCTTTGACGTTTTGTCACCATGAAGATACTGTTGTGGAATGTACGAGGAATACATAATTCTTTTAATCGTCTTCTTTCACTAGTTCGCAAATATAAAGTATACCTTCTTATTGTTATTGAGCCAAAGTTGCGTCCCAGTGCCTTGATATCTTATCAATTGCAACTTGGTTTTTCTAAAGCTACATCTGCTTGTAATGATCAAATTTGGTTTTTTTGGAAGGACGCACTCCTCAAGATGGAAGATGAGCAGCCTGGACACCAACATCATTCCATTAAGTTCCGTTGGTTGGCCACGGGAGACTGCTTTTGGTTGAAAGGTGTATATGGATGGCACTCGATAATGCAACGACGTATCTTATGGGATGAACTAAGTCAATTTTTTGTGTCAAACACAATCCCATGGCTTATCGGTGGAGATTTTAATACTTTCAGAACATTAGACGAACACCGTGGTAGGTCGCATCCATCATTGCGCACATTGCAGGATTTCAATGATTTCATTTAGCGATGTCAGTTACAAGAAATATCATTTCAAGGTTCCAGTTTCACTTGGTCTGATGGGAGAGGTTTAGGGCGCGTATGGAGACGTCTTGACCGTTTTCTATGCTACACTTCTTTTTCAGAAATTTTTTCCTATGCCAAAGTACAAAATCTATCAAGAGTAACGTCGGATCACGCACCTTTGCTTTTACTATGTGACTCAGATAGCCTGCGAACCCCATCACTTTTTCGCTACTTAGACGTGTGGACCACGCATGCAGATTTTGATGCTTATGTCACACACAAATGGCAATCGTATTCCACAGTCGGCGGAATGTGGGGATTCAATCGCAAGCTATCTCTCCTTCGCAAAGATTTGAAACTGTGGAATAGAGATACATTTGGAAACAATTTTGATACCGTTTCACATGCCGAAACCGAAGCAAAAATGGCTGAGCAACTTTTTGATGACAGCCCTACGGATTCCAACCGTACAGTATATCATCAGAGAATGGCAGAATTACGTATTGCTCAGAAGCGTGCCTTTCTTTACTCGAATCAGAAGGCTAATGTAAAATGGTTAAAAGAAGGTGATGCAAACACCTCCTTTTTCCACCAAACTATTAAGCAAAAGAGATTCCACCAACTCATTCGCAGAATTAAGAAACCAGATGGTACTGAGCTCTCCCTACCGGCCGATATTAAGGATGAAGCTATTCGATTCTTCTCAAATCTCTTCACTGCTTAGCCAGTAGCGAATTGTGACTTAATTCTTCAACATATACCTTCCCTTATCACAACGGATGATAACAGCACCTTGAAGGCAATTCCTCTACTAACCGAAGTTAAGGCAGCAGTTTGGGATCTCAGCCCATCAAGTGCTGCTGGTCCGGATGGCTATCTAGTGTCTTTCTACAGACACTTTTGGCAAGTGATCCAGTATGACGTGCACAAAGCAGTACAAGAATTTTATTTGGGAATCTGCATGACAAGGACAGTAGCAGCAGCTTCCATCATTCTTGTACCGAAGGTTAAGAACCCCCAAACGTTTGCGGATTATCGTCCTATATGTCTTACAAACTTCATTTCCAAGACCATCACTCGATTGTTAGCAACACGGCTGGGCAGAATATTGCCAAAAGTTATCTCCCCAGAACAAGCAGGTTTCATGAAGGGCAGGGATATTAAAGAACAAGTGTTATTAGCGCAAGAGATGGTACATGCCTTGGATAAGCGAACAAGGGGAGGACAAGTTATTATTGAACTGGACATGGCCAAGGCATTTGACCGTGTTAGCTGGAGGTATCTTCAACAGCTGCTTCAACGCATGGGTATGGATGATCGTTTAGTCCGCATCATTATAAACAATTTGAGCGACACAAGATGTTCAATTCTTCTAAACGGTTCTCTTACAGAATCTTTTCCATTGGTAGAGGTGTTAAACAGGGAGACCCCTTATCACCACTATTATTCATTCTATCATCCGAAGGATTTAGACGAGGGCTAAATTATCACATACGTACGGGAAGTATAGTTGGTTTCAAGGCAGGCCGTGCGCCTTGTGTTTCGCATCTGGGTTTTGCAGATGACTTATTAATTTTTCTTAACGGATCCCCGCGCAACTTAGCAAAATTTTGCACATTCTTAGACACATATCAACAGGCTTCAGGAAAGTTGGTTAATTATCACAAAAGTCAATTTGTCGCTGGTCAAGGGGTCTCGGTCTCGGCATCTACAGCATCTTTGGGCATGAGGTCTACATCACTACCTATCAAATATCTGGGTTCTTACTTGCATAAGGGGATAAATAAAGCCAGGTACTGTACTGCTCTTCTCAGCCATTTTGACTTTAAATTATCATCATAGTCGACTGCTTTCTTATCCATGGTGGGGAGACTTATTCTCATTAAACATGTACTCAATACGTTGCCTATACACCTCATAGCTAGCTCCCGACTACCAAAAGGGGCAGTCCACATTTTAAATCGGAAAATGGCCTCTTTTCTTTGGAAAGGACGACATCATTGGCAGTCCTGTCCTTCAGTGTGTCGGCCTGTTGAATTTGGTGGCCTAGGCATCCGACACCTTTCGCACATTCAAAACGCATATAATTGTCAAATATGGTGGAAATACTTTCACTCCAGCACATTGTGGGCAGAATTTTGCAGAACAAAATATGGTCGGCGTCAGTCTGTATACTCGCATATATACGACTCTCCAACATGGAAACGCATTTGTAAAATAAATGCGTACATGGAGATGCATACCTACAACTTTAATAATATGTTACATTGGGCTCCAGAGGAAAATGGCCAATTTTCAATTCGAACAGCCTACTCGCTGATAGTCCCTCATGAAGAACCAAAGTTGGAGTCACGGTATATTTTGTGGAGGAACACGCATCTGAGTCAAAAAAATATTTTTGTGGAGACTTTAGTCACGCTCTCTTCCAATGGTGGATAACTTTCGCAATTGGCTGGTGGCCTATCCTTCACAATGTGCTTTCTGTCGTCAACATCATGATAATGAAGACCATGTTTTTTGCATTGCGCTTTCATTTGGCCTCTTTGGGTGGATATATCTATTACATTCTCTGGGCCAATGCCACATTCCTCCACCACCAAGGCTCATTTACTCCGATGGTGGCGTATATCAACCAAAACTACAATGTCGGGGCAACTTAGGTCGATTGTTCCATCACTTGTTGTGTGGGAAATATGGAAAATGTATGCAGCGTGTAGATTCGGTGAAGAACGCTTCGACTATGATAGGTTGTATGCACGGATCAAAGACTCGATATATACATGGTGCTCTTCAATCAATGGGAAAAGATTTGCGCAGGCCATACCACATCTTATTGCTCAACGATTCTCCCCGCCAATGCGCATGAAGAGACTAGCGATTGTTAGATGGCAATGTCCTCCTACAGGTAAGCTAAAGCTTAACGTTGACGCTGCTATAGGAAAACATATGTCGGCAGGAGGAGCCATACTTCGAATAGCCCAGGGCATATTTCACACGGCTATCTGCTTCCCATTGCCTTCCTTACGGCCCCTACGGGCAGAAATTCATGCGATGATGGTGGCATTAATGTTTTGTGCACAACATTATGATGGTTTTGTGGTGGAAATAGATTGTCAAAATATCATCACACTGCTGGCCAGTAATCGACAGCTAACAGGTTCCTTGGCAATAGACATCAAACGCGCATCACAATTCCTCTGTCTAAACCACTCAACTATTCAATTTTGTCCACGTGAAGCAAATTTAGCAGCGCATAGGCTCGCAAGATACGGCTATATATCAGCAAGCATGACAGTCTACAGTTCATCTCAACAACTATCGTGTGAAGTATGCGGAGCAATAAATATGGATCATCAACTGCCTACATTCAGAGCTTAATACATGACATCTAATTCTTTATATCGTTGTCTGTGTTCCATGGCACAGACAACATGGGTGTGTGCTCTTTTCCTACTTTTGTTTTTTATGATCGATAGCCTTGGTGTCAATCTTTGCTATACTCATTACTGTTTGTTTCTTGCGACTACGTTTGTGTGGACATGGTGGCCAACTATTGGCGCTGCTAAGAAGAGAGTATCTACATCACATGTCAAGACAACTTCTACACCCAGTGGCACTCATCAACATGCGTCGCCTTGGTTTCGATGTGAGCCAAGACGACTTCGGTACGTACTGGGTTACATTTATTTCATGCATTTCATGTTGCCATTTGTCACTCCTAACTACAATTTCCATCCATCACGAGATACATGAATGTGCCATGGCAGTTGCCCCGTACAATCGACATATAAGGGCACGAATGCTTTAAATCACTATCGCAATACACTCAGCACAGCATGAGTCAGCATAGGCGCTACGGCAGCTTCGGCAATACGGAGGGCTATACGGGATGTCTCCCCCCCACAATATTTTACTTCTTCTCATTTACATCATTGTTCGACTCTATTCCCAGCCATATAAATATGTACGTTTTTTCCTTCGCCAAGGTTTTATCCACAGGGGTGGTTTTACTTGGCAAGGTTTTAATGCGGCATATCATATATGACTGGAGACGCGTCATCATTGGCGATTTGTATCATTTATTTTCGTACTTTGACTCTTGTAATATGGTTTTCCTCCGCCACAAGTGAGGTTTTTAAATAAAAGCATTCTTATAAAAAAAATATATATGTATATATATATGTGTGTGTGTGTATGTATTGTTGGAATATGAAATGCTTTGATTAAGTTAAAAAAGTTTAAAAAATAGTTAAAAAGGCATTTATACTTAGGAAATGTAACAAAAAGAGAAAAAAATAACGTGAGACATAGATCTCTCACATAGATTAATCTAAGTATACTTCAGTATCTGAAAATGAGGCATAGATTGATCTATGTAAGGACTGTACAAAAATGAAATCACACTGTCCAACATCAACTATCAGTTGAAGCAATATCAACGAAACCGATTAGGACTCGGTTTTTAATATCCATAAATGCGTATATATATATCTATGTATCTCGTACATAGAGACATACGAAATACACACGAAAACAACAGAAACCCTAGAATCGTTTTTGTGAAAAACGAATTCTTCAGCCGCGCCGTTTGAAGAGCTAGCACTCCGGACGGAAGCGTTCGTGTGGATACCGACAGAGGGTGTTTGTGATTTCGCACCTCTTCCATCTGCAGACTTCGAATCTACGGAGGTAGTTTTTGATTTCTTTTGTCGAATTAAACGAACAACATGGATCCTTGGTAGGAAATCGGAGATCAAGTTTTGTTTTCCCCTGCGCGTTTGGCAGTGATCTCGGTTGATTTCCTAACAATATGCTATCACGGTTTGTAAAATTTTTGATAGGTTGGTATTTTCAAAAGTTCCTAAAGACTTTGTAACTAACATATCCAAGTCATCTATTCCACGTGATAGATAAACTCCAAAAACATGGCATAAGGTTTTCACAATGAAACCTTGCAAGTTAAACATTTCTTTTTTGTTTCCAAAAATCTCAAAGACATCAAGACACTAACTTTTGTTTGGTAGTATTTTATAATTTTCGAAAATGTTTAAGCATTATCATCACACCAGCAGATAACACTTATCATATTATCTTATGTCCCTCCTGTACGTATTATAAGACTAAAAGAAAATTAGAAGGTTTACCGGCTCCTCCAAATCCATGGGTCTAGCCTCTCCCATTGTCAAAATAGACTTCCGCACCATCTTTGGTCTTGAACTTGATAGGAAAGTGTTCCTTGTAAGTTATATGGATTGAAAAATAAATTTCCATTAGCGATTTGATTTATTCTACTTTGCCTTCTCTATGGATTCTAAACTCCTATATAGGACAAATCTTTATCCATAGGTAGCCTTTTGTTTTTGGGTCCATTTCGACTAGTTCTCATGCCCTTAAGTCTCCAATAACACTTAGAGTTTTTTTGAACTCTATATACACTTAACCGCATGACCTTTTTTGTTACAAAAGACACAAGTAGGTGTATGATGTGATTGTGTGTTTTTAGGCTTGAAAGGTTTATTTACTTTCATAAGCTTAGAATCTTGTTTACATTACTAAGAATTTCTTTTGGAAGTACAAACTTAGCGTTATATAAATTACATAAAGATGGCTCTTGTATCTTATCCAATTCATCTTGGCTGAAGTAATAGAAGGTTCAAATCCTAAGTTGGATTTCCTCTTACCTACTTTTGCTTACCTAGAGATATTTCATGAATAACCTTCTCACAGGTCATGTAATAAAGCATTTCAAATTTACCACATTTATTCTTAACATCTATGTTTTCTAGAGCTAAAGGTTTATGCATCTTTAAGGTTACATCATGCTCCAGATGAAGCAAAATAAAAAAGTCATGCAAATTCTCTTTTTCTAATTTACATGATCTAACTTCCTTTTCAGCATGCTCGTATTTTAGAGCAACATTTTCAAATTTCTTATGTAAAGTAATATTTCATCATGTAATTCATGATGAGGAAATTGAAAGAAATACCTTTTGTCATCTTCAAAAGTTATGAGGCACATTGTTTTTCTGTCATCATGATCATCTTCATCTATGTTTAATTGCTAACCATCACTCATTAACTCCTCAAGCTTCTTCCATGTGTCATGTCAGAAGAAGATTCGATATACCTTTATTGACTCCTTGTGCGTGAGAGAGATGAAGAATTTCAAGAGCTTTTTCTTTTTAGCTCAAAATTCTTTTCATCCTCATAATTGTAGCCATCCAACTCCTTTACGACTCTTTTCTCATTTTTATCCAACCTAGTTGGTGGAGGTATTCCCTTCATAACAAATCTCCATATATCATAACCACGTTCACATAAATAAGCACTCATCTTATATTTCTATGAGGAATAGTTTTGAGCATCAAACAAGGGAATTTTTATGTTTGGTATTAAAAAATATAGTGGATAATTTGAGAGTTGAGCTGTATGAGGTAGAAGTTGTCATTGCCTTATTTTCTAACGATCTTTAACCTTGCTAATTGAAAATATTGGTCAAGCAATTAAGGTCAGGCTCTGATACCAATTTTTAGTTCTGTGACAATCACTCTAGAGTTGGGGGGAGGGTGGATGAATATAGTGTTGAGCAATCATTGGAATTCTCTTGGTTAATTCACTCCAACTCAAATGCACTCCAATATGATAAAGAAAAAGATAATAGACGATGAGTTTGTGACACACAATTTGGAGTGGTTCGAATCTCCTTGATTCTACTCCATTAACACTTTGCTTCCAAGTGGATTTTCAACAACAACTTTCTTATTACCTTTAACAAGGAACAAGAACAACAACAACAAGAATTACACTAACAATTAGTGAAAGTGACAACTACAACAGCAACAACTTATTGCATAAAGACTTTGTGCAACATCAACTACAACAACATCATCTTATTGCACAAATACTGTGTGCAACATCAACAACAAGAACAACTTATTGCATAAATACTTTGTGCAACATCAACAATAGTAGCTACAAGCAAGAAACGTTCTTGCTTCTTCACGACTACAACAAAGTTCTAACGAAGAACTTTCACCTTATGGGTTTGGAGAAAAGATGAATTAAACTTTTAAATATGTCTAAATCACAAGAAATAGATCAAATATGTATACTTCTTCTTGTGTTACACTTCTACTATCAATACAACAATGTAAAGAAGCAGCAACAACTTAATGAGCTTTATGCACTATTGCACAATTGAGAACTTTTTACAAAAATGGGGGATGAAGCTTGAAGAGGATGAAAGTTTGTAAATGCCTTATCTAAGCTACTTAAGTGTATAGAGGGTGTGAGCCATATTTTTGCGGCCTTTGTAAAGTCTTCAACTTAATCAAGTGTCTTGAAGATGTTCAAATAGTCTTTAGCTACCTTATAGTTGTAGGACCTCAGGCGATACGAACTCTCCCAAAATCAACTGGTGATAGGAGATGCGCATACCCTAGCCTTATAGTGCATTCACCACACAAAAGCACCCATGACATTCGACTGTGACTTGGCCCACACGACCTATGTGCCACGAGACAACTGTTGCAACCAACGATCTCCCCCTCAGCAATTGCTCCTGCTGGGAGTCAAACCTGTGACCTTGGATCTGATACCACTTGTAGGACCTTAGGCGCTACCAACTCTCCCAAAACCAATTGGTGATAGGAGATGCACATACCCTAGCCTTATAGTGCATTCAGCACACACAAGCGCCTACGTCATTCGATTGTGACTTGGCTCACACGGCCTACACACCACAGGACAATTGCTACACCTAAGAATAGTTGGATTTGATGTTCCATAGCCACCCTAGAATATCTTAGACATGTTTATAATAGTCAAGAAAGCATTATAGATGTTGAGGGAAAGTCCATAAGAGATTTGAGCAAGATTGGAAAGAGAAACACTTTAAATCATCCTTGAATTTTGTTCCAATGTACATGAAAATTTGAATTCTAGGCTACATCGATAGATCCATGTCTCAAGTTTTAGAGACCGAAATCACATTGATCAATTGATGTTTGTGTGGTTTCAAGTTTTGTACCTTACCTACATTGATGTCTCTTATTTATGAGACTGATGAACACATCGGTCGATTGATTTCTTCAGCCTATAAGGCCGGTGTTGGATAGTGTGATTTCAATTTTGAACCTTAATTACATCAATTGATCGATGTCTCCTATTTTAGAGACTGATGTCACATTGGTCGATCGATGTGCTTCAACCTGATAGTTGTTGTTGGGCAGTGTGGTTTCATTTTTGTACAGTCCTTAATAGATCGATCTATGCCTCATTTTTAGATACTGAAGTATACTTAGATTAATCTATGTGAGAGATCTATGTCTCACATTATTTTTTTTCTTATTTTATTACATTTCCAAAGTATAAATGCCTTTTTAACTATTTTTTAACTTTTTTAACTTAATCAAAACATTTCATATTCCATTAATACACACACATATATATACATATATATATATATACACACATATATATATATATACATACACACACACACACACACATATATATATATATGTAATTACGTGAGTGTGTATAATATGCATACACACACATATATGTGTTTTTTTCCTCTTTTATTGATAGAAAAACCTCTCTTTTGGCGGAGGAAAGCCTTATTACATGAGAGAGTCAGCGTAAGAATAAAGCGAATGCAAAAAGGTGATGATTTCCAGTCTCCAATCATATATGATATGCCGCATTAAAAACTTGCCAAGTAAAACCACCCTTGTGGATAAAATCTTGGCGAAGGAAAAAATATACATATTTATATAATTGGAGTGTCGATATGGAATACAGTACATTTTAGAAGAAAGAGCTAGCCTAAAATACATAAGAGTATGTCGTGCATGCTCCGCCAATAAAGTTTCCATCGCCGAAGTCGGTTACATGAGTCACAAATGGTAGGTTGTCACAGTCGTAGCAAGCATAAAGACCACCGTGATAGAGTGTCCAATCCATGCACATGTGAAGTAAACGGCTAAGTTAAAAAGGGATACGAAGCATAATGAAAACAGTAATACTAATAGAGTGCAAAGCATACTGAGTCTGCCTGCACCCCACAAGGTACAGGCAGAACGATAAGATGAATGCCAATCCATATGAAAGACGTGAGAAGATCAAGGGATCTGCAAGTGTGCTGATGAGAGATCCAATGAGATGGAACCGCGAACTAATGGAGGAAGAGTGTGAGAATTGTAAAATTGTGTCCGAGGATTCAACATTGCATGCTGAGCAAGGTAGTGAGCAACCATATTTGCCTCTCTATAAATATGAAGAAAGTCCAGTCGATGAAGATGAGTTAATGTATGCAATAACCGAATATGATAGTTCCCAAAAACCAGTTGTGGTCGCGACAAGCGTGATAACATCTGAGCACAATCTCACTCCAGAATAAGTGAGCGATACAGTAGAAGAAAATATAATAAGCCAAATATCATTGCCTGTATCTCCGCTGTGAGAGGTGTACTTGGAGGCAAGTGGAAAGAGATTGCACCTACACAGGAACCAGTGTGATCTCGCAAAATAGCACCTCCTGCTGCATAATGTCTACCCACCGCCGCATCTATATTTAACTTTAATCTACCTAAAGGTGGAGTACGCCAACGAACCAACTGAGGGCGTGGCGCCTGAAGTTTGGGAAACCAATCAAGCTGTCGCAGAGATCCAGCCGCTAGCTTTGAACTGGCAATTGTTTTGCTCCACGTAGTAATATCTTAGTGAATGGAAGCCCTAAGGGAGATCATAGCGAAAGTGTTCTTCTCACCATACACTAATGATGCATAAGCGCGCCATATATTGTACACAATAATAGCCAGAATGACGATTTTAAAACCCCAAAGAGAGATGAGAATGTAGAATGATACCACCAAGATAGTGAATATTGGCAAAGATGCAGTGATGATGGGGGACAATGTAACTCACGGGCAAAGTAATCCCATAGTGGACGTACACCCGCACATTATAAAAATATGTGATCCACCGTGGCCGATGCTTGTTTGCAAAATGGACATTGCGTTGGACGGGAAGAATTATACTTACCAATGTAGTCCTCGAATGGCACAGCATAATGAAAAATGCGCCATAAGAATATTTGAGTGACTGCTGAATGGTGCTTGAACCAAATGAATTTCACCGAAAGCAACGTTGGACTGGGTGATCGGCAGATATCATAGGCAGAACGCAAAGAGAATTCCCCCGAGGCCGAGGGTGTCCAGCTGAGATAGATGCCTTGACCTTCAGTCTGAGCAAGGCAGGAAGCATGAATTCTACAAATAATCTTCCAAACGGGTGAATCTGGCAATCGAGGAAGATAGTCCCTGCGGTTACCATATTTTACATGCATATACTTACTCCAACGAGTAGCATGCTGCTGATATGTGTATAAATATGTATATATATACAAATAAAAATATGTATACACACACATGTATATGTATATATATACATATAAATATGTATACACACACACATATATATGCATACATGTATGTGTATATCTATATATGTATATACACACACATAATATATGTATATATCTTTATATATTTATATTATACATATATGTATATAAATATATAAGTGGGTCTGTGTGTATATATGTATATATATGTGTGTGTTTGTACACAAGCAAATATATGTTTTTTAAGATAAGGACAGGCGGCACCGTCTGTAGATTTTATTAATAATTTGGAATCCTCACTTGTGGCAGAGAAATACCGCGGTTACATATTGAATAGGAGACTCTCCTACTAGAGTGTAAATAAAGCGCATGAAAAGAAAACATTTGAAACCTGCAAAAAATGAAGTTGCTATGTGTACAGTGTAAATCTCCAAAAAAACCCATAAACCTTACATCAGTCTATGCAATCTATGCCAGTCCGATTGTAAAACAGATGTTTGTGGTATCTATGAATAATGAATTTGCTCTTGCATCCAGTTCAAAAGCTTCAGGATCCCGCACATCCTAGTTCCAGATAAAAATTCCATCCAGTGCCTTCATATATATATATGTGTGTATGTACATATATATATGCATATCTTTTTTATGAAAGGAATTTTATTGCGAAATAAACCTCACTTATGGCGGAGGAAAACCTTATTACATCATTGAGTCTGCGTATGCGAAAAGTGAATGTAAAAAGGTAATAATTTGAAGTCTCCAAGCATATATGATATGCCGCATTAAAACCTTGCCAAGTAAAACCATCCTTGTGGATAAAACCTTGGCGAAGGAAAAAGCGTACATATTTATATGATTGGAGTGTCTATCTAAATTGTAGTGCGAAGAAGATTCACAGTCTAAGCCAATATACAGAAAACCAGATTGAGCATGATCCATCATGGGAGGAGGCAAATCCGAAGCTGATTGCGGAGCAGCAATAGTAGTTGCCTCAGTCACGACGAACATAAAGATGATCATTCCAGTCCATGCACAAATGAGGAAAAGTGATAAGTTAATCAGACAGTGAATGTATAAAGCAAACAGTAAGACCAATGGAGTGTAAGGCGTACCGGGTCTGCCTGCACCCCACAAGGTACAGGCAGAATGAGTAGATGAAAGCCAATCCATATGGAAGACGCAACTAGGTCATGGAAAGCTCAAGCTGACTGACGAGAGATCTAACGAGATAGCGCCACGCACTAATGCTGGAAGAGTGTGAGAAGTGTAAGATTGCGTACAAGGATGTGACATAGCATACTGTGCCAAGTAGTGAGCCGCCATATTTGCTTCTCTGTAGATATGATGAAAGTCTAGTCGATGAAGATGTATTAATGTCTACAGTAATCTAAGATGAAAGTTCCCGAATACCGATTATGCCCTCGTCAAACGGGTGAAAATCTGAACACAATCCGATTCAATGATAATGGCCTGATGTAATGGAAGAAAATATAATAAGCCGAAGACCGCTGCTTAGATTTCAGCAGTGAAAGGAGTACTTGGTGGCAAGCGAAAAGAAATTTCCCCTACACAGGAACCAGCATGGTCTCGCAAGATCGCACCCCCTGCTGCATAATGTCTTCCAACCGCTGCATCAATATTTAATTTTAGTCTTCCGAAAGGCGGAGTAGTCCAACGCACTATATGAGGACGCGGAGAATGGAGTTTGGGAAGCCACGAAAAGAGTTGCATCGAAGAGTTTGCAAGTTTCGTTCGATCTATTGATTTGCTCCACATAGTTATCTCGTAATGAATGTTGGTCTGAAGGAATGTCATAACAAAATTGTGCTTCTCACAATATACTAATGATGCATAGGCTAGCCAGATGCTATACAGAATAATAGCTGGGACCACAATTTTTAAAACACCAACCAGAGACGAGAATGTAGAGCGATACCACCAAAATAATATACACTGCCGAAGATGTAACGATGTAGGGGGAGGACATTGTAACTCATGTGCAAAGAAATCCCATATTGGACCGACGCTCGCATAGAACAAGAATATGTGATCTACCATGGCCGAAGTGTGTTTACAAAATGGGCATTGCGTTGGGCGGGAAGAAATATACCTACCAATGTAGTCCTCGAATGGTAAGGCTAAGTGGCAAAGCCGCTATAGGAATAATTTGGTAACTGGCGAGTGGTGCGTATACCAAATAAACCTTGCCGAAAGTTGTGTTGGGTGTGGAGAGCGGCAAATATCATATGCCGTCCGCAATGTAAACTCCCCTGAGGGTGAAGGTGTCCAACTTAGAAATGTTCCTTGACCTTCAGTCTGAGTAAGACAGAGAGAATGAATTCTACAAATAAGCTTCCAAGCTGGTAAATCAGGCAGTCTGGGAAGATAATCCTGGCGGCGACCATATTTTATGTGCATGTATTTCCTCCAAAGCGTATCATTCTGCTGATAGTGTTAGTGTATGTGCCCTAGGCCATGATTTGGATATTTATGTTATACATTTATTATTAATAAAAGAGGTTTTATTATCATTATTGTTGGTTAGTATGTTACACAATTTTGATATATGTCCCTGATTTATTATTGTTATAGAGATAAAATAATTTATAATCAGTATGAGTATTGATTTGATAATCATGAGATGATTATGTGTATGGTGATACAAATCAATTTCATAGATAGTTGTTAGAGAACAGTGAATTGGATAAACCCATCATGAGATTACTACATGGATTAGCGTCATAAGTAAATCTCATGATAGTCATGTTTTAATCCTTTGACTTGAGATTGTCATAGTTTCCAACATAAGGACTATTATATTTTGACATGATCAAACGTTATCCGTAACTGGATAATAATAAAGGTCATGATTGAATGTGATAGAAATTATGTAGAGGATATTGAACAATCAAGATAGAATTTGTCCCTCTCTTTTGAGAGAGATATCTTTGGGCCCCTCGATCAGTGAGACTGTGAAATGCATGGCCGTGCTCAAATGAATTGATAGTGTGATCAATATCATTTGTTTTATCAGTCTACTTAGAGATCGAGTAATCATATGTTTGAACAATATAAGTATGATGCTGACCATGACTTATATTCAAACTAGATATCGTGTGACAAAGGGATTAATGCATGTGCTATTATTAGGCTAGTTAGACTGTACTTGTATTAATTGTGTAGTCGTAATGCCTTGCTAGAGGCCAATTACGACTTGTTGGTTTAATAGAGATTTAATCAACTACCAATTAATATGGGCCTATCGGGTCACACACAAGAATGCGTATGGCTGAGATTAATAATATTAATAATATTAATATTGGATATTAATTATTATTATTATTATTTTCGTTTTTTTATGTATATATTTATATCATCGGATAATAACAATAGAATCCATATCTGATATGGATTTTGATTGGTTTTTATCTAATCCTAACGGAATCTGTATTTGGTGCGGATTATGATAGGCATTAACCAATCCGATCTGGAATCGGATTTTGATATCTATATATATGTATATAGCATAGTGTATCTCGTACACTAAGCAATCAGCAGAAAACGGAAAGACAAAAATCGTTTTTTTTTAGAAAAGCAGAGTTCTCAGCTGCGCCGTTCAAGAGCTAGCACTCAGGGCGGAAGCATTCGTGTGGATACCGACAGAGGATGTTCGTGTTTTCGCACCTCTTCCACCTACGGATTTCGAATCTTTGGAGGTATTTTTTTACGTTTCTTTCATTGATTAAACGAACAACATGGATCCTTGGTAGGAAATCGGAGATCAAATTTTGTTTTTCCGCTGCGCGTTTTGCATTGATCTTGTCGGATTTCCTAACAGATAGGACCACCAAATACGACAATGATAAGCCTGTTGCAACGTACTGAGATCACGAAGCTCCAAACCACCTTCCTCACGAGGTGTTATGATAGAAGTCCAAGTAACCCAATGATGCCTACGGCCCCAATAAAAAGTTTCCATTTTCCTGCCAATAATTTTGATAACTGACTTGGGCAAACCACCTGCGGCAAGGATATGTAATGGAAAAGAGGAAAGCACCGAGCGAAGCAAAACAAGGTGACCAGCTGAAGAAAGCAACCGAGAGTGCCAACCATGCAGTCGGTCGTCAATATGTTGCAAGAAAGAAGTACAATACATAGCACGGTTGATGCCCTTGTGTAAATAAGATCCAAGATATCGAAAAGGAAAACTAGAGCACCGCATGCCGAGTAGAGCCGCAAAGCTACGTCCCTGACGAGTGTTACACTTGTCGAGGGAATAAAACTACTTTTTTTGGAAATTTACCTTCTGACCCGATACAGTTTCATATTGAGCTAAGAACATGTGAAATAGACATAAATTCCGCTGTGTTCCCCATAAAAACACCAAAAGATTATCTGCATATGCCAAATGTGTGATAGTAAACGGTACTCTTCCTAGCCAAAAGTGCTGCAATGTTCCCGAGGCAACCAAAGATTTCAAACCCCTGCTGAATCCTTCTGAAGACAGAATAAAAAGCAGGAGTGATAATGGGTCACCTTTCTTGACCCCACAGTATGGCCAAAAAGTGCAGAGGGTTGACCATTGATTAAGATCGCCAATGTTGTGGCCCACAAGTGATTTAGAATAATACGAGTGAAGAAGCCTGAAAAGCCAAAGTGTTGTAATAGTAACTGTAGATATTCTTAGCTAACTCTGTCAAAAGCCTTCATCATATCCAATTTTAAACATAATTGAGATCCTCCCTTATCTAGCATGTGTACCATCTCCTTTGCTAATAATACTTGCGTAGAGATATCATTTCCATGTAAAAAACCGGTTTGTTTTGGAGATATTAGTTTGGGAAGCAGTGTACTCAATCGTGTGGCAATGATCCGCGTACATACTTTACTCAGAAAATTAGTGAGACATATAGGGCGAAAATCACTGAATGTATCAGGGGAAAGCTTTTTGGGAATCAAGGTAATCAAAGCACTTGCCATCATTGTTGGCTGGGTTATGCCAAGGAAAAATTCTTGCACTGCTTTAAACACATCCGCATGAATAGTTGACCAACATGAGCGATAAAACTTACCATTGAAGCCATCTGGTCCTGCTGCACTTTGGGGGTCAAGATGCCAGACCGCTGTTTTCACCTCCTCCTGCGTAGGCAGCTGTGTAAGCATGGCATTATCCGTCTCCGAGACCAACTCTGGTATATTACTTAGGATGGCATCAAAATTACCTGTGTCCTCACGAGCAAATAGAGAAGTATAGAAGGCAACAGCCTCCGCCATGATCGCTGTTGGGGATGAACATAGTTCGCCAGTTGTGGTGTGGATTTGTTGTATACGTAACTGTGTTCGTCGCCCTTTGACAATAGAGTGAAAATAGCATGTGTTGGCATCGCCTTCTTTGAGCCATCTCACATGGGCTTTTTGTTTCCAAAAATGTAACTCATAATTAGCAGCACGGAGGTATTCTGCTTTGGCTCTATGATATTCCTCCCGAGAGGCCTCATTGGGATCGGCTTCTCAACTAGTCTCCGCACGAGTGAGATTGTCCTCAGCTTGTTTAACATTAGAGAATATATTTCCAAAAATATCTTTGTTCCACCTCTGAATGTCCTTCTTGAGACGAAGTAGTTTTGAGTAAAAACCATACATACCACCTGTGGTGGGATAAGATGCCCATGCATGCTACACATAAGCATGAAAGACCGGATGTAATAGCCAAGAATCCAAGAAGCGAAAAGATCTGCGTCCCACAGACGGACTGAGTCGACATATAAATAATAAGGGGGTGTGATCCGAGGTAACTCACGGTAGGTGTGTAAGGTGCATATCATCAAATACATCTTGAAAGGGTGAATTAAGAAATAACCAGTCCAATCTCCAACGAACACGGCCAAGGCCTCTGCCATCCATCCATGTATAACGCGATCCATGAAAAGGGGGTGTCATCAGAGAGCAAGTTTTAATACAGTCATTAAAATCTTGTAGTGATGTGAGAGAGGGGTTGGATCGGCCATCATGATCATCTAGAGTACGAAATGTATTAAAATCTCCACCAACCATCCAAGGCGTTGTAGAATTCTCAGAGAAATCACACTGAGAGCGCCATAACAGACGACGTGAGAGTGGACTGTGTCTGGCATAGACTACTGAGAAAGTAAAAGTCAGCTGAAGAGGGCGAAACAATAGCGTGAAATGAACCACCTGATCTTGATCCTGCGTAGTCAACGTAGTGAATTCTGAATCACGCCAGAAAAACCATATATGTTCCGAAAACGAAGCAAAATGATGTTAAAAACCAAGATCCAAGGCAAAACGAGCTATATCAGAAGGTGCATGTTTTGGCTCAATCAATGCAAGCAAATTTAAATGATGTGCGCGTATCAAATGATGTAACCTAGGCGTAGAGGCACGCATGCCTCTAATGTTCCATATTAGGGTATTCATTGAGAGAGAGTAGTATCACTTCCTTGAGAGACGTGCGAAGCATTGCGCGTGAGGATGGTGGAGGGTGGTAAGGGAGGTAAATCTTTCCTTGCTCGACGTTTTCGACAAGGGACTACCGGTATAAACTCTGCATCTACCGTTGTTTCTGCTAACTGGGTTATCAATACCTCCTCTTCAGGCGATGGTGGGATTAACTGCATTCGTCGTACCACATCTTCAGATACATTAGGTATATCCAAGGTCTGATCTTCGATGCGCAATTCAGTGTCGGATGCATGACCCATATCACAAAGATCTGCCCCATCACGCAGCGGGTGGTTGTATTGGAACATCCAGTAAATCATCAATGCTGACATGATCAAGCTGTGGGTCAATGGCATGCACGGTAGGCGAGGCAACCGTAGGCTGGGGGTCAGGAGTCTGATCTTGTTGGGGTACTACCGGAGGTGTCTTTTTAACCGGTGTCCATCTCTTTGATGTCGGACGGGGTGGCGGAGGCGATGGAGGTGGTGGCACAGACGATGAATTTTTTGGTGGGCATGAATCCGTTGCATGCTCTAAGCGACGGCATGAAGCACAGAACACAGGTAAATCTTCATACACCACCGATTGCAGGATTAATCTATTCTTGGCTTGCACATAAATTTTTTGTTGTAACTCTTGAGAGACATCAACCTCAACACATACTCTAGCAACATATGGACGAAGACCATCGGTTGTAGCCACATCCAATTTGATAGGTGATCCAATCGGACGCACAATTTCGAATAGAGCTTCCCTGCGATGAAGGTGAATTGGTAACCCTGGGAATGTAATCCAGACAGGAACAATGGGAACATCATTGGAAGGGTCAAAATCAACAGTCCATTTTGTTATACGCATATGACAGCCAGATATATGCCATGATCGTCGATAAAAGAAGCGTAAAAAATAGGCTGCATTCCAGAAATTCAGAAGTATATGTGTTTGATCAATAAGTGTGATTCGGAGATCATGATGGAATCCAATTTTTTCAAATACTTCACGTATAACTTTCAAAGGGGGACGACTATACCAAAAAGTTCCCACCAAGGAGTATCTGAATGGGGCAGCAAGGGCATCAATTTCAGAATCAAGAAATGAGATCATTGGAATACCTTTGTAACGCGAAACAGTTTTAGGCGATATGGAGATTTTCTGTGAAGAGCTGTCGCCGGTAACAACCGTCGCAACTGACAGCTGCGGCGTGGTCGTCATGTTGGAGACGTTGGATAGGACTACAAATCAATTCTCCGATTGAGTGCAAATGCTGCAACGGAAATGCCGTAACGGAAATGTTGCAACGGGTGGAAATGGGGTGCAGACGCCGAAGATGATCAGGAAAAGGACGGCGGCGGCGGCTATCGCCGCGAGTACGCCGCTAATCGCCAGAGCATATTTCTTATTTCGTACATTTTATATGCATATATACATACATACATATATATATGTGTGTGTGTTTGTATATATATACATGTGTTTGTGTGTGTCTATATATATATATACATACATACATATATATTTTTTTAGCAAAAAAGGATGTGTTATTAAATAGCCTCGCTTATGGCGGAGGAGAAAGCCTTATTACAACAATGTATGCGAAGTCATCATATGAAAACAAGTAATAGAGGTACATGTGGATAGTGAAAGTGCAACAATATATGATATGTCGCATTAAAACCTTGCCATGTAAAAACACCCTTGTGGATAAAACCATGGCGAAGGAAAAAGCGTGCATATTTATATTGTTGCAAAACTGACACTGTACAATCCCCCTTATAACGTATAAAGAAATATCAAAGTCAGTGAAAGATGCTAGAAGCAGGAGGGCGATGCTCCAAAGAAGCAAGCTAGGAATCACCATTGGTTGTAGTGCGAAATGTTGGCAGCGTGAAGTCCATCAGGATTATTCCTCGAATGTGCGATGGAAATGACGTTAGTGTGGAATACGATGTAAGCTTTGTTGCTCGTGATCCTTCTTGAGACAAAAAATGCGCTGCCTGATTTACCTCCCGTGGAGCATAACATATATTAAGCGATGATGCAGCAAAAAATGCCCGTAGTCGTGCAAGATCTGGGGCCAACGGAGTCGAAGTGCGGATGAGTGAAAGTAACTGCTGACAATCTACCTCAACATCAACTTTGCCATATCTAGGTAGATAATGTAGAAGTGAAAGTAAAACTGCTTGCGCCTCTACTCGAATAGGATAATCATGCCGTAATGGAAAAGAGATTGCATGTATAAGGGAGCCGTGTGCATCACGTAAGACTGCGCCACCACCTACTGTTGTGTGGCCAACAGAAGCATCAGTATTCAACTTCAACCTTCCTGTTGGCGGCGGGCACCAACGAACAATACGAAGCCGAGGCGAGCGAAGAGGAGGTGATAGCCCATTACTGATTAAACGTGGAATATTCGACACAATTTTTGTACCATTTTGAGATTTAGCCCACAGAAACATATCGAGCCGTATATTCTTGAGAAGCATTCTTTGAGACCAAGATCCATTACCAAACACCATCTCTGCATACATCTTCCATATATTCCAATTAAGAACACCAAGATAAATGCGATGCATATGCCCAAGAAATCCACCTGAAGATTCCAACCATACCGATACAAGGAAACTGCGCCATCCAGTAGCTTGATACGCTCGGATATCAAGCAGATCATTAAAGTAATGTCGAACAGGACCTATTTGAGAGCAGTGGTAAAATATGTAATCGCGAGTGGCTGACTCCACGCGGCAAAATGGGCATATGCTTGGGAGTACTTGAATGAAACGAGATAGGACATCTGGTAAAGGCAGCGCTTTATGCAAAAGTTTCCAAAGGAATACCTGAATCATTGGACGTTGACGTGGCATCCAGACTATTTGATTAGACAGCCGTTGTGTAGCCATTGTTCGAAAGGCATCATACGCATGCCGCATAAGAAATTGGCCCGTGGAAGTCGGCCAAACTGGTACGCCATCAGACCATTGCACTAGTGGCTGACATTGTGAATGAATGCGACAAATGCGCTTCCAACCAGGTGAATCATATAGACGTGGAACAAATGTCTCATTTCTACGATAGCGCAATCGCATATATGCCCCCCACAATGTTGTACTGACATGATATTGCCACCATATTTTAGCTACATAGGCACGCTGAATTACAGCCAGACTTCGAATATTCAGACCACCCTCATTCTTCGTGCAACAAACAGTGGTCCATTTTACCCACTGACGATGATCTGGCCCCCAAAGGAATACAGCAAAACGCCTTTCCAAAGATTTAACAATGCTACGTGGTATAGAGAAAGCAGCAAGAACATACAGAGGAATGGATAGTAGGACTGATCGTATGAGCACTATTCTACCAGCAAAACTTAATAACTTCGCATGCCAACCATTTAATTTAGAATCCAAATGTTGCAGTAAGTCTAGGAAGTGATAAGAGCGTGTAATACCTTTATGAAGATAGGAACCCAAATACTTCATTGGGAGAGTAGACTGCCGCATACCTAGAAGCGCAGTAAATGTATGGCGCTGCGAAACAGGAACTGCATCCGAATATACCACCGAGCTTTTATGCCAATTTACTGCTTGCCCCGAAACTCTTTCATAAGTAGATAGAAAGTGCTTGAAATTACGTAAATTTCGCCTGCTTGCAGCAAGAAATATAAGCAAATCGTCTGCATATGAGAGATGAGTGATGGTCATCGGGATGTGGCCTATGGTGTACGGCAAAAGAACTTCTTGAGTTACCATGCGCTTTAGACAACGACTAAACCCTTCTGCCGCCATAATAAACAGTAGAGGCGAAAGAGGATCACCCTGCTTAACTCCTCTCGTAGGCCTAAAGAACCCCTTCGGCATGCCATTAACCAAAATTGAAATATGTGTGCCCTCCAAGTGATTTAGAACTAAGGTGATAAACAATGAGGAGAAGCCAAAACTCTGCATGATAGATTTTAAGTACTGCCAATTTACTCGATCAAAGGCTTTTGCCATATCCAACTTAAGTATAACTTTGTTTGGACGTGTACCTTTATCTAACCAATGAATTAATTCATTGGCTAATAAGACTTGCTCCGTAATGCCTCGTCCTTTTTGAAATCCTGCCTGCTCTGGAGAAATAATCTTGGGTAGTAGATTGTTCAGTCGTGTGGCCAGAATGCGTGTTTGTATCTTGCTCATGAAGGTAGATAATGCAATAGGCCGAAAACCATTGAAGGTGCGTTGTGATTCGCCTTTGGGTATCAACACAATCATCGAATCAGCCATGGCCCGTGGGACTGGAAAACCTAGAAAATATTCTTGCACCGCTTTATATACATCCATGCAAATAACCTCCCAATAGGTACGAAAAAACCAGCCATTAAATCCATCCGGACCCGCAGCACTGTGAGGATCCAAACTCCAAACAGCCGATTTTACTTCATCTAAAGACGGAATAGCTGTGAGCATGAAGTTATCGTCTGGAGTAACCACCGATGGGATTAAGGATAGGAATGTTGTGGCATCATCTACAGGCTGGGCTGTGAACATGCGTGTGAAGTGCTCTACTGCTGCATTACCAATACTATCAGGCGTATCACAATAACTTCCATCCTCCCGATATATTCCATGTAACCGCTGTCGACGATGTTTATCCTTAACAATAGAATGAAAATAACGTGAGCCATAGTCTCCCTCCTTTAACCACTTAACCCGAGCTTTCTGCTTCCAATACTCCATTTCTATACTTGTTGCATGGCGTAGTTTTGATTGGGCTTCAAAATATGCCATGCGATTATATTCAGTAGGATCTTGGTCAAACAAAATCTCAGTTGATCGTGCTTGATGTTCTGCTTTTTCCACCATATGAAAGACATTACCAAAGACATCCCGATTCCATTTTCTAACATCTTTCTTGAAAGCTCGCAACTTTGCACACAAACCCCACATGCCACCCACAGTAGGATATGATGACCAAGCGGTTTTGGCAAAAACCAGAAAATCCGGATGTGATGTCCATGCTGTCAAAAAGCGAAATTGCTTTGGTCCATGGTGCAGTTCATTCGAACATTGTAGCAATAGCGGACAATGATCTGAAGTTGTCCGGCTAAGATGTGTTAATTTCAACAATGGAAAAACATTATAAAAACCTTCATTACAGAATACCCAATCCAATCTTCGCCATACGCGTCCTAGACCACGGCCCCCTTGCCATGTATATCGAGTTCCAATATGAGGCACCAGTTGCAAGTCAGTATATTGGACTGTGTCATTAAAATCCTGAAAGGTTGAAAGAGATGGACGCGAAGAACCTTTATGATCCAAAAGGGACAAGAATGTGTTAAAATCGCCCGCAATTACCCACGGCTCACTGCTATCATCATAGCAACATCTTATATCTTGCCATAATATTTGCCTGCTTTGCATTGTATGTCTTGCATAGACACAAGAAATAAGGACTACTTGCTGCGTATGTAACCGAAAACGAAAGTGTGCAACCTGTTCCATCAAACGAACATCAAGAAGCTGCAGATAAGACGTTTTCCAAAAACACCATGCACGTCCTTCACAGACACTTTGTGATGTAGTGAAACCTAAGTTTATTTGCGCTCTAGATAAACGTGTTTCTGGTTGTTGAGGCTCCATTAGAAAAAGAAAGTGAATATTATACTGACTAAGTAACAATCGCAAGCGAGGCATTGAAGTGCGTAAACCTCGCAGATTCCATGCCAGTGTATTCATTGAGAAATATGAGAGGTAGAGCTTGAAGAACGAGCAGCACTGCGAGTAAGGACATGACGGGGGCCCTAGGTATTTGAGAATGTAACCTGCGATTACGCTTACGTATACATGGAATAAATCCTTCATCATCTAGTTCAAGAGTAGGATTAGAGAGTCTATGCAACAGCTCTGCATCCGAAGAACCCTCTTTTACAGTGGGCATGCGAACTGATAACACCTCAGATGTTTGCCTATAATCTTCCTGAACAACAGCAGCTATCATAACTGGACGAGGCAAATCCATAAGGTCAGATTCTGACGAGGTATGCATAATGTCTGGAGCCAACGGAGATGTAGCACAACCTAGTTGATTATCATCTTGTGATCTACTCAAAACTGCTTGATCCTGCAGAGGGGGATCAACTGTATCCACGTCTGGATTATCTGGTGCTGCATTCTCCTCTAGGGGAACTGGGTCATTGTCATTTTGCTGTTGTGGACTTTCCTGATGTTGTACAATATGAATCTCATCCAATGAATCTGCAGTTGGCTGCTGGGCATCAGCCGTAGACTTTGGACGCCATTGCTGTACCAGAGGCGGAGGAGGATTAGCAGCAGTTGAATTTGTTTCACCACAACGATCACGTTTATGTCCCAAAAGATTGCATTTTGAGCAATAATCAGGTATATCTTCATAAACAACAGTCTGATAATGATGATGATCAATACTTTGAATGTGCAGTTTATTTGGCAATTCTTTGGAAACATCAATTTCAACGCAAATCCTTGCCACTGAGGGACGCAATATCTTTTGAGTGGAAGCGTCTAGTCGAATGGGTGATCCAAGCATCGAGGCAATAGCAAAAAGAGCAGCTTCATTCTGCAAATAAACGGGCAGTCCGGGCATGGATATCCATACTGGAACAATGGGAGCATCATATCTAGGATCAAAATCATGAGTATATTTAGTAATTCTCATATGAAATCCTAGAATATTCCATGATCTACGGCAAAAGCATCGATTATAATCAGCCTCCTTCTCAAAACGCAGCAGTACGTGAGCCTTATCTAGCAAACCTGCATGAACGGCGCCCACAAAGCCAATGCGATCCAACATTTTTTGCAGTGCTACCATTGATGGTCTACCATTCCAAAAGGATCCAACCAATGAAAATCGAAATGGTGTCAACAAAGCAGTTACCTCAGATTCATCAAAAACGATAGAGGGTAATCCCTTAAACCGTTCAGGCTGTTTTTTGGATATGGTTGTGGGAACGGGTGCTGGAGAACCGGCGAGAACAGCTGCAAAGAACCGGCTGGCCGGAGCCGCCGGCCCTGGCGTCGGCATTGTTGCAACGGCGGCGCACGAGGACGATCGCAGGATGATCGCCAGAGATCGCAGGGTTTTCTCTATAAGTCAAGATTTACATACATATATATATATATATATACATATATATATATATATATACATATATATATATACATATACATATATATACACATATACATATATATATACATATATATTTTTTTTATCGCACCCTATATACATATATATATACACATATATATATATATATACATATACATTTTTTTTATGAAAAGCGAAAATTTTTATTAGGGTAAAGCCTCACTCATGGCGGAGGAAAACCATATTACAAGTGTCCGAATACACAAATATATGAATTAAAAAGCTAAGAATGATATATCTCCAGTCATATACGATATGCCGCATTAAAACCTTGCCAAGTAAAACCACCCTTGTGGATAAAACCTTGGCGAAGGAAAAAGCGTACATATTTATACGACTGTCATTGATATCATGTGTGGGAAATATTGAGTACAATGATCTGGCATGTATTGTCGTCCGAGCGAAAAGCACCGCCATTGCGTGACCAAGCTCTAGCAGCCTCGTGGAAGCAAGCCTCCATCGTGTCCATCCATGCAGTATACAAATCACAGCGTGCGTGAAACACATATTGACATAAGGAAAAGAAACCACCCCAATGAATGTAAGACGTACCCGATCTGCCTGTACCCTCCGAGGCACAGGCAGGGGAGAGATGAGCCAATCCATACAGAAGTTCAGGGGGTCAGCGACCAGCAAACGTTGAAGACGCCCATACTCCCATGCAGCAGTATTACCGACATAAATCATGGATAGCAAATATATACTAAAAAAATGTAACGACAGGATGTTAATATCACCAAAGCTGCCTGCACTGACAAGAGCACAGGCAGCGACAGCACATCTTCGCCAATCCATGTGGAAGACATAGGAAGGATAGCACCCGCCATATCCGATGATAGTTCTCAATCCCACGGAAAGTGTAATCCATGCATAAGGGAAAATAATTTGTGTATGAGTATTGGGAAGAGCAAAGATGAATAGATGAAAAAGGTCAGGCAATGTACCATGTCTGCCTGCACTCATATGAGCACAGGCAGCGGATAAAAAAGTGTGCCAATCCATTTGGAAGACTTGATGATCAGCCTATGCGCAGACTTGCTGAGGTGAGATCGAGAAGGAGAGAGGCACGGACCAAAGATGGCAGATTCAGACTGGCGAAGAATGCTGTCTCCGGATTTAGCATTGCATGCTGAGCTAAATAGTGAGCTGGCATATTAGATTCTCGATAGACATGTGTGATCGGTAGCCCATGCGCCTGAAGTAATGAATGTAGCAGATGCAGGTGATAGTTGCAAAAATAGGCCGCGTGGAGCGCAATCTCGACACCAAATGCTCACAGTCTGATTCTATCATAATGGATCGGTATAATGGAAGAAAATATAAGAGACCAAATAATGTTGCCTAGACTTCTGCCAGCAACGGTGTGCAGGGCGGCAGTCGGAAGGAGATGGCCCGCACACACTCTCCATGATGATTGCGCAATAATGCTCCTCCTGCAGAATACCGAGCACCTACCGCAGCGTCCACATTCAGCTTAAATCTGCCAGATGGCGGGCATTGCCTTCGAACAATCTTGAGGCGAGCGGACTGAATGCGTGGAATCCAAGAAAGGGAAATAAATGATCCAGCTGTAAGCTTGGTTCCCTGTGTCTTGTGAATCCACATATTAATGTCAAAGTGTATAACATTCCATAGCATGGCAAACGAGAAGGATGTGGAATCCCCATATGTGAGCTATGCATGGAGTTTCCAGATATTTGAGACAATGATTGCTGGGATAACAATTTTTAAAACTCCAGAAAGCGAAGAGGCCGAAGAACGAAACCACCATGATAGTAAGTATTGCCGAAGCGTCAACATGGTCGGCAGCAAACCCCGGAGTTCGGAGGAGAAAAAGGCCCAGATTGGAGAGACGCAGTCGCAGAACATGAAGACGTGAGCAACAGAGGCAGAAGCTTGCTTACAAAAACGACACTGCGTAGGACACATCACTGTGTAACGGCCAATGTAGTCCTCAAAAGGCAATGCAGAATTAAAGATTCGCCATAACAATATCTTCGTGGATGGAGAGTGATGCTTAAACCAAATAAACTTGGATGATAATTGCGTTGGAGAAGATGTACGGCAAACAGTGTAAGCTGATTTGAGTGTGAACTCACCTGTAGAGGATGGAGTCCACGAAAGGAATTGACCTGTACCCGTTGTATAAGAGATACCCGTAGGGTGTATACGACAGATTAATTTCCATATCGGCGAGTCTGGAAGTCGCGGAACAAAATCACCTCTCCTGCCATACCTCATATGCATATAGGTGCTCCACAAAGTGTCATGTTTATGATACGTCCACCAGATTCTGCAATGATATGCCTGTTGTAGCGAAATTAGGTCTCGAAGACCCAGTCCACCTTCATCGATTGGTTGTGTAATTTTGGACCAGGATATCCAATGATGTCGGTTGCCCCAGAAGAAAGAAGCCATTTTTCTATGGATGATATGGATTACTGATTTAGGTAAACCTCCCGCCGCTAGAATGTGTAATGGGAGAGCAGCAATCACTGATTGTAGAAGGACCAATCGACCAGCATGGCTAAGGAGTCGTGTGTGCCACCCATTCAAACGATTTTCCACGTGTTGCAACAAAGAGGTGCAGTACCGTGCCCTATTGATACCTTTGTGTAGATAGGAGCCGAGATATCGAAAGGGAAGAGAAGAGAGCCTCATACCCAGAATTTCCTTAAAGATGCGCTGCTGATGCGAGGCAACATTGGACGAAGGAATGATATTACTTTTGTGATAATTAACCTTTTGGCCAGATGCTGCTTCGTACTGAGTTAAGAATAATTTAAAATGTCGTAAGTTACGTTGTGTGCCTCTTAGAAAAATGAGCAAGTCATCAGCATAAGCCAAATGCATGATCGATAGTGGGACACGCCCCAGACGAAAAGATTGAATGTGCCATGCTGCTGAAAGTGACTTCAATCCCCTGCTGAAACCTTCAGAGGACAGTATAAATAACAGTGGAGATAACGGATCACCCTGCTTTACCCCACGGAAAGGGCAAAACTGGGCGGATGGCTGGCCATTAATTAACATTGACAACCGTGTGGCACTAAGGTGATTAATAACCACCCGTATGAAGAAATCGGAAAAACCAAATTTACGGAATAAAAGCTCCAAGTATTCCCAACTTACTCTGTCAAACGCCTTCATCATATCCAATTTCAAACAGAGTTGAGAGCCTCCTTCATCCATCATATGTATCATCTCCTGGGCTAATAATATTTGTGTCGAAATATCATGTCCCGGTAAAAAACCTATTTGCTCTGGGGATATTAATCGTGGCAGGAGCGTCCCCAAGCGGGTTGCAAGTATCCGGGTACATACCTTGCTCAAAAAATTCGTCAGACAAATGGGGCAAAAGTCACTGAATGTTTGTGGAGATTGTATCTTCGGAATCAGCATGATCAATGCACCATCCATGACTGCTGGTTGTGGAACTCCCGGAAAAAATTCCTGCACTGCTTTTAATACATCCGAATGTATGATAGGCCAGCAGGAACGGTAAAAAGAGCCGTGAAAACCATCCGGCCCTGCAGCACTGTGAGGATCTAAGCTCCACACCGCTGTCTTCACCTCTGTCTCGGTCGGAAGCTGTGTGAGCATATAATTGTCGTGCGCTGATATTAAACATGGGATGTGCGAAAGTATCGCCGAATGAGCGTGCGTTTCCTCTCTTGCAAATAACGCAATATAGAACTCAACTGCAGAAGCCATGATATCCTCCGGAGAAGTAAGGAGAATGCCCTCAGAGTTTCAGATTTGCTGTATACTTAGCTGTGCACGTCTTCCCTTAACCAAAGAATGAAAATATTTAGTATTAGCATCTCCCTCGTTTAACCATTTAACTCTCGCCTTTTGCTTCCAGAACTGCAGTTCATAGTTTGCGGCAAGTAAATAACCCGCTTTGGCCTTATAATATGCTTGTCGCGCATCCTCTGTGGGTGTGGCATCCCATTGACTTTCCGCAGTATTCAGCAACTCTTCTGCATGCTTCAGAGAGCTGAAAATATTGCCAAAGACGTCTTTATTCCACCGTTGTATATCTTACTTTAGAGCAAACAGTTTCCGATAAAAACCATGCATACCGCCTGTGGTTGGATAAGACTGCCACCCATTTCGCACATAGGAAAGAAAATCTGAATGATGTAGCCAGGCATCCAAGAAGCGAAAGGCGCGACGTGATAGGGGAGAAGCCGATTTGCATTGCACAAGAAGTGGGGTGTGATCTGACGTTGTCCGAGGCAAGTGAGTTAACTGCAGGCTATTAAAACAATCTTGGAACATAGAGTTAACTAATATCCAGTCTAATCTTCTCCGAACACGACCTAGACCCCTGCCATCCGCCCATGTAAATCGGGTTCCATGATATGGGGGGGCCATAAGAGAACAGTTCTCGATACATTCATTAAAATCTTGTAATGATGCCAGCATTGGAGTAGACCTGCCACTGTGATCCTCCAGAGAACGGAATGTGTTAAAATCCCCCCCAACTAACCAAGGTAATTGCACTGTGGCACTGAAGTCACACAATGATTGCCAAAGTGTTTGACGCTGAGTGGGCCTATGTTTCGCATAGACCAAAGAAAGAACAAATGTACGGTGCAATGAGAGTGAAGTTAATGTGAGGTGGACCACCTGATCCTTATCCTGCATGTCAAGCAAACGAAACTCATTATCTGTCCAAAAAAAACCAAACATGCTCAGACTGCGAAACAAAAGTCTAAGAAAAACCAAGACGTAAGCCATAACCCATTATCTGTGAGGGAGTATGCTTAGGTTCTAACAAAGCAAGTAGATGCAATTTATGATCTCGAATCAAAGTTTGTAGCCGAGGCATAGAGGCACGCATGCCCCGAATATTCCATATTAATATATTCATTGAGGTAAGGTAGAGGAACTTCCCTAAATAATGTGCGATGCACTACGTGTCAAGATGGTGGAAGGAGGCAAAGGAGGAAGATCTTTGCGAGAGCGACGCTTACGGCGCGGTACCACAGGAATAAAAGTTGTCTCTGCCGATGGGTCTTGCAGTCGGGAGATCAATAGCTCATCCTCCGGAGAGGGTTGCATGAGCTTCATGCGTCTTGCCACATCATCTGAAACCATCGGTATATCCTCGACAAGTGTGTCAGTTGGCAAATCTGTGTCAGACACATGGCCAATATCGTGCTGCATGTTATCCGCAGCATCACAAAAAACCTCGTGCAGTGCAGCATCAGGAGGCGGGGGGCAGGCATCGGAACAGTATCGCCTGAGACATTTTCCGCAGTCCCTAAATCCCCTGAAGCTTGCGATGGACCAGCCGTAGGAGAAGGCTGGGCGTTTGGAACCATGAGGTCTTCAACCGTGTGTGAGTTATCCAACGGGGCTTCAACGTCATCATTTATCACATGCGCTATGGAAGGCGCTGTGGACTTTCGCTTAACCGGGGTCCAACGCGTTTTGGTGTGGCGAACCGCAGGCGGCAGAGGAGGTGGCGGAGGAATACGAGACTCCCCTTTAGGAGGGCAATCCGAGAGCTTATGCCCTAGCCTGCGACATTCAGTACAGAACAATGGCAAATCTTCATACACTATAGATTGCAGTATTAAACGACCGTTGGCTTGTAGGTATATCTTTTGCGGCAAATCTTGAGATACATCTATCTCAACACACACCCGTGCTACCGACGGACGCAAGCCTTGAGAGGTGGCTACGTCCGTTTGATTGGCAAACCAATGGTGCGAACAATTTCAAATAAAGCCTCCTGCTGATGAAGGTGGATCGGTAATGCCGGCAGAGCTATCCAAACGGGCACAATTGGGACGTCAGAGGATGGATCAAAATCGACTGCCCATTTTGTAACTCTCATGTGGCAACCAGAAATATGCCAAGAACGACGATAAAAACAACGCAAGTAATCCGCCTCATTGCTAAAAGTCATCAAAATATGCGTTTGATCAATGAGAGTTATCCTTAGGTCTTGATGAAATCCTATCTTCTCAAAAACTTCACGTATAACCTTTAATGGGCGACGACCATACCAGAAAGTGCCAACAAGAGAATACCGAAAAGGAGCAGCAAGTGCGTTGATTTCCAAATCCAGAAACGAAACCAGGGGAATACCTTTATAACGAGTCGCAGTCTTTTGCGAGATTGAGACCGGTGAAACATGCTTTCCGGCCACTACTGCGGCGAAACTGGGAGCAGCGGCCATATCGTTTGATGCCTAAGAGAGAAAAAGAATGCAGCTTTGATGGTGTGATGACCAGTATACTAAAGAGAAGAAGAGATCGCCGGAAAACAGGGTGAGAAACAAATATCGGCGACGGCTACTGCCGCCGCAGGACTCCATCGCCAGACCGCATCGCGTTTTTTCTTACTTATCCTCCACTATATATACATATACATATATATATACATATATATATATATTATATGTTAAATGCTAGCTGCCCGTTCATTTGTTTTCTGTTTCAGCCAATGGTTAAACTGGGTCGTTCTGAGTTTACTAGAAAATAGTCTAGTGAATGAACATAACTGGTCTAGTAAGCAGTTCATCAGTTTGACCGGTTTGAGTATTAAACCGGGCCGATGATAAGAGCTATGATGCATAGTTATCGCAATGTAGTTTTATTAAAACACATAAAACTTTGAATTGACCATTCTGGTTTTGTGAAAAATCCAAGAATTCAATCTACTGCGGATTCATGGCATAATTTGATAGCAACATGAATCACATATGACTCAAATCAAATCAAACTACAACTCAATACACAAAGGACAACGAAGATAGATGAATAAGAGAGAGAGAAAGCAAGACAGCGAAGAGAGGGAGAGATAACTGCCAGAAAGAATTTCTTCTCTCTGCCATTAAATACCGTCGAACGAGCCTTATACAAGGAAGAAGGCGGTTGTAACAGAATACCGCGTGAAATTACAAGAATATCCTTATTGAATAACTACCATACAATACAAAGTTAAGGGTATAAAAGTAATTTTGCTACATTTAATTTCTTCCCGCCTGCGCTACTCTTCTTCTTCCTTCGCTCATCAGCTCAACCGTTTTACCTCTTTAGCCCATCATGTGATCCCACCTTCCAGTTGCTTAATCTCCGACGCAACCAACAAACACCATGGATTAAACTTCTTATTTGATGATCCATATGCTCTGTTGCTCGGATTGAAGCTATTCTGTTCATCATTCCTCATCTCTACTAACATGTTTTCTGTTTTCTCACCTTTTTGTAATTCCATCGTATTTTTAACATCCCCCCCTCAAGCCATTCTTGCCGTAAATGTTGCATACTCCAATCTTCACTAAAAGCTCATTTAACCGCCTGCTGTCCAACGCCTTGGTAAATAAGTCTGCAAGCTGGAACTGTGTCATAATGGGCATCAACTTAATCACCTTTTCATGCACCTTACTCCTGACTATATGACAATCAATTTCAATATATTTCATACGTTCATGAAAAACTGGATTTTCAGCAATATAAAGTGCACTCTTACTATCACAGAACATCTCCACCGGTTCTTGATCTCTCATTCACAAATCCTTACAAAGATATAGTAACCACTGGACTTCACATACAGCAGAAGCAATAGCACTGTATTCTGCTTCTGCAGAGGAACGTGACACTGTTGTCTGCTTCTTTTCTTTCCAAGATATCAATGCCTTTCCCAGAAACACACAATACTCTGATACAGACTTCCTGGTGTCCTTGCATCCAGCCCAATCAGAGTCAACAAACGCTCTCAGCTTCAAATCTCTCCTATGCTAGGCAGTAACAACCCTTGGCCAATGGTTCCTTTAAGATACCTTAAGACTCTATGAGTAGCTCTCAAATGATTAAGTGTGGGGCAGTCAAGAAATTGACTTAGCTGCTGTACAACAGATGATATATCCGGCCTGGTGATGGTAAGGTAAATCAGTTTACCTATGAGTCTTCTGTAAGCAACTATATCTTCAAAAGCTTCAGAATCATTATGAGTCAACTTCAGGTGAACTTCCATTAGGCTAATGTTTGGCTAGCAATCCAAAAACCCAAACTACTCCAACACTTCCAAGGCATACTTCCCTTGATTGATCAACATTCCCTTGTGAGACCGTGCAACTTCTATGCCCAGAAAAAATTTCAAATCACCAAGGTTCTTAATCCTAAACTCCCTATGTAGATCTTTTTTAATCCACTCAATTGCATTCAAATCATCACATGCCAGTATGATATTATATACATAACCAGAAATACTAGCAATGAGTTTTCTGTCCTCTTTGTGAATAACGTATAGTCATTTTTAGATTGTATGAAGCCTTTTGAGATGAGAAAGGTCGTCAATTTGGCATTCCATTCTCTGCCGGCTTGCTTCAACCCGTATAGGGATCTCTCCTATTTACAAACCAATCATTCTTGCGGTAATACCAGTCCTGGGGGTGGAGTCATATGAATCTCCTCATGCAACTCACCATGTAAAAAAGCATTGTTCACATCCATTTAATGCACATGCCATTTTTGTCTAGCAGCCATCGCCAAAAGCATTCTCACGGTGCTCATGTTTGCTAAGGGGGAAAAAGTGTCTTGATAATCCACCCTTAGCTACTGTGTGTACCCCTTGCAACCATCCTTGCTTTAAATCTCTCTACTGTACCATCTGCTTCGTGTTTTATTTTATACACCCATTTGCATCTAATAGCCTTCTTTCCTGGTGGCACACTGTCAGTGTCCATGTTTTGTTCTCTTGTAAAGCAGTTATCTCTTCCTCCATAGCTTTTTGCCACTCAACCGAGCCAACTGCTTCTGCATAAGTTTTAGGCTCTGTACATGCACTAATATTTAAAATATATGATTTGAATTTAGGTGTTAACAGATCAAAGGTCAAGTACTTGTGTAGAGAATGTGGAGATGTGTAAGAAGAACTGTTTTGTGTGCTGGGCATGTGGTCTGGTTTAATCAATTTTGATGTTCGTGCTGGCTGATTTGAAACTTGGCTGCAATGATAATGTTGCAAGTAAGAAGGTGGTTTTCTGTTTCTGTGAGGTCTGGCTACAGGAATTTCTATGTCAATGGATCTGATAGGAGTGGATCTTGAATCATTGGGATTATTGACAGGCTCTTTAATTTGTTCATCGTCTGAAGAAATTTCTACTTCTATGGCAGATGACTGTTTTGGATGATGAGTGTTAGAGTTGAGATGTGTGGACTGAGGAGAGTTCTGTTGAGGAGAATTGTGCTGATGAATGGAATTGTGCTGAGGAATGGATGTGTATTGAGGGGAAAGCTATTGAAAAGGCTGCTGTTGAGCCCCCTAGATGAGGCAATGGGAGGAAGTATGAAATCAGTGCCACAGCTAGTGGTAGGAGATAGAAATGTAACATGATCAGAAGAGTGAGGCAGGGAAGAATCATGGATGGGTGTGTTTTGTGATGAATCAGGAGAGAAGGGAAATATGGATTCTTGAAATATGACATCCCTGGAGATAAATATATCTCTGGATGCTAAATCTTGAAGAGTGTATCCTTTTGTGTTGTGAGACAACCATAGAAAGATACTACTTCTGGATCTGGGACCAAACTTGTCTTTTGATGGTGAGGTGACAGTGGCATAACATAAACAGCCAAAGACCTTGAGACTGCCGTAAGAAGGAAGCGTGCTGTAGAGCATGTGATGAGGAGTTTCTTAGTTGAGAAGAGGAATAGGGGTCAGGTTTATTAAGCAGATGGCATGTTGCACATAGAATCCCCAGTAGGAGGTGGGAATATGAGACTGAAGTTTAAGAGCTCTAGCAACACTTAACTTTTGTTTCCTCTCAACAATACCATTTTATTAAGGTGTGTATATGCAACTTGTTTGATGTACAATCCCTTTGGAAGAAAAAAATTCAGTCATATTAAACTCAAGACCATTGTCAGTTCGAATCACCTTTATATTGGCGCTGAATTGTACATGGACATAATTCCAGAAACTTTCGATAATTTTTCTGGTTTTTGATTTTGCTGTCATCAAAAAAATCTAGCAATACCTATTATGATCATCAACAATAGTGAGAAATTATCGTTGGTTATACATGGTGGGGTGTTTGTAAGGGTCACATATGTCTACATGAATGAGAGAGAAGGGAGAGTTGGTTACAGAATGGGAGGTGGGAAAGGGGAGCCTTTTCTGCTTTGCAAGAGGGCATATGCTACATGACTGAGAATCAAAAGAGATGTCAACTGAGGAGTCAAGTTTGCTGAACTCCTTCATTCTGGATGAAGCTTGATGGACAAGACTGGAGTGCCAAAGAAAAGAAGAAGGCTTGGAAACTGCAAATGCTTGCCATGAACTAGCAACAGGAGCATTGCATAGGGACTGAATAAGTAGATGATATAGTCCCTGATGTACCTCAGCTGAACCAATCATCCTCTTGCTCACATGTTCCTGAATACAGCACATATTGGAGTGAAATGATAAGTCAATGTCACCAGTCAGTGTAAGCTTGCTAAGGGATATGAGGTTAAAAGCAAAAGAGGGTATATGCAGTACATTATGTAGCTTGAGATCAGGTAAGATGTTCACAGTGTCAATGTGTTTGACAATGATAGAATTGTTATTTGGCAATTTTACTGACATCCCTGTGACTGGCTGATAAGAATCAAATAGGGAAAGGGAACAGCAGATGTGATCTGTAGCAACTGAATCTAATATCCATATATGAGAAACATTAGGAGGTCCATTACCTTGCCACTTACCAGAGTCAGTGACTTGTTGGGCTGACAGAATAGCATGATGGTTCCTTGACCCTTCTGTAGTGTTTGGACTCATAAAAAATCCTTTGTCCCTGTGCTCTTGCAACAAGCCAATAAGTTGCACATACTGCTCATGTGTTAGGGAAGGGGTCACATGTGTAACATTGTCATTCACTACATCACCAGCCTGATATACATCACCCTCTGATTGAGCATACACAGTGGGGTCTTGGTGCACACTAACATCATTACTCACATAGTTTACCTGTCCCTTACCCTTATAAACTGGAGGAAAGCCATGTTTTCTATAACATTTATCCACAGTGTGGCCTATCATGTTACAATGAGTGCACACAGGTGCTTTGGAGTTATAACCAGATTTCTGGTTCTCAAACTCTTTCCTTCCACCTCTGCCACCACATTTCTGCCAACTAACATTTCCTGGTCTTGACACACCATTAGTGCTAAGAACAACTGATTGATTATTAGTGAACCGATTGTGACCACCAGAGTAATGCAATTTTCTCTCCAGCTTTACTGCCATAGCAAATGTTGCCTTTAAATCCGGTAATGGACTAGACAGCAATACTTACGACTTTACAGGTTCATACTCATCTACTTTATAAACCTTATAACATGATCATCTTCTATGAATTTGTTAATTTGACTGGAAACATTACATGTACACCTATTACAAACACAGTTAGGTATAGCTCTCAGCACCATGAGTTCCTCCCACAGGACCTTAAGCCTTGTGTAGTACTCAGTCACAGAACCATCTTCTTGTTTAGTAGCATAAAATTGTTCTTGCAAGTCAGACAATCTTTCTGCCTCCTCCATTAAATTGAACCCATCAACATCAAAGGACTAGTTCATATTTTCCACATTTTTTATATATATGTCATAGGTTTTGTGCTTCAAAAAGTTAGTACCGTAACGAACATTCAAGAGGGAATTGAATAGTATGTTGGGCAATTTTTGAGATTTTTTTTTTGGATTTATGTCATACTAACTCTCAATGCTTACCAAAATAAGAAAAAGGAAGCTGAGAAAGAGTGAATTGGAGACGCATAACTTAGAGTGGCCCAAATCTCCTCGATGCTACTCCACTAACTCTTTGTTTCTGACGTGTATTTTCAACAACTTTCTTATTACATTCAACAAGGAACAAAAACTACTACTGCAAAAACACATATTGACACAATAATAGGAATATAGTATTATAGTGTACTAGTGAAAGGATTTAGTAAACACAAATAGAAAGCTTCAGATATTAAAATAGCCATAACCGTGTATATGCACAAATAACGAAAGACAAAGACAAAACAAAAAAGTGCAAAGTCAACCTAAAGTGTAGAGAGTATCCAATTTCCTAAGTATACTCTAACGTGCCCCTATATCCTGGCTAAATCTCCTTAACCATAATTCTCTATCTCTATGAACTCCTATCCTATACTATGTCCTTACAGAGGTGCAAATTTAATAGGTTAGGCATAATCCGCTCATCCCAAGTTAGTTTGGGCCTGTCGTTACTCTTCTTTTCCTCTACAGTGAGGCTTTCAACTTGCTCTGATAGACGCCGTTGTCTGTTTTCATTTGACATGCCCAATCATCTCAGTTTTTCCTCTCTTATCTTACCTCCTATACTAGCTACCCTATATTTTTCTAAATACCTCATTTCTTAACCTCTCTAGCATGTCCCATCCACATCAGCATCCTCATCTCTGCCGCTTCTATCTTCTTCAATTGTGTCATCTTGATGGCTCAGCAATCTGTTCCATATAACATTGCCGGCTGTAGTGCTACCCTATAAAATTTTTCCTTTAATTTAGTTGGCAAATATTTGTCACATAAAACCTCTGAGGCCATCTTCCACCTACATCAGCCTGCTTCAACTCGATGTGCCACATCACTTTCTATGTCCTCATCGTTGTGATTATCATGCTTTAAATAACTAAAACTATCACTCAAAAACTTTTACCAGATATAACAAACGACATATATACATATACGAGAAGCACCCACACCAACCTAAAGTCCATTAAATGGAATCATCCATCTCCACTGCGTTCTACTATTTACCATATCTTCTGCACTAGCTCGTTAATTAGTCATATCCTTTACAGTCTTTTCGTCATTTTTCTTCTACCGCTTTTAACATTTATTTTATTTTGTGACGGAACTTCTAATGTTCAACAGTTGCATCTAAAAAGTGGTGTTTTACTCGCCTCATTTTATCATCGATAGCCGTACGTCTGTATATTTTTTTTACTTACCTTATTAAAATCATAATTATGCTGAAAAAGTATTAGCTTACTATAGCTATACAACTGCAGATTGTTTTCGACGTATTATAGGCTTTGTTTATTGGGTATTGCCAGCGCTTTTCGTTTTATCTGATGTAGTGCCGAATCTGTCAACAAAATGTACTTTCATGCCGAATTGATCATATAATATATATCAAGAGTTTGACCAATCCAAAAATTGAGACAACTATTACAGCTTGCAATTATAAAAATCATCGGTTGACTTACCGGCGGAATCAACAAGAAAAATGTTTGCTGGGAAAAAGATAAAGAGCAACTATCTTCGAATATTTTGACACATAATGTCACACTACATTAGTAATAACAGGAAATAGAAGATGACAGTTCTATAATTGAACTATACAAGTGTTATACCTGTGGCACTGTCAAAGCATACAGAGTTGGTTGGAGAGGGATGTAAGTGACCAGTGACGAGCGAATTGGTGAAGTTATGGAGCCAATCAGTGATTGACACCTTTAGGTATCACGTGGCTAAGTTGTTGATGGAGAGTGATAAACCATAACCGGATCGTCAGTTAGTCAATAACAGTCAACGGTTTAATCCTAATAGCTCAGTATACAAAGTACTGCAGCTCAGCGGTTTAGTGCTTAAGAATGGATGTCCGGCCTCAGCAGCACCTCAGTAGGGCAACACGACACCCTTATAACATCGAAGAATCAATTAAGGTTTGCACCTCGGCATCAACTTCAGTATATGCTCAAATGCTGCACTTCGGACTACTTCATTTAGGCAATGCTTAGTCACGCATTTCGGTAAGGCCAAGTCACGCACTTCGGCAAGGTTTAGCTGTGTACCACAGCAGGGCGTGCACTTCAGCAGAAGACAGTTGTGTACCACAGCAAAATGAACCCATTACGATAATACTTCGTGGGACCCTCAAACGGAGATACTTCTCAAATATATCGACTACAGCTGTTCGGTCTTCTCGAACACGCCGAGGTCACAACAGCCGGTCTATCAGTTACATCACCCAGGCCGGCCTATTGATCACATCAGTCGACCTATTGATCACATCAGTCGACCTATTGATCACATCAGCAGACCTATTATGCCTTAGGCTCTTACCCTAAACAAAGCGTCTTCTCCAAGCTATCATCAGAGTTTCAGATTGAGAAAAAGATCTATAAAGGTAAGGAGACCAAGACAAAGGAAGGGGACCAGACTTTACGACATACACATACACCCTGCTCCTCGGCAAATACTGTGAGAAAATCCTAACTCACCCTTTTACATTATAATCCCAATGAGATATGGCCCAAACTGACTTTAGCGTCGGAGGGTTTTTCCCGGGGCCAACCCCCGGGACCTTTGACCTGTGCTCCTTTGTGCAGGATATTTGGCGCTATTCCAGCTACACATTCTCAATCCCAGTTAATAAATCTTTCACGACAACTGACGGAACCGTTTTGAGGTCAGCTTGACCCCTGGTGAAGATCCGGCTTCATCATTTGGCGCTAGAAGGAGGGTCCCTTTAGTCCCTTAATCAAATTCAAAACAGCCAGCAATCACTTATGACAAAACGCAGACGAGAGGGTTTGGGTGAGTCATCCAACCCACCACGACGTATGGTTACGCGTTCGGCCGCCGTAGAACAGGTTTCTCGGGTACCTGAATCGCCTATGCCCAACCCTGTCCCTGTCCCTGAAGCTTCAAAGGAAATAAGGGAGAAAGCGATGAAATACGTTGCTGAGAACAGGGAAATGTTCGAAGCCATGGTACGGCATCTCAATGGCAAGTAGCCGGAGGTGCAAAACATGGAGGTTGACCCACCCCCTCCTCAGAGAGAAGTATCACAAGGTCACTCTTCTAGGCCGCATAAAGGATTCATGGCGGATGCTAGAAGACATAGTTTCAAGGCTCCAGTTGGGGAGTCAGAGCATACGTCCAGGCCTCACCTAAGTGTGAGGTCAAAATCGTTGAAAAGCGTTCCTAGGGATGAGGAAGTTCCTCGCAGGACGAGGGTTTACTATGAAGAGCACAGGCAGGAATTTGTGCACGCAGCCCAGGACAGTCCCTTTTCCTGGGATATAGCTGAATACTTGGCACCCGACAGTTTTAAGGTGCCAAAGATGGAGACCTATAATGGAACCACAGACCCAACTGACCATCTCTTTCAGTTTCAAACTGCAATGAGTCTCAAAAACATCCCAGACCCGTTGCGTTGCAAGACTTTCCCTCTATATTTGAGGGGAAAGGCTAGGAGATGGTTCCAGGAGCTTCCATCAAAGTCTGTGAAGTCTTTCAAACAGCTGGCACAAAAGTTTAAGTCACAGTTTGTGTCCAGCACCCCATTTGTAAAGAATTCATCCCATCTAATGACCCTGAGGCAAGGACCAGATGAATCCGTGTTACAGTACACGCAATGTTTTTTCGGACGAGTCACTACAGGTTAGTGACAGAAACGAAGGCGTTAAAGCTGTGGCTTTTATTAATGGATTAGGGCAGGTCGCCTCTTCTCACAATTAGCTGAAGAAGGACCTACCACCTTAAGGGAGTGCCTGGAGAAGGCTCATCAGTTTGCCCGAGGAGAGGAGGCAAACAGATTAAAGAGAGATGTCGAGCATTCAGCCCGGCAAGAAAGCCGACCCAGCTCGAAGAAGGAGGATCGGCGCCATGAGGGAAAAAATCGTGATCGACGCGGCACGTATGATCGTATGGGCAGAAAAGATAAAGGTGGTAGGGAGGGATTGCCACTGTTGGCTTCACAACAACATATTTTGACCGTCATGGAAAAAGAAGGTATGAAAACAGAGCCAGAACCTATGAATGGGCCCAAGATGAAGAGAAATCCTAAATATTATTGCCACTATCATCTAGATATCGGGCATGATACTGAGGAATGCAGGCAGCTGGCTCAGGCTATCAAACGACTTATCGAATAGGGGCATTTAAAACAGTTTTATGACCCCCGACTACGCCTGAACAACCGTCAGGATTACCGCAAAGATCCCCAGAAGGACAAATGCCGCCCAGAATCTCCACCTCGGTACCGCAGAAATGAGGATGATAGAGAGCAAGGGAGGCGTGTGGCTGCAGGACAGCCCCAGGTCAACGCTATTATATATACAATTTCTGGAGGCCCACCTCATTCCACCCAGGGAGCACCTAGTTCCTCAGGAACCTCGTCAGAGCCACCAGCCAAAAGGGCCAAGATGGCGAGAGAGCTGACTTATGGTCCAGAAGACCCCATTCCTCTGGACTCCAACAACACAGGTTTGGTGGTTGAGTTATGTGTGCACCTTCCTCCGGATAGAGTGGTGCAGGTCCGACGCGTTTATGTGGACACTGGCAGTGCTGCAAACATAATGTTTCATCGAGTCTATCAGCAGCTTGGTTTACCGGATTCCTTGATGAAATCAGTTACCTCGTCGTTATATGGTTTCACTGGAGCTGCGGTACGACCGGCAGGTCTGGTCATGCTCAACTGCAGTTTTGGTAAACCTCCCGCTTATCGATGCATATGGATAGACTTTCTGGTTGTCAAAGACGTATCCTTATAAACAACATATTGGGCCGCCCAGCCTTGGTGGCATTATAGGCCATTGTGTCACCCTAACACGTTAGCATAAAGTTTCCCACCCCAGGGGGAGTGGCTACAATCCAAGGAGACATACAAGTAGCACAGAGTTTCTACGCCATTGCCACTAAGGGGGATGAATCAGTTCAGCAGGTCAATCTTGATGAACTGATACCCTCAGACAAGGAACGTTTACAATCGGATGATGTAGTGCAGGACTACATCCTTGATCCAAACAGACCTGAAAACGTCATAAAAATTGGGACTTGGATGCCATCCGAATTGCTAGCCCAGCTACAGGATCTGTTGAGAGAATTTGCAATTATCTTCGCATGGACTGCAGAAGATATGCCTGGGATACCTCGACATTTAGCTAAGCATAAGCTAAATGTTGATCCTCTGGAAAAGCCAATAAAGCAGAAGAAGAGGCATTTTGCACCAGAACGGAACAAAGTCATTGAAGAGGAAGTTAAGAAATTGCTGGCCATAAAGTTCATTATGGAAGTGCTTTTTCCAATCTGGTTGGCTAACCCAGTGGTGGTCCCCAAACCAGACGAGTCCTGGAGGATGTGTATAGATTACACCGATCTCAACAAAGCATGCACAAAAGATTGTTGTCCACTCTTTAAAATTGACAGGCTAGTTGATTCAACACTCGGGCATGAAGTCTTTGATTTCTTGGACGCCTTCAAAGGCTATCATCAGATCCTCATGGCATTGAAGGATCAAGAAAAGACTGCTTTCGTAACCGAGTCAGGGACTTACTGTTATGTAACTATGCCTTTCGGGTTGAAGAATGCGGGGCCACGTATCAACGTCTAGTCAATTCCTTGTTCAGTGAACAAATTGGCCGGATAATGGAAGTTTATATCGACGACATGCTGGTCAAGACTAGGATGCTTGATCAATATATCGGAAATTTAAGGGAAGTTTTCACTGTGCTGAGAGACTCACGCATGAGATTAAACCCAAAAAAATGCACTTTTGGGGTACGCACTGGGAAGTTTTTGGGGTATATGGTCTCCAAAGATGGGGTGCAGGCAAACCCTGCTAAAATTGAGGCTTGACAAAATACTTGCGCAAGTATTGAAGTAGCAAACTACTGACATAGAGCAAGTCGAAGACAAATACTTGCGCAACTATTGAAGTAGCAAACTACTGACATAGAGCAAGTCGAAGACAAATACTTGCGCAACTATTGAAGTAGCAAACTACTGACATAGCGCAAGTCGAAGACAAATACTTGCGCAACTATTGAAGTAGCAAACTACTGACATAGAGCAAGTCGAAGACAAATACTTGCCTAACTATTAAAGTAGCAAACTACTGACATAGAGCATGTCCAAGACAAATACTTGCGCAACTATTAAAGTAGCAAACTACTGACATAGAGCAAGTCGAAGACAAATACTTGCGCAACTATTTAAGTAGCAAACTACTAACATAGAGCATGTCGAAGACAAATACTTGCGCAACTATTGAAGTAGCAAACTACTGACATAGAGCAAGTCGAAGACAAATACTTGCGCAACTATTGAAGTAGCAAACTACTGACATAGAGCAAGTCGAAGACAGATACTTGCGCAACTATTGAAGTAGCAAACTACTGACATAGAGCAAGTCGAAGGCAGATACTTGTGCAACTATTGAAGTAGCAAACTACTGACATAGAGCAAGCCGAAGGCAGATACTTGCGCAACTATTGAAGTAGCAAACTACTGACATAGAGCAAGCCGAAGACAAATACTTGCGCAACTATTGAAGTAGCAAACTACTGACATAGAGCAAGTCGAAGACAAATACTTGCGCAACTATTGAAGTAGCAAACTACTGACATAGAGCAAGTCGAAGACAAATACTTGCGCAACTATTGAAGTAGCAAACTACTGACATAGAGCAAGTCGAAGACAAATACTTGCGCAACTATTGAAGTAGCAAACTACTGACATAGAGCAAGTCGAAGACAAATACTTGCGCAACTATTGAAGTAGCGAACTACTGACATCGAGCAAGTCGAAGACAGATACTTGCGCAACTATTGAAGTATCAAACTACTGACATAGAGCAAGTCGAAGACAGATACTTGCGCAACTATTGAAGTAGCAAACTACTGACATAGAGCAAGTCGAAGACAGATACTTGAGCAACTATTGAAGTAGCAAACTACTGACATAGAGCAAGTCGAAGACAGATACTTGCGCAACTATTGAAATAGCAAACTACTGACATAGAGCAAGTCGAAGACAAATACTTGCGCAACTATTGAAGTAGCAAACTACTGACATAGAGCAAGTCGAAGACAAATACTTGCGCATCTATTGAAGTAGCAAACTACTGACATAGAGCAAGTCGAGGACAAATACTTGCGCAACTATTGAAGTAGCAAACTACTGACATAGAGCAGGTCGAAGACAAATACTTGCGCAACTATTGATGTAGCAAACTACTGACATAGAGCAAGTCGAAGACAAATACTTGCACAACTATTGAAGTAGCAAACTACTGACATAGAGCAAGTCGAAGACAAATACTTGCGCAACTATTGAAGTAGCAAACTACTGACATAGGGCAAGTCGAAGACAAATACTTGCGCAACTATTGAAGTAGCAAACTACTAACATAGAGCAGGTCGAAGACAATTACTTGTGCAACTATTGAAGTAGCAAACTACTAACATAGAGCAAGTCGAAGACAAATACTTGCGCAACTATTGAAGTAGCAAACTACTGACATAGAGCAAGTCGAAGATAAATACTCATATTCACCATCAAGGCAAAAGGATTATCATTAAGTGGATAATCTATTACGATCATAAAAGTACAAGAAGGATCCTATACTACTGCTTCTCTCCCTGATCAGCTCCTCTGAGGTCAATACCTTCTTGAAATTGATCAAGGAGCCTTTCGAATATGGCTTCTGCTTCAGGGTTATGAAGTGCAGCAAGCTCAGGATAAACTTTAACTAAGTCTGGATAAAACTTCCGGCAGGCGTCAATTGCACAAGTCTATTCGATGGCTAAAACTGCAGCTTGCATCCTCATCACATTCTCTTCAAAATACTCAGATTTCCTGAACTCAGCTACTGCGGACGTCTTGATTTCTTCGGTTCGGGATTCAAATTGAGAGATGAGCTCAGTTTTGCTTTTCTTCTCTGCCTTGAGTTGATGAGTCAGGACATCCTTGATCTGTTTCTCTGCTGCAAGCTGCTGGGCCAGATCTTCTTTTATCTTCTGATCTACTTCAGTCTGGCTTCTCAGCTGGGACATTTCTTGTTTAGCAGTGTGGAGTCCCTCTTGAGAGGACACCAACTCAGCCTTGGTTTTGGCAAATCCCAGCTCTAAGTCAGAGATTGTTTTCTTCAGTTCATCCACCTGCGAATTAACTGCGGCCAGCTGATCGCCGGACTCCTCTTTTCCTTTCTTCAGATTGGAATTTTCAGACTTCAGGGAGTCTAACTCTGATTGCGTTAAGTCTATTGTTGACCTCAACGACCTCAGCTCAACCTCCATCTCATCCAGTTTAGAATCATTGGGCTTTTCTGATTCAGCAAATGTATCATTGGCCCTCTTCAGCCTAGCATTATCCTTCGAAAGTTTTACCACCGACCTGCGCAGCTCCTCAGCTCTGTGCAGCATATCGCATTCTTGAGCACGATACTACAACAATCATTATGATCAGTTCATCGTCCAAATAATAAGTGGAAAAGGATTATGAAGTTCAAATGTATGAAACAAAAGAACTTACCAAGGACATGTTCGTATAAAAGGTGTCAAAAGCAGTATCCCTGTCCTGGTGAGCAAAAAGGTCCCCATCCACAGGCAGAACAGGTAAATCTGCTAATTTCCTTGCCACACCAGGGTGACCAGCAGAATCTGTGACCCCAAACACCAAATTTTTTCATCTTTGATGGAACTGATGTGAAGGCTCCCCCTTATAGGGCATTTTCCCAAAAGGATTACGGGGGGAGGCCTCTCCTGAAGTAACCTCCACTCCCTCAGTAGGGACATCCTTAAGATCCCGGATGAACACCCCTCTTGGGGGAGAGATTGGGACTGATGCAGTTTGTATGGTACGTGGCGCTGCAGGGGATGAGTCATCAGCCTGAGTAGCCATGGTTAAATCAGGAATAGGTGCTTGAGGAGTGGGGACATCTTTGGTTGGTACTGTTGATGGAATCCTTTTGGCCTGAGGAGCCTTGATGATGACCTTTGAATCGGGGATAGTCTTTTTGGTATTTCCCCCAGCCTTTGTCCCAGATTTAGGAGGTAGGGCTAGAACCCCAGAAGCTTTCTTCTTTGAAGATTGAGTTTCATGTGGAAGGGACTTTTGGGAAGAAGTGGAGGCGTCAGCAGAAGTTTTGGCTGCAGTGAAAGAACTTGATTTAGAAGCAGGGAAATCAAATAAGCTGAATAACAGCAACCACGAAGAAAATGTTTTTCCGTTACCTTGTTTTAGGGAAGAAACAACGGAGGGGGCAGGCAAAGCCTTAAAAGAAGGCTGATCAGAGGAAGAAGTTGATTCGTCTCCTCTCTTCCTCTTCTTGGGATCCGATTTCTTGGGACTCTCAGATACCATGGTTCCTGAAAAACGCAGACAACAAATTATTCAGAAAATGTCCACAATAACAAAAACAGTCGGTATGCGAACAAAACTGTAAGCATACCCAAGATTGAGACCAAGGCTGAGGAGCCCAGAGTTTCATATTGATGAAGGGACCCCATGTGGTATGGATCAGCCGCCCTCACGACTGACCTGTTTACCCTTTTCCAGTCTACGGCCTGAGGAAGACGCAACAGCTTATTGGCTTCCTTGCAAAACTTCTCGCTTGGCCTCTTATTATTCGCTGGGCCAGATCTCCATAGGGTTCTCTCAATTAACCCTGTGGCCTTGATAAAGAAGAACCTCCCTTTCCAGTTCTTAACAGAGGAAGGGATGTTTATGGCATGGTTTATTACCTTATTAGGATGTCTCCTGCTAAACTAATACCAGCTCTCTTTGTGCTTACACACGAACATCCCCCTAAAAACATTTAAATCAAAATCGACCTCGCCTGCTCTCAAGTAGAGTAAATAGCTAGCAATGAATTTCAGTCCGTTAGGCATGATCTGTGGAAGTCTGAGTTGGAAAAAGTCAAGAATTTCAAAAAGGGGACCAGGAACAGGGAGGTCGAACCCTGTCCTGAAGTATTCATTGTAAACTGCCTCATACCCAACAGGTGGGTCGTACGCAGATTGATGAGGAAGAGGCAGAATTGGAGAAAATATGTCTATGTCAATGTTAAATTCGTTGCAAAGAAGAGGGATGTCTTCAATAGTTAAAGTGCAGGGTGAAGATTGCACCTGAGGTGAAGGAGAACCCTTGTCGAGGGATGGTAGGGGTACTAGGGCAGAGGATAAGGAGCCCACTGAAGAAGGTCCGCCAGTAGGCGTAACCTCCGTAAAGGACGGTTATCCCTGTCAGAGTCAGATATCTCATGGGAGGATTGAACCTCATGGTCGCCCTCCACGTCCTCTGGACAAGAAGGAGTGTATTAGTTCTGGGAGTCTGAAGAAGACGAGGTGGCAACAACAGAAGCCATGAGCAAACTGAAGCTTATAGAAAAACGAAGAGTCAAACTAAAAGGAAGAAGCTTCAGAGAAGAAGGAGAAGCAGTTCAACAAAACAGTAGAATAACTGGTTAAGCGAAACAAGGAAAGAAGAAAAATTGAAGCAGAAAAATTGTTGCTATTTATTAGTGAAGAAAAACAAGAAGCCACAGCTTTTCATTTGAAATACGAAGAGGCAGGATTTCACGAATTTCCCTCTCTTGGGGATGGAACCGCCGGAAAAGTAATAATGAGGCGTCGGAATTGGCGCTCACCTTGAAAACGAAAATTACCGCGGCTAATAAAGGATGGACATGTCATGGGTCTATTAAAGCAAAGATTTGTCCGCCTTCACAGTTCAGCTCAGCCACACAAAATCTGGGGGCAAATGATAAACCATAACCGGATCGTCAGTTAGTCAATAACAGTCAACGGTTTAATCCTAAAAGCCCAGTATACAAAGTACTGCAGCTCAGTGGTTTAGTGCTTAAGGAATGGATGTCCGGCCTCAGCAGCACCTCATTAGGGCAACACGACACTCTTATAACATCGAAGAATCAATTAAGGTTTGCACCTCGGCATCAACTTCAGTATATGCTCAAATGCTGCACTTCGAACTACTTCATTTAGGCAATGCTTAGTCACGCATTTCGGTAAGGCCAAGTCACGCACTTCGGCAAGGTTTAGCTGTGTACCACAACAGATCGTGCACTTTAGCAGAAGACAGCTGTGTACCACAGCAAAATGAACCCATTACGATAATACTTCGTGGGACCCTCAATCGGAGATACTTCTCAAATATATCGACTACAGTTGTTCGTCTTCCCGAACACGCCGAGGTCACAACAGCCGGTCTATCAGTTACATCACCCAGGCCCACCTATTGATCACATCAGCAGACCTATTATGCCTTAGGCTCTCTGCCCTAAACAAAGCGTCTTCTCCAAGCTATTATCAGAGTTTCAGATTGGGAAAAAGATCTATAAAGGTAAGGAGACCAAGATAAAGGAAAGGGACCAGACTTTACGACATACACATACACCCTGCTCCTCGGCAAATACTGTGAAAAAATCCTAACTCACCCTTTTACATTATAATCCCAATGAGATATGGCCCAAACTAACTTGAGCGTCAGAGGGTTTTTCCCGGCGCCAACCCCCCGGGACCTTTGACCTGTGCTCCTTTGTGCATGATATTTGGCGCTATTCCAGCTACACATTCTCAATCCCAGTTAATAAATCTTTCACGACAACTGACGGAACCGTTTTGAGGTCAGCTTGACCCCTGGTGAAGATCCGGCTTCATCAGAGAGGGATGATGGTTAGCATGTGAACGGATGGATTCTGGAGGGGCTGCGGCAATGACATGAAGCAGAGCTAAGGAAGAAGAAGGTCTATGCGCGCATAATGGGTTTAAACGTGTGTAATGTCTGTTTTACCGTTATGTAATTAGAAGTAGATGGAGTTAGTTAAGGGGTATTTCTGTCATTTCGCTTATTCTTTCTCTTTCTTAAACGATTGCTGTAACCAACTTTTTCATAAATGGAGTTTCCTCATTTCCTCGATTTCTGCCAATTGCCTTCCTGCTTCCTGATTCTTCTTTCTCTGTTATCCTCATTTAATTGAGTGTCTTAATCTCTTGGTTGTTTGTTGTTGTTGTTTGAGCAATTGTTGATGACATTGCTTGAAATTTCACATGGTATCAGGGCCATTTGATGAATTTTGGTACCTTTATGACATCAAACAATAATCCAATGTCATCCTCTTCTGTATCTCCTTCAATTCTAATGGATCCTTTTGATGATCCATTTTACATCCATCCAAGTGATAATCCGTCTACCGTATTGGTGCAACCATTGCTTGATGGCAACAACTATCATGGATGGAGTAAGTCCGTAAGAAAAGCGTTAGAGTCCAAGAACAAGATAGGTTTTGTGGATGGTACGATTGAGAAGCCAATACAGAGAGCAAGAAGACACAATTCTTGGATGAAGGCTAACAACATGGTAGCTTCTTGGCTGGTTATACATACATATATATCAGGGCGGACTTTAGAGCAACTGGTAAGGTTGCTTGAGGTCACGGATTCCAGCCACAGAAGCAGCCTCTTACACAAAGTGTAGGGCAAGGCTGTGGAAAGAGCCTCTTATACAAATTGTGAGGTAAGGTTGTCCTAGATCCTGCGTAAACGCACGAGGCTACTGTATCGTAAGTGATGGACAGACAGAGAAAAGACTCTTTCAAGTTTCAAGGACAACAGAAGTTCACCTCTTCATCTCTATAAAAGGAAGTGATTCTGTAACCTAACTGCATCACTAAAAAAACTGTGAGATGAAAAACAACACGAGCAACTCTGCCTTGTTGGTCTTCATTCTCTTTCTTGCCTCATGTAGGTTTTACAAAAGAACACTATTTCTCTCATTTGTTATCATTCACAGCAACAAACTGTTCAACCATTCTTCTTTCCACGTCCAAAATATTTTTTGAATTCCGTGGTACTTCTGCTTCAGCTATTAATTTACTTTTAATGTCTCTTTCTTGAAGGTGAGCTTGGAGTATGCGAAGATCCCATGGTTACAACAATCAATCAGCGCGTTCCGGCTAAATCAATTGTGAGAAAGCTACTGATGCCCGGACCATTACTTAACTGTGATATGGATTGCCAGTGGGGATCTACTCCATTGTGTCCCACTGGTTGCGGATGCTATGAGGTAGAAGATGAGTATGGACCTACTGGAAATTGGTATTGCTATGTTCAAAGAGGTGGCTAACAGAACCTTTTACATTGAGCTTACCCGTTTCTGCATTTGATAATTAGCAGATCATTTGCAGGAACAATAAAAGAGGGTATGCTTTATTTTCTTAATTTTATGTTTTTGGGTTCACAATCTTCGTGTATGCAATTGATTAGAGGATCATTTGCAGGAACAAGGAAAAGTGTATGTTTGATTATAAGCATTATATGTGCTATTATCTGCTAATTATTGAAAGGTTCACTAACATGATAGTGTGGTGTATTTTCCTTGTTCTACTTTGTTTTTTATTAAATAGACAGTTTTGATTTAGTTATAGCGGCCTAGATTGAGTTGATATTGTTGGGTGTTTCACTCTGTTCATATTGCATTTTTATTTTTTTTCACTCTGTTCATATTGCATTTTTATCTTAACAAATAAACTCCTAGACCGCTTGTATCTCGGCTGAAAATTTCCATGACAGAGCTTCAGTCAGCCGGGCTATAATCAGTTCGCATGATACGGTTCGTAGAAATTTTTTTTTTTTTTCTCTCTGTGAGTAGTTACAAATGTTCTAAAGCAAGCAGTCGGTAATCAAATTCATACAGAAATGTCACAAGAAATAAATAGTTCCCTTTGACAACATGAAAACAAGAAAAGAAAAGGTATTCCATCAGCCGATATCAATACAAAGGCTGCAGTTATTGCATCCTTGGATCTGCTTTAGTGCTTCACATGAAATTACGGCTGACTGGCCCTTTGGATAATCCCAGACGCACTTCCATACCATGATGTAGGTCCTCTGGGCGCAAGCTTTCAGATTCCCTCGGATCATTCAAGTAATCCTCAAAACCAATGTTGTCCAAGGCCCCTGTCACAGCCTCCAAGCCCAAAAATGATGATTGAATTGGTCCTGGTGGCCTTTGAAATCTCTTGGAGAGAATTTCACGTTCAAATGCCGCCCTCAAAGTGAAAGCAGAGCCGTAAATGTCGGCCTGAGTCTTCCTGTCGATACGCTCTTTCCATACATTCACACATATATATATATATATATATATATATATATATATATATATATATATATATATATATATATATATATATATATGGGTATGAATGTTTTGATGACTTCGAAAGAATGAGATTTTTGAGAAAGAATAGAAAAGATCGATCTATACTTAGAAAATAACTTAAGAAGAAAAGTCATGAAAATTAGGATAATGACCTATAAACATATATTAGTGTATACATTGATCTCTATATTGATCGTTCATTGTGTACATAAATCTTTATGTATACCTTGCCAAAACCAGAAGCACACTGACTATCTATGGATTTCTACATAGATAATCAATGTTTCTGTTGAAGGTGCATTGATCTCTAACATAGGTACATTAATCAATTGATGAACATCGTATCTAAAACAAGATTAATCCATCTCACTTCACAGATGTAAAAATATAACCATTGGAATTTTTTTTTCTAACCAAAGAAACTATAATCCACTCTACATCACATAGGAATTCACCTCCAACGTCTATACTAACTAACTCCGACCCGCTGGTATGTCTCTTAAAAACTAATGCATACTGTGCGCCTTCAGAATGTGCATTTTTCAAAATTATTATATCATCTGAATCGTGATTTGGACATAAGTATATAAAATTCACACTTAAATCTCATATCTTCTCTGTGGAACATTATCTTCAATATGTTGAGTGAGCTCATTATAACTAAAGCAGATAAATATGGACTCAATGCAAATCGTTGGTGTAAACCCGCTATAATAGAAAACTCTGAAGCTTAGCCTTCCTATAGTCCTTATGCTTCCCATCGCAATCTGGTGAATGTCTTCAGTACTTTATATACGTTACTTTAATATATTTCGTTTAAAGCGCCCTCCACATATCTCTTAGGGCATTCTATCATGTGCCTTTTTCAATTCAATAAAAAGCATATGCAAAGCTTGCTTATTCTCTTGATATCTCTCTTTTAGTCATCTAAAGAGATGAATAACCACCATTGTTGATCTTTCTTTCATGAATGCAAATTGATTTTCGGATACACTAGTCTCATTGCGAAGTCTTTTCTCAATCTTTCGCTCACAGAGCTGCTCATCAACTTAATTCCTTTATAATTCGCATAATCTTGTATATCTTCTTTGTATTTAAGTGATTTTTTTTGCACTGAACATGCACCCTACCAATCTTTACATAATTGTGAAAAAGATCTATTAGGACATAATACCTTCTTTCCCTAGTCATTTATAAATCTTAGTCATAATACTGTCGGGTCTAAGCATTTTACTATTTTTTTTCATTTTAAAAGCATCTTCTACCTCTCATAAACAAACTCTACAACTATAAGTTAAATTTCTTTTATCGTTGCTGTTTTCAAAACCAAACCCATTATGTATCTCATTGTAATCCTTCTTCTCTTACCTATATGTCCATTTAAATCTCCACCTATGGAGACCTTCTTATCTATTAGACTTTCACGCACTAGATCTTATATATTTTCTCAAAATTGTACCATTATTGCCTATTCTAAACCCACTTGAGGAGCGTATACGCTAATAGCATTGATTGTTTATCTACCAAGCACCAACTTTAGTGCTATAAATCTATCTCATTTTCAAATAACAACTACTACTTTGTCTCTCAATGAGACATCTGTAATAATTCTAACTTTATTTCTTGTCTTCTTATTTCGTATGTACCAAAATAAATCCTGAATAGTTCAACATCCTATCTTTCTTACATATCCACTTTGTCTCTTGTAAACATAAAATATTCACCTTTTTCTTATTACCGGGTCGACTATCTCCAATTTACTCCTCGTAGAGTTTCAATATTATGTGTTCCTAGTCTAATACTCCTACCTAACATACCATTTTCTCTCTTAGTATCTAAATTACAGACTAGAAACTCTTGCTTATTTTTCATTGCATCAGTGTTTTCTTAGAAAATGCGGTGGTCCTAACTCAATTATCGTTGTATTTGTACCCTGCAACGGTGACCTTTGTTTATTTGATACTACGTCAATGTACCCTAGATGCAGTAGTCCTTACCGAGACACCGTATTCAGACTATACACTATGTTCCTTATGGATATCATCCTATCAGTAGCATAATTTCTTGTTTGAATTATAATCATGCTTAATGACAAAGTTTTATACTAATTGACAATGTAAGACAACCCTCCTTCTTTACCTAGGCTTGTGACTGGCAAGGCAAAAACTCTGCCACGCAAAAGTATTTGTAATTGTAAAGTAATGAGGATATTTCATACATCATTTTACCATATATAAATAAATAAATAAACTAATATATATACACACACATTATTCCTCATGTACTAGGATATTTGTCATTGAGTTTCTTTCCATTTCCATATCATAAAGATTTAAGGCATCCTTGTATGACTTGGTATGTTTACAACAATGATTAAGTTTCGGAACATGAGACTAAAGTGATCCTATGAAGAAATCAAAGTCCATTTTGGACAGCCTATGAGCCAAATCGTACCATTCTTCTCTCCTGTCTTTCTTGAAATCAAAATTCAGCTCTTACATTAAAGAAAAGATGCCCTTCTGCCTTCTAATTCAAAAAACCAGATGGACGACTTGTGAATTTCTTGAATATTAAAGCAATCAATCGAGCAATTGCAAATGTGAAGGGAGAGGAACAAGATCAAGAACAGAGAAAAAAACAACAAGAAGAAGATAACCGTCAATTGATTGAATGGAAAATGTCAATATGCTGAAGTGCAGCAGTGCAGCTGCACTCTATATACAACGATGGAGCAAAAATAACCGCCTATAAGAAGAAAGACCAAACTGCCCTCATTTAACTCTTCGCACTACATTATAACATAAGAACAAAACAATAAATTTACTATTTTAAATCTCTTTCGCGCTCCATCTTTCCTTCTTCTTCCCAGCTTTCCTTCTTCCACTTTCAATCGATTACACCAGACACAAGCTGCTGGGATTGGCCAACACCACGTGCTCCAAGTTGATCCTGATCATATACTCGCTCATTAAGGTCCCAACATCAATCATAACCATTCATGCACCACATCCACAGCCTTCCTATCATCCACTATCACAACATCAAATTACTTTGACACCCCCCTCAAGCCACGCTTGGCACATATACTGTATGTTCCAAGGGAACTGACCAGATACTGTATCCTCTTTGTGTCCAAAACTTTAATAAACAAATCAGCCAATTACAACTCAATCCTGATTTGCATTAGTTTGATCATCCCTTCTTGCACTTCATTTCTAACTATATGACAATCTATCTCAATATGTTTAGTCCTTTCATGAAATACTTGATTCTCAGCTAGGTATATTGCACCTTCACTGTCACAGAAGACTTCAACTGCAACCTGATCAATCATCCTTAGATCTCTGCACATGTATAACAGCCATTGTATCTCACAAACCACAGCTGCAATGGCCCTATATTCTGCTTCTGCTGATGAATTAGATACCATAGATTGCTTCTTGGCCTTCTATGAAATTAAGGCTCCTCCCAAGAATACATAACAACAAGTTACTGACTTCCTAGTCTCATTACATCTACCCCAATCAGAATCAACAAAGCATTTAAGCTGAGATCTTCTGAACTAGGGAATAACAAACATTGTCCAACAGTACATTTGAGGTATCTCAAAATTCTGTGTGCTGCCTTAAGGTGATTCTCCGTTCGACAATCAGGAAAAGCAATATCTGGTCTTGTAATGGTGAGGAAGATTAATTTTCCAATAAGTCTTTTATACGCTGGAACATCTGACATCAAGGGTGAATTACCATGTGTGAGGCTAGTATGACTCTCCATTGGGCTCTTAGTAGGTTTAGAATCCAAGAAACCTGCTTGCTCCAACAACTCTAATGTATATTTTCTTTGATCAATGAATATTCCTTGGTTCTGTCCATTTCAATACCCAGAAAATATCTTAGGAGTCATAGATTCTTGATCTGAAATTCCCTATGCAAGGCAGACTTAATGTCCTCAATAGTAACTCTCATTGTCACAAGTGACAATGATGTCATCCACATATACCAACAGAACTAACAGTGAACCTTGTACCTCCTTGGTAAAAAGTGTATAGTCATTTTTGGATTGAGTAAAACCCAAACTATGTAGGAACTTAGTTAACCTAGCATTCCATTCCCTATCGCCTGCTTCAACTCATACAATGACTTCTGAAGCTTATACACTAGGTTAGAAACGACTGCAACTGTCCCAGGGGGTGGAACCATATAAATATCTTCATGTAAATCTCCATGTAGGAATGCATCGTTAACGTCTAGCTGGTGCACTGGCCAGTTCAACCTGGTAGCCATGGCTAAAACAGATCTCACTGTTGTTAACTTGGTCACTGGAGAAAATGTTTCCTTATAATCCACTCCAAATTGCTGTGTGTAGCCTTCTGCCACAAGTCTGGCCTTTTACCTTTCCACAGATCCATCAGGTTTATATTTGATCTTATAAACCCACCTGCAACCAATAGCCTTCTTTCTTGGAGGTAAATGTACAAGCATCTAAGTGCGATTAGCTTCTAGAGCAACAAGCTCAGTTGCCATGGCCTCCTGCTAAGCTGGAGATTCTGATGCATCTGCATAAGACTGAGGCTCTACATGTATTATAGTACTTAACACATATTTCTTATATTGTGGAGACACAGATGCAAGTGTGTATGTCTTACATATTGAGTGAGGACTGGTGTTTTCAACATTGATGTGATTTACGTGGTTGCAATAGTAGTCATTTAGATAAGGAGGTTTTCTGATTCTTTGATTTTTGGTGTTAGATGAGGGAGTAGAGATGACAAGACCATTTGAATCAGTAATTGGAAGTTCAACAACTAGCCTTCCTCTTGAGAGATCTGAACAGTTGTGGTACAAGGAGGCACAGGATGAGGATTAGTAGAACCATAAAATGGGCTAGACTGAGAGTTTGAAGTAGATGGTGCGGCATTAGAGGGCAAAGGTGACACAATATTAATAGGAGATGGAGGAATATCAGTAGATGAAATATGTACAAGTTCAGAAGGACATGGATGATTGGAATGTGGTAATGTTGGCACTGCTTGGGGTGCTGGTGCCTCATGATCAGGTGATTTATCCAAGGGTATGGACATCATAGGGAAAACTGCTCATGAAACACCACATCTTTTGAAATGAATATATCCATGCTAGCCATATCCTGTAAAAAGAATCATTTTGTAGTACATGACAGCCCCAAGAAAATAGATCTTTTGGCCCTAGGAGCAAATTTCTCCTTATGAGCTTGGGTATCCGTTGCAAACGCAAGGCAACCAAACACTTTGAGGTTACTATAGGTAGGCATGGATTTATATAAGATTTCAAATGGAGTTTTCTAACAAGAATAGGTGAGGGAGTAATATTTATCAGGTACACTGCATATTGAATACAGAAGCCTTAGTATTGGGCAGGGAGATATGACTGAAATTTCAAGGCTCTGGCCACTGTCGATATATGCTGATGTTTCCTTTCAATTAAACCATTTTGTTGTGGGGTATTGACACAGCTGGTTTGGTGTATTATACCCTTAGAGCAAAGAAGCTGCCATGTTGAACTCTAACCCGTTGTCTATTCTAATCATTCTAGTGCAAGCATCAAACTGAACCACTGGATATTGATAGAAACTCTGAATGATATTTCTTGTTTCAGATTTCATTTTCGTCAAATACACCCAACAAAATCTAGAGAGACCATAAACAATTTTAAGGAAATACATTGTTTGTACATTGTGGGGTACTTATATGGACTCCATATATCCATGTGTACAAGGAAGAAAGATTTACTAGCAACAGAATTTGAAATGGGAAATGGAATACGCTTTTGTTTAGCCAATGGACATATACAACATTTACATGATTCATCAGGAACTACAATCTGGGAATTAACTTTGCTGGCTTCTCTCATTCTTGATTCTCCCATATGTCCAAGTCTTGCATGCCAAAGAAAGGAATCTGGAATAGAGGCTGCAAGAGCCTTGGATGACTGGTAGGATTTATGAGTTGGAATTTTTAAGATAGAAGCTGAGACTTTGTATGAGCCATAAAGATGCTATGTTCCTTGAGACATTTTAGCTGAACCTATCATCTTCTTGGTCATCATATCCTGCATACACAGATCAGAATGAAAGTTCACAAGGTAATTTCTGGAAGCAGTCAATTTTCTTAAGGATAACATATTAAATGCAATTGAGGGAATAAAGAACACACCAGAAAGGATCAAATCGGGGTTGACACTTACATTTCCAACATGAGTAACCTTGGCAAGTGAGTTATCAGGAAGTTTGACAGATAGGGAATGGACAAGATAATAGGAATCAAAAAAATGTAAAGAACAACACACATGATCTGATGCTCCAGAATCTAAAATCTATATGTTATAGTTCTTGTATAAAGTATTACCTGTCCTCTTAGCAGACTCACCAGAAAACTATGCTGACAATACAGAATGTTGTCCACTGGTATCTCCTCCACTGTAAACATTCTGCTTCTGATCTTTCTCCATAAGCAATGTCATCAACTGATTGTATTGTTCATAGGTGAATGCAGGTGCTTTGTGCACAGAATGTGAACTAGTCAACTCCTTGTCATTCTGATTCACAATATCCTCCTGCTGCACACTGCAATTATCACCACCTACACAATTAACTTGTCCTCTTAGCTTATGTATGATAACCATGTTTCTCATAACATCGATCAATAGGATGTCCAGACATATTACAGTAAGTGCAACAAGGAGTTTTTGAACCTCCTGAGTTGGACTTGTAACCTTCTCTTCTATATCCTCTACCAACTCCGTCATTGCTATTTCTGCCACCAAATCTAGATGCATTTCCAACACTCGTTACTGCCGTATGATTGTTATTAAAATGTCTTTGTGAACCAGAATATGCAAGCTTTCTCTCAAGCTTGAAAGCCATTGCAAATGCGGTTTTTGATCAGGAAGTGGAGTAGTGAGCAGTACTTGTGATTTCACTGCCTCAAAATCATCACTAAGTCCTTTTAAAAATTTTATAACACAATCATCCTCTATAAACTTGTTTATCTGAGTTGCAATATTACACGAGCAATGATTACATGTGCAATTTGGAATAGATCTTAACACCAATAACTCTTCCCACACTACGTTCAACATCGTATAATGCTCAGTAACAGTTAACGACTCGTGCCTTATACTGTAAAATTCTTACTGCAAATCAGAAAGTCTAAAAGCATCCGCAGTACGATACATGTGTTTGAGATCATTCCAAATGTCCACTGCGTTGTCCAACCACATCAAGCTTTGACTGATTGAAGGACTAGCAGAATTAATCAACCAGGATGCTACCATATTATTGGCTTTAATCTATCCATTGAATCGCCGTGGAGTCTCAGTAGGCATTTCAATTGATCCATCGACGAATCCTAACTTGTTCTTAGACATAAGTGCTCTCTTGAAGCTTCTGCTCCAACCATGGTAATTGTTGCCATCAAGCAACAGTTGCACTAAAATCAAGGATGGACTATCACAAGGGTGTATATAACATGGATCCTCCGGAGAATCAACAACATTATGAGCATTATAATTGGACGTAGAGGGCGAGGATCCACTGTTTGTCATGAATGTTCAAAAGTTCATTCGAATGGCTCTGATACTATGTGAATTTCTTGAATATTAAAGCAATCAATCGAGCAATTGCAAATGTGAAGGGAGAGGAACAAGATCAAGAACAGAGAAACAAACAACAAGAAGAAGATAACCGTCAGTTGATTGAATGGAAAATGTCAATTTGCTGAAGTGCATCAGTGCAACTGCACTCTATATACAACGATGGAGCAAAAATAACCGCCTATAAGAAAAAAGACCAAACTGCCCTCTTTTAACTCTTCGTACTACATTATAACATAAGGACAAAACGGTAAATTCACTATTTTAAATATCTTTCGCGCTCCACCTTGCCTTCTTCTTCCCAGCTTTCCTTCTTTTTCCCAGCTTTCCTTCTTCTTCAACTTTCAATTGATTACACCAGATGCAAGCTGCAGGGATTGGCCAACTCCACTTGCTCCAAGCTGATCATGGCCATATGCTCGCTCATTAAGGTCCCAACATCAATCCTAATCATTCATGCACCATGTCCACAACCTTCCTAACATCCACCATCACAACATCCAATTACTTTGACATGACTTGACTGAGTCTAAAAAGGAAGCAAAAAGATCACGTCGCAAAAGTGAGCAAGGAAAATAACAAGAGAACTGCTGAACTAGAGAAGTAGCTCGAGAGGCTATAGAAAGGGAAGGAGTAATTCGACTTGGCTTTAGCAACCTCCAATTCTCAGGTAGATTATCTCAAAAAGACATTTTTCGACATTGAGCTAATCCCCATTGGAAACTCACTCAGCAAATAAGTCTTTGAAGAAAAATCTTGATGTAGCTAATACGAACAGAGTAAAGCTGGAGTAAAATGTCAGAATTGACCTCAGAGAATTGAAACACTCAATATTTTCTTATAACGGATTGGTATAATCTCACAACTCTCTTTTCCTCTCTCTATTTTCTTTCACTCACTCCTCTCTCAAGAAGCTCTCAAATTGCTTCTTCCTTTGATTTTGGTGTGTTATTCCATCTACTAAACATGCCTATTTATAGGCAAACAAAATGAATAAACACATGTGTGTTACTATTCATTTAATGGCTACTTTGTATTTGTCAAAGTTGGTATGCCACCAAGCAAAGAAAATCTAGAAGCATGCCATCCAAAAAATTCAACAAAGCAGTCTGGACACTTCAAATCTCCCCCTCCAGACTAGAGGCATACTCCACCTCTCATTGAGAGTCCATTCTAGCTTGCTTGACGCACCAATTAAACTTCTCTTTTGTAATGACTTTTGTCATTACATCAGCAGGATTATTGTCTGTGTGGATCTTCTTGATTTGGAATTGTTCTCCTCAATGGCATTCCGAATCCAATGATATCGTACATCGATATGTTTGGTTCTCGCATGATACATCGTATTTTTGCTCAAGTCAACAGCACTTTGACTATCGCAATATACTATGTATTGTTGTTGTTTGAAACCCAACTCCTGTAAAAATCATTTCATCCAAAGCATCTCTTTGCCAGCTTCTGTAGCTGCAATGTACTCTGCTTCAGTAGTCGATAATGATACACACTTTTGAAGTTTCGACTGCCATGATATAGCTCCCCCTGCTAATGTAAACAGATAACCAGAAGTAGATTTTCTACCATCTAAATCTCCAGCCATATCTGAATCCGTGTATCCATCAAGAGTTGATCCAGAACCTCCAAAAGTTAAGCATAATTTTGAAGTTCCTCTAAGGTATCAAAAGATCCATTTCACTGCTTCCCAATGCGTCTTTCCTGGATTTGATAGAAACCTACTCACTACTCCTACCGCATGAGAAATGTCTGGCCTTATGCAGACCATAGCATACATCAAGCTTCCTATTGCCGAAGAATATGGAATTGATGACATCTCTTCTTTTTCCTTCTCGGTTGAAGGACAATCTCTCTTGCTTAGCTTGAAATGATCAGCAAGTGGAGTTGTAACTGCCTTAGCTTTGTCCATATTGAACCGTTGAATCACTCGTTTAATATATCCCTCCTGTGATAATCAAAGCTTTCTTGTTGCTTGATCTCGTATGATATTCATTCCCAAGATACGTTTTACAACACCCAAATCTTTCATGTCGAATGTTTCTGACAATCTCTTTTTTATAAGATTTGGATCATGTTGCCATCTTCTCCGACAATCAGCATATCATCAACATACAAGAGAAGAATGATAAATTTACCATTAGGGTATCTTTGAATATATACACAAGGATCAGCAACTGTTCTTTTGAATTTCTGACTCAGCATGAATGAGTCAAACTTCATGTACCATTTTCGCGGTGCTTCCTTCAATCCGTACAGACTCTCTTTCAACTTGCAGACCATGTCTTCTTTGCTTTTAACTGTGAAGCCTTCTGGTTGTTCCATGTAAATTTCCTCATCCAGATCTCCATGCAAGAAAGCTGTTTTTACATCTAGTTGTTCTAGCTCTAAATTCAAACTAGCTGCCAAACCAAGTACAAGTCGAATAGAACTCATTTTAACAACTGGTGAGAAGATTTCATCAAAGTCGATACCTTTCTTTTGACCAAAACCTTTTACCACCAATCGAGCTTTGTACTTTAGCAGCTTATCGCCAACTTTCTTTAACTCGAAGACCCATTTGTTTTTTAGAGCTTTCTTTCCTTTTGGAAGTTGAACTAGATCATAAGTGAGATTCTTTTTCAGTGAGTCCATCTCTTCTTGCATGGCTTTTGTCTAACAATCTTTATCTCTATGAGATTGTACTTCTTGAAAATTCTCTGGTTCTCCATCATCTGTTATAAGAATGTATTAAGAACTAGGATACCTGGTAGAAGGTGCACGTTCTCTGACAGACCTTCTCGGTTGAGGATCCACATCTTTTAATTCAAGAGAATCAGGGGTTTGCTCCCCCTGCTCAACACCACCAGAATCATCACATGTTTCAGTTTCTTCTATATTTCCTTCATTTGTGTCATTGTTCAATGAAGGAACAAATGTTACCTCTATAATATTTTCTGCAACAGACTTCTTTTCTTCATCGTTGAACATTTCGTGTTCTTGGAACACGATATCTCTGCTTCTGACAATTTTCTTCTTTTCTGGATGCCATAGCCTAAAGCCGTATTCCTCATTTCCGTATCCCACAAAGATACAAGGAATAGTTTTGTCATCCAACTTTGATCTCTGGTATCTAGGAACATGCATGAAGGCTTTACATCCAAATACTTTTATGTGAGCGTAGTTTACCTCTCTTCCGCTCCATACTACTTCTGGAACATCAAAGTTTAGTGGAACCGAAGGTGACCGGTTGATCAAGTAGACAGTTGTATTGACATCCTCCCCCCAAAATGACTTAGACAGTTTAGCCATTTTGAGCATGCATCGCACTTTTTCTACAAAGGTTCTATTCATCCGTTCTGCAACTCCGTTATGCTGTGGAGTACCAGGAACTGTCTTCTCATGTCTTATATCATGTTTTGTGCAGTACTCTTCAAAGTCTATTGATATGTACTCGCCGCCATTGTCAGTGCGAAGGCATTTCAACTTTTCTCCAGTCTCTCTTTCCACCATTTCATGAAACTTTTGAAAACATTAGAATACTTGACTTTTATTTCTTATCAAGTAGATCCACGTTTTTCTAGAAGAATCATCAATGAAAGTAACAAAGTATTTGTTTCCACCTAGAGATTCTACCTCAATGGGACCACACACGTCCGAGTCAACCAACTCCAATTTATTTTCATTTATCTTGGAGTTTTTCTGAAAAGAGACACGATGCTGCTTTCCAAATAAGCAGTAATCACATGGGTCTAGTGACTTACCTTTATCTAACGGTATCAAGGATTGCTTTGCCAGTAACTGCAACCCTTTCTGCCCAATGTGTCCCAAACATCTGTGCCATATATTTGGAGAATCACCGTCTTCTACTGCATTTATTTGACCTTCACACACTTTAAAGTGTGTCTTGTACAAATTGCAACATAACTTCCCTTTTGCTACCACCAGAGAACCTTTGGTAAGTTTTCATATCGCATTACCAAAGAAATGTTCATAACCTTCCTTGTCCAGAGCGCTTGCAGATAAAAGATTGAATCTCATATCTGGAACATGTCGCACATGTCGTAATGTGAATGTGCAACCAAGTGAAGTTTTCACAGTGATATCACCTATTCCCATGATCGATGAGGTGCTTTTGTTTCCCATCTTCAACACACCAAAGTCTCCAGTTTTGTATGTGGAGAAGTATTGCTTGCTAGTAGCACAATGATACGAAGCACCTGTATCCACGATCCATTCAAGGTCTATGTCTGAAATATGACAACATTCATTTTGATGGCTAACCAATGTTGTCTCTTCATCACTGCTTGACGCTATTGCTGCTGTGTGGTTATCTCTCACCTGCTTTTGACCTTGATCTTTGTCTTGCTTCAAAGATCTGCAATTCCTTTTAAGGTGACCATTCTTACTACAGTTCTAGCACTTCACTCTGCTTTTTGATTTTGAACGACCTCTGGACTTGTCATAATCTTTTGATTTATCATGACTGTTGAAGTTTCTATTTCGGCTCCTTCCTCTTTCTTGTGTAAGAAGAGCCTGTCCTTACTTCTCTGGTTGCATCATCTTAATATGCAGTAACAAAGATGATGTGACCTCTTTCAATGTGATTGTTTCTTTACCATGAAGTAAAGTGGTCGTCAAACCATTGAAGGAGGGTGGAAGTGAACTCAAGAGCATGATCGCCTTATCCTCGTCCTATATAGTAATACCAAGACTAGCCATTTGGGATATAATACCATTGAAATCATTCAGATGAGACAAAAAATTTGTACCTTCGCTCATTTGGAGTGTGTAGAGCTGCTTCTTAAGATACAATTTGTTTGTCATTGTTTTGGACATATACAAACTTTCTAGCTTTGTCCAAATCTCCATAGCTGAGTCGTTTCCGTCTACATTGTTCAGGACTTCGTCGGACAGGTGCAAGCGGACTGCACTTGCGGCTTTATCATCCATGTCTTGCCAATCATCATCTTTCATGGCTTTTGGCTTTTTCTCTTTGCCATAAAGAACTTTGTGAACACCTTGTTGTATAAGGTAATCCTTCATCATTTTCTGGCATGTGGAAAATCCATCATCTCCGTTGAATTTTGACACATTGAATTTCATCTCTGTCATATTCGAGAAAATCAAGAACCGAATAACCAAGCTCTGATACCACTTGTTGGGAATAACGACCCGGTTCTAAGCGGAATAAAACCTTGAATAGTTATTTACTACTCACTAGAATCTTTGAGTATGACAGCGAGATAAATACCAGTAAAAGTGAAATAGAGACACCAAGATTTACGTGGAAACCCTCTCTTTGTGGAGGGAAAAAACCACGGGCAGTGAGAACAACTTCAACTATTCGAAATAATGAGAATACAAGAGACAACTCAAGTTTAAACTTAAACTTGAGAAATACATGAGAATTAAAACACTCAATATTTTCTTATACCGGATTGGTATAATCTCACAACTCTCTTTTCCTCTCTCTATTTTCTTTCACTCACTCCTCTCTCAAGAAGCTCTCAAATTGCTTCTTCCTTTGATTTTGGTGTGTTATTCCATCTACTAAACATGCCTATTTATAGGCAAACAAAATGAATAAACACATGTGTGTTACTATTCATTTAATGGCTACTTTGTATTTGCCAAAGTTGGTATGCCACCAACCAAAGAAAATCTAGAAGCATGCCATCCAAAAAATTCAACAAAGCAGTCTGGACACTTCAAATACTCCAACTATCAGACTGAAGCCGGCATTGGAGAGAGCAACACAGCAAGTCGGTTAGCTCCAATGAGGAAGCTATGGTTGAATTCAAAAAGTCAGAGTTCTTGTCGCGCTACATAGATATCCTTTAGGTTGGCCAAACAGAAGCAATCAACGTCAAGGTGGATCATTTTCTCAGCAAAGAAGACCCATGGATTGCAAACATTTATAACTCGACCTGAGAGACGCTGTAGTGATGCAAAGATCTGCTTCCGTTCGTAGCTTTTTAGTGGCTTTCATTTCCAGTGATGTAATTATTCACATTTGAATAAAATGGAATCCTTTTGTCAGTTTCAGCCCTTGTGTTTGTTTAACTATTTTTGACCTGTTGATTGCTAACCATTAAAAATAGTAAAAACGCACACCAATTTTTGCAAGTTTGATCACCTCGGTTTTACTAAAACTGAGCTAAAGAATAATTTTCAAAAATTTGCATCAATTTTCAAAAGTGCATCACCTAGATCTGCCAAAACTGAGTTGTGCATATTAGTGCAGTCTCTTGAAGTATTGTGTAATAAATCCCTGCACTATATTTCAGTTCCAAAAACCTGCTTTGTAAATCGTCTCAAAAGCTTTGCCTCATCACTATTTCTCATCTAGGCAAGGTGGGGGGAAAAGAAAATAAAAGGAAAGAAAAGAAATATTTAAATAGGTAAAAGATAAGGATTAAATAAATAAAGGTATTTAAAAAAAAGAGGATAATATGAGTTTAAATTGAGGGGTGTAACCTCCCCTCAATTTATGTGCATGACTGGGGGAAATTAAAAAAGGGATTGGGGGAGGGGAGCGTACACTCAGAGAAGGAACAAAAAAAAGAGGGGTTGAAATTTAAAGAAAAGAGAGAGGGCAGCCGCAGGGCACAGCAAGAGAAGGAAGAAGGAGAAAGAGAGAGAAGGAAAGAGAAGAAGGAGAAGGGAGAAAAGAAAGAGAAGGAAACCAGGTTAATTCCATTGCGTAGTTCGTTTACAAACAGGTAGGTTCCCTTTTCTCCCTCCAATTGGTACAAATTCAAGCATGCTCTAGTGATATTTTATGTGTTTTTGTTGTTTTGATTGTTGAATTTCATGGCATGTTGTCACATCTGTAAAAAGCATGAAACTTGGACTCTGTGGAATGCGTATACTATATTGCGTGGTCTGGATTTGATTTTAGGAAAAAATTTGATAATAAAAAATGTCACAATCTTTATATGATTAGGGTTTTTGTTTTTGGCTTTAGCCTTAGAATAGGTTCCCATAGATTGGAAATAGGTGGAAACATAGATCGGAGTCGAAAAACGGACGCCGGAGGATGGCAGTGCGTCTCATGCGCCGCCAGAAGGAGGCTGCACGTGGCCTTCACGCGCAGGCGTGGGCTGCACGCGCCTCTGGTGGCCTGCGCTGTGAGAATCTGAAAAAAAATATATATAATCGGACCGAACCAGACAAGGTGCAGGCGGGCCGGACGCTTAGCGGGCCGGCTGTCCCCTGGCCTGGCCCGTTTAATGGAAGCATAAAAAAAATTGCTGAGTCGGCCGCAGGCCAGACCGAATGGCCAACAGACCGGGCCCTAGTTGGCCGGCCTAGTTAACTAATACAAAAAAATTGGCGAAAAAGGGCCTGGCGGCCCAGACCATATCGGCAGCCAGACTGAGGCTGGCGGGCTGGAGCCAGGCGGGCTTCGGCCTGCAAGGAATAAAAAAAAATTTATAATAAATAGAAATTTTAAATTTATATTAATGTTATTTAATTGTTTTAAAATAGAAATAATTATAGGAAAAATATAAATAAATATCAGAAAATTATAAATAAATTCCACAAATTATAAAATGCTGAAATTAAATTATTTCCAGTAAATTTTAGTAATTGTGATAATTTATTTAATTTGGATAATTAGGTAATAAATAGAAATAAATAGGAGAAAAATGAGGAAAAATATAGAAAATGCACAATAAAGGTATACAAGCCGTGGAAAAGTGGATTTGATGCCGGACAATGTTGAGTTAGCATTCGAACAATAAATAAACCTAGATTGAGTGTCGGAGGATGGTATGGGCCAGGGGCCTCAGACGATTGTGTTTTTGCATTCATAGCACGTGCATTGCATTGATGGCGGGTCGTGACGTACGGGTCACGGGTGCTCAGGATGGTGTACGGTGGAGGGGCCATGACACTCAGGATGGTGTGCGGTGGCGCAGCCACGCACACTCAATATGGTGACGATGGGTTGTACGACCTGCAGCCACTCAGTAGGACCCGAGTTCATGCATTGCACGGTATGGATATCGGCATTCTGTGTGATATGACTTTGTTGCGTGTGACATACATAGTGGGACATGCATCATGATGTTGCGCATTTTTTTTTACCTGGAGTGAATTAGTTTTCCGCATTCTTTAACATGCTTATGTGATGTCATGTTTTATGTGCTATGTGTTATATCATTTTTGGATGCTTGTCTTGTACTACTTGGAGGCAGGTGCCTACTGAGTGATTTCCCCGTCACTCACCCCTACTTCCCCCCCCCCCCTCCAGGTGAGCAGGTAGAGGCCTACGATTATGTCTTTGTTGAGGACGGGACTGACACAGTGGAGTGGGCAGACTGATGGCCGCATCTAGGACATGGGACGACCTTGCGGTCATTTGTTATTATTTTATTGGGATTTCATTAGTTACTATCCGGATTAGAGCGTTGACACATTGATGTATTGTTAGTACTGGTTCAGTATTTTATTGAAATATTATCTTGTATTCATAGAACTTAATGAATGGTATTACGTTTCCGCGCGAAAAATTTCTACGTCTTCTCGGATATGTTGGGAATTGATTCGACGCTTTGTATTCTCCTTAGTGAGATACGGCGGTCATACTGTTCCCGATGCTAGGGTTCGGGAGCGGGGCGCTACAGGTGGTATCAGAGCCGAGGCTTCAGATCCGCCTTGAAAACGCAAGATTAACTAGATCACCTAGACATAAGTTATGATTTTTTTCCCCTAGAAACGACAATTATACCCCTAATAAATGAAGTAGAACTAAGCTATGATCGGGTTAAGGGAGGTGTGTGCCGATGGAGAGCTTTTCTTGTTAATTACCGCTTTACCACGCGATCAACTATTTACTTTATTTATTTTTGACTAACCTACGTACTTTTATGAACTCGAACTTAAGGAAAATGTCTCCAAGACGTGAGCCAGCAGGAAATAGAGGGCGCAGTGAAGATGACCATCAGGGTCAGGGGCTATCCCCCAAGTTCTTGCTGATACCCTAGCCACACTGACTACCCTGGTGGCTCAGCAGCAGGTGCAGATGGCTCACCTGCAACAACAGCAGGAGGAGCAGCAGCAGCAGGAGCAGCAGCAGCAGCCCCCACCACCACCACCCACGGGACTTCGATTCTTTTATAGGGAGATGCAGCATTCCCGAGTACTGATGTTAAGGGGCACGACACAGCCAGAGGAGGCTGAGATCTGGCTCCAGAATGTGACCGAGCAGTTGAGATTATTGCAGGTTCCTGATGACCTGAAGGTGGAGGTGGTCGTTTGATTTCTTGAAGGGTGATGCGAGGGGATGGTGGCTTAGCGTGCAGCGCCGGTTGACCCCTCAGTTGACTTGGACTCAGTTCAGAGAGAAGTATCAGAGGCACTACATTCCGGAGAGTGCCATACAGAGGAGGATGACTGAGTTCCAGCTACTTACTCAGGGGTCCATGACCGTGGACCAGTACGCGGAGAGATTTCATGCGCTGGGGAGATATATGCCTTCCGTTATGGATAACGAGAGGGCAAAGATGTCTAAATTCAAGACTGGACTAAGCCCTCGCATTCAGTCGTTGATCATTTGTGCTAGACCGGGGACTTTTGAGGATTTACTTGAGGTATGCCGGGATGTTGAGGGTGACCTCAGGAGGAGTACGGTAGACGATCGGACGAAGCGGCCACAAGAGGAGTACCGTTCCGGCAGACCTGGGAGATGGCTGAAGGTGCCCCGCCGCCAGCAGCTGGGGAGCTCTTTTCGACCACCGCAGCAGCAGAGACAGTTTACTCAGCCATTAGCCATCGAGGGACCGGCATCGACAGATGCACAGCCAGTGAGGACGGTGGCACCCACTACACCATGTGTCCATTGTGGGCGTTTTCATCCGGGTCAGTGCTGGAAGACCAGGGACGTTTGCTACGATGCGGCACCCCAAGGCACTTTGCCAGAGACTGCCCCGCGCATGGACAGGCACCCCACCACAGCAGAGGCAGACGCAGCAGAAGGAGATACCGAAGACTAATGCCTGAGTACATGTTCTTGCATACGCTGACGTCGAGGAAACCGGTGACGTCGTAGCAGGTACACCTTAATTCAGTATTAAAATTCTAGTTTCTTTAAATACCTTTCTTCATTGCGGTTATGTGTTATATGTATAACCCTGCACATGTTAGGTGAGGTATTTGTTAACAAGGTCCCAGCATACGTACTTTTCGATAGTGGAGCCAGACATTCATTCATCGCCAGGAGGTTTGTCAAAAGTTTGAATATTCCACCTGAATGGCTGGAGATTCCTTACCGGGTTCAAACTGCCGGTTATCTGGTGTTTGTATCGCACTACCAATATAAGGATTGTTCACTGGAGATTAATCAACTAGAATTTGCTGCAACTCTGATTCCGATCCAGATGCAAGATTTTGATGTTATTCTGGACATGGATTTTCTGGCTAAGTATCAGGCCACGATTGATTGTCGTCAGAGGCAGGTTAGCATGCAGACGCAGAGCAACCAGGAAACCATCTTTCAGGGGGATTTCAAGTTGCATAAAGCGCCCAAAAAGATTTACATGAGTGCAGCGCAGGCACATCAGGCATTGAGGAAAGGTAATCTATGTCTTCTTGTATATGCTATTGGTGTAGAAAAAGATGTACCCTCGATGGATTCAATACCAGGGGTGAATGAGTATAAGGATGTACTTCCCGATGAGTTGCCGGGACTACCGCCCAATCGGGAGGTAGAATTCGAGATTAATTTACTGCCCGGTGCTGAACCGATATCGAAGGCACCATACAGGATGGCTCCGGCTGAATTTAAGGAGCTGAAGGAACAATTGCAGGAGTTACTAGATCGGAAGTTCATTCGACCCAACGTCTCACCCTGGGGAGCTCCGGTCTTATTTGTGAAGAAGAAGGACGGCAGTATGAGGCTTTGCATTGATTATCGGGAGATTAATAAGATCACTATCAAGAATAAATATCTTCTACCCCGGATTGAGGACCTCTTCGATCAGTTAAAGGTACCCCCTCTAATCAATACAACTCACAATTCATATTATTATTTCTCCAATTAATTTTGCAACATTGGCATTCTTCAGTGCGCTAAAGTATTCTCCAAAATTGATCTTCGATCTGGATACCATCAATTGAGGATAAAAGCCGAGGACGTAGCAAAGACTGCTTTTCGCACTAGATATGGACACTACGAATTTTTGGTGATGCCATTCGATCTCACTAATGCTCCCGCAGCCTTCATGGATTTGATGAATACGGTGTTCAGGGACCAGCTTGATAAGTTTGTGGTGGTCTTTATCGATGATATATTAGTCTATTCTCCAGATGAGGAATCCCATGAAAAGCATCTGCGAGAGGTTCTGGATGTTCTCAGGAAGAATAAGTTATATGCTAAGTTTAGTAAGTGCGAGTTCTGGCTGAAGAGTGTTGCATTCTTGGGACACGTGGTCTCAGAGGAGGGAATTTCTGCAGATCCTAAGAAGATTGAGGCCATTATTGAATGGCCTAAACCGACTAATGTGACCGAAATGAGGAGTTTTCTAGGCTTGGCCGGCTACTATCAGAAGTTCGTTGAAGGATTCTCATCGATAGCAGTGCCTTTGAGCAGAATGATTCAGAAAAAGTCAAAGTTTGGACCGCTGAATGCGAGCGGAGCTTTGCAGAACTTAAGAGACGATTGACGACGGCCCCTATTCTTGCTCAACCCTCAGGCTCAGAAGGTTTTGTCATATATAGCGATGCATCGAAGAACGGATTAGGTAATGTATATGATTTCAAAGTTGAATTATACGCATTACAATGGTGGCCTAACTGTTTCTTTGCAGGATGTGTCCTTATGCAAAATGGCAGGGTCATCACGTATGCTTCGAGACAGCTAAAACCATACGAGCAGAATTATCCGACGCATGACCTGGAGTTAGCTGCAGTAGTCATCGCACTTAAGATTTGGCGTCATTATCCTTATGGAGTGAAGTGCGAAGTATTCATGGATCATATGAGTTTGAAGTATTTATTCACCCAGAAGGAGCTGAACATGCGTCAGAGAAGATGGCTTGAGCTTATAAAGGACTACGATTTGACTATCAGCTACCACCCAGGGAAAGCGAACCGAGTCGCGGATGCTCTGAGTAGAAAATCTAGCCATACCAGACAGAACCCGTTGGAGAGGGATATGGCAGAGTTGGACCTGGACATTGTGGATTCCACATTCAATGTTTTAGCGGCGCTGATTATCACTCCATCATTGATTGAGCAAATCAAAGAGGCGCAGAAAGGAGACGTAACACTTAGTGAGATTCGGAAGAGGATGATGACTAGTCAGGTTGATGGTTTTCGGACTCATGGCGATGGCAGTATGTGGTTTCAGGGTAGGCTGTGTGTTCCGGAGGTTGAGGATCTCAGAAGAGCAGTATTGAAGGAGGCGCATAACTCGAAGTTGTCTATTCATCCAGGTGCTACAAAAATGTATAATGGTTTGAAAAAGCATTATTGGTGGAGTGGAATGAAGAGACACATAGCAGAGTTTGTGAAGAGATGTCTGGTATGTCAGCAGGTCAAAGCAGAACACTAGAGACCAGGGGGTTTGTTGATGCCGTTAGAGATCCCTGAATGGAAGTGGGATCATGTAACTATGGATTTTGTGATGGGTCTTCCGAGGACTAGGAATGGTAATGACATGATCTGGGTGATTGTAGACCGTTTGACTAAGTCCGCTCATTTCCTACCAGTGCCGAATGATGTGACTTTGGAGAGGTTGGTTACACTCTATATCGACAACATCATCAATTTACATGGCATCCCAGTCAGTATTGTCTCCGACCGTGACTCAAAATTCACCTCCAGGTTCTGGTCAGTATGTCAGAAGAGAATGGGGACCGAGCTACGATTGAGTACTGCGTTTCACCCGCAGACAGATGGACAGTCGGAGAGAACCATACAGACGTTGGAGGATATGTTGAGAGCTTGCGCCATTGACTTCAAGGGGAACTGGGATAGTATGATCAAGTTGATAGAGTTCTCCTACAACAAAAGTCATCACAACGCCATCGGCATGGCACCATTTGAGGCGCTATATGGGCGTAAGTGCAGATCCCCTGTCCTTTGGGATGAAGTTGGAGAATGCGCTATCACTGGTCTAGAGTTGGTTGAGCAAACCAAGGAGAAGGTTAAGTTGATTCGGGAAAGGCTTAAGGTTGCTCAAGATAGAAGTAAAAGCTGGGCTGACTCGAAGAGGCGTCCGTTGAAGTTCTATGTTGGAGAAAAGGTCTACTTGAGAGTATCGCCTATGAAGGGTGTTGCGAGATTTGGTCTGAAGGGTAAGCTGAGGCCTCGGTACATTGGCCCTTATGAGGTGCTCGAAAGGATTGGTTCGTTAGTTTACCGTTTGGTATTACCCCTGGCGTTAGCTCAGGTGCACAATGTCATTCATGTTTCTCAGTTGAGAAAGTACGTTCCAGATCCAAGTCATGTACTGGACGCACCACCTATGAGAATCTGACCTGACACTTCATATGAAGAGACTCCTGTTTGGATTATCGACCGCAAGTACCAGGAGTTGATGAGGAGAACCATTCCATACGTTAAGGTGCAATGGAGCAATCACAGAGAGAACGAAGCAACTTGGGAGCTGGAGGATCAGATGCGCGAACGCTACCCCGAACTCTTTGACTAAGGTACATCGAGTCTCCTCAGTCTGTACGATTAAATTACGTCAAGTTTCGAGGACGAAACTTTTTGTAAGGTGGGTAGGATGTTATAGCCAAAAAAGGGGGTAGAAAATAAAAGGAAAGAAAATAAATATTTAAATAGGCAAAAGATAAGGATTAAATAAATAAGTAAAAAAAGGGGGATAATATGAGTTTAAATTAAGGGGTGTAACCTCCCCTCAATTTACGTGCATGACTGGGGGAAATTAAAAAGGGGATTGGGGGAGGGGAGCGTACACTCAGAGAAGGAACAAAAAAAAGAGGGGTTGAAATTTAAAGAAAAGAGAGAGGGCAGCCGCAGGGCACAGCAAGGGAAGGAAGAAGGGGAAAGAGAGAGAAGGAAAGAGAAGAAGGGGAAGGGAGAAAAGAAAGAGAAGGCAACCGGGTTAATTCCATTGCGTAGTTTGTTTACAAACCGGTAGGTTCCTTTTTTCCCCTCCAATTGGTACAAATTCAAGCATGCTCTAGTGATATTTTATGTGTTTTTGTTGTTTTGATTGTTGAATTTCATGGCATGTTGTTCAATCTGTGAAAAGCATGAAACTTGGACTCTGTGGAATGCGTATACTGTATTGCGTGGTTTGGATTTGATTTTAGGAAAAAATTTGATAATCAAAAATGTCACAATCTTTATATGATTAGGGTTTTTGTTTTTGTTTTTGGCCTTAGAATATGTTCTCATAGATTGGAAATAGGTGGAAACATAGATCGGAGTCGAAAAACGGACGCTGGAGGACGGCAGTGCATCTCATGCGCCGCCAGAAGAAGGCTGCGCATGGCCTTCACGCGCAGGCGTGGGCTGCACGCGCCTTTGGTGGCATGCGTAGTGAGAATCTGAAAAAAAATGTGTATATATATAATCGGATCGGACCAGACCAGGTGCAGGCAGGCCGGACGCTTAGCGGGCCGTCTGTCCCCTGGCCTGGCCTGTTTAATGGAAGCGTAAAAAAATTGCTGAGTCGACCGCGGGCCGGGCCAAAGGGCCAACGGACCGGGCCCTAGCTGGCCGGCCCAATTAACTAATATAAAAAAAGGGCGAAAAAGGGCATGGCGGCCCAGACCATATCGGCGGCCAGACTGAGGCTGGCGGGCTGGAGCCAGGCGGGCTTCGGCCTGCAAGGAATAAAATTTTTTTTTATAATAAATAGAAATTCTAAATTTATATTAATGTTATTTAATTGTTTTAAAATAGAAATAATTATAGGAAAAATATAAATAAATATCAGAAAATTATAAATAAATTCCAGAAATTATAAAATGCTGAAATTAAATTATTTCCAGTAAATTTCAGTGATTGTGATAATTTATTTAATTTGGATAATTAGGTAATAAATAGAAAAAAATAGGGAAAAATGAGGAAAAATATAGAAAATGCACGATAAAGGTATACAAGCCGTGGAAAAGTGGATTTGATGCCGGACAATGTTGAGTTAGCATTCGAGCAATAAATGAACCTAGATTGAGTGTCGGAGGATGGTGAGGATGGGCCAGGGGCCTCAGACGATTGTGTTTTTGCATTCATGGCACGTGCATTGCATTGATGGCGGGTCGTGATGTACGGGTCACGGACGCTCAGGATGGTGTACGGTGGCGGTGCCACGACACTCAGGATGGTGTGCGGTGGCGCGGCCACGCACACTCAGTATGGTGACTGTGGGGTGTATGACCTACAGCCACTCAGTAGGACCCGGGTTCATGCATTGCACGGTGTGGATATCGGCATTCTGTGTGACATGACTTTGTTGCGTGTGACATGCATAGTGGGACATACATCACGATGTTCCGCATTTTTTTACCTGGAGTGAATTACTTTTCCGTATTTTTTATAATGCTTATGTGATGTCATGTTTTATGTGCTATGTGTTATATCATTTTTGGATGCTTGTCTTGTACTACTTGGAGGCAGGTGCCTACTGAGTGATTTCTCCGTCACTCACCCCTACTCCCCCCTCCAGGTGAGTAGGTAGAGGCCTACGATTATGTCTTTGTTGCGGACGGGGCTGACACAATGGAGTGGGCAGACTGATGGCTGCATCTAGGACATGGGACGACCTTGCAGTCATTTGTTATTATTTTATTGGGATTTCATTAGTTACTATCCGAATTAGACCATTGACACATTAATGTTATTGTTAGTACTGGTTCAGTATTTTATTGAAATATTATCTTGTATTCATAGAACTTAATGAATGGTATTACGTTTCCGCGTGAAAAATTTCTACGTCTTCTCGGATATGTTGAAAATTGATTCGACGATTTGTATTCTCCTCAGTGAGATACGGCGAACGTACTATTCCCGATGCTAGGGTTCGGGAGTGGGGCTCTACACAAGGTGATTAGCACTTAATGTATTTGTGGTGTCAGAAGTCTTGTTCCGTCTAAGTTTCCTGCTAAGATCAAATAGTTCCTTTGTACAGGAATAATAATTCAGACCTGCTGATCACCAAGTGGAAAAACATGTTCCACTTAAGTTTCTTGTTTGAAAAAGATTCTCAGACCTGCTAAGATCAAATAATTCCTTTATATAGGAAGGATGATTCATACATACTAATTGTCAAGTGAAAAAACTTATTCTACTTAAGTCTCTTGCTTGCAGATATCAAATAGCTCCTTTGTATAGGAAGGAATACTCAGACCTGTTGATCATTAAGTGGGAAAATGATGATTAAGACATGCTTTAATCTTCAAATTGAAGTCCTACTTCAAGTAATTCCTTTGTAAAGGATTAAATTATGACCTTCTTAAAGAGATATTTTATATGACCGAATTTCTACTTTGAAATAAATGGCCAATAATGAATATGCAATTTGTACTTCATTTCTTTGAACGAAATTTACAAATATCATACATGAAAAGGTTTTAAATGGGATACATGCCAAGTGTTTGGTTGTACCAGCTAAAGTCCCTAACTTGTAAGCTCCTAATGGAAAAGCATTAATGATACAGTATAGACCTTCCCATATAGGATCTAATTTCTCGGATGGTCCGACCTAACTGGCTAAAGTTTTTTGAAAAATGAGATCTCTGAACTTGAAGAACTTGCACCCTACTGTGGCATTGTAATACTGAGAAATCAGGTTTTATACTATGCCATGCAGATTTGAGTTTGTTCTCTTTTTTCCTCCAATCCAGCCAGATTGAGAAGGAGATTTTAATCATTATCCTACTTGAAAGAAAAATGTGGTTGATGAAATGTTGATCTCAACTGGTTTCACTCGGGTCCATAGACCCAAAAAACAAAATATCTTTCGTAGAAGTGGAAGAAGTTGCACAATAAACCTATATGATATTGAAGGTTCATTAACCCATCATGTTCTTACTCGTTCCAACTGCCTTTTTATTCAATTCTTCAGATTTTGGTTCAATGACACTGCTTGACATTTGGCTTAAGGATGAGCCACCAAAGTGAAATGTTGCATAATATCCAGGTATGCTTGACCCTTGGCTTTAACTAAGTCCTCAGCAAATTTCGTTACATTGTCGAAAACCATCATCTTTGGTAGTCCGAAGTAGCATATGATATGTCTTATTGGAATTTCTTCACATTATTCTATGCTATCATTAGAGGCTCTGTCTCAGTCCACTTAATGAAGTAGTCAACAGCAATAATAAGATATTAACATGGAAGAGCTCCACCTTGCTCAACTCCCTACTAAACGAATGGCCATGGACTGATGATAAGAATCATCTCTTGATTGAGAACATAGGTTAATGGTGCATAAACCTGGCATGCTTGACATTTCTTCACCAGAACGTCTCGGTGTAAGGTCGGTCAATAGTAACCAAATATTAAGAACTTTTGAGCTAAGGACCTTGACCTAAAATGAATTTTGCTAATTTCTATATGAGTCTCTCTAGAGATGTATTCTCATTTTTCTTCTCAGACGCACTTCAAGCATGGTTTGGAGAATATTTTCTTTGAAGGACTCTATTGAAGAGAGCGTAGCTGATCGCTCTTACAAAAATCTTTTGAGTCCCTTGCCCGTCTCACGAATAAACTCTATTCCTTAAGAAGCTTACAATTTTGTCCATCCAATTATTCTGATAGTCAACTTGAAGCACCTCAGATTGCTCATAAGCTCGATGCTCAATAATCTTCACCACAATTTTCTTACCCAACACTGTAGGAGTTGAATATGCTAAATGAGAGAATGTGTTGGCTCTCTTATTTGTGGAGCGAGAAATGTGTTTGATTTCAAAATTTTCAAACGTAGCCTTGAGCTGCTCGGACATTTTTAAGTATCGCTTCATTTGATCATCCTTTTCCTTGCAATCTCCATTTACCAGTCAACATTAAGTTGATAATTACTATGCAGTTTAACTTTTTCAACCTCCAATTTTCATCTGAGGCTCAAGCCAACGATCAGGACTTCATATTTGATTTTGTTGTTGGTTGTTCTAAAGTCGAACCTCAGTGCAAATTCTTTCTCTTTTGGACTTGCAATTAGGAGTCATGTTTCACTGCCATCTTGGGATGATGCCTATCGGAGTCGATGATCCTTTGATACTCTAGGGGCTGCTCACCCGCTACAGAAATTTCTTGAGAGATGAACTCGGCCAGCCTTTGATCTTTTATTGAAGTTTGAGTTCGACAATCGAGAGCATACTCGGCTAATTCCAAAATCCAATTGCTTCAAAGGTTGATCCGTTATAAGCACGATAAGATGAACTTGAAAAGATGATATGAGTTTTCTTGCTGCTGTAACCAATGCAAAGACTATTTTTTGGCATTCCTATATATGATCTCAAGTCCATGTAAAGCTTTGATGACAAAGTAAATTAGACTTTGAACATTGTCCTTTTCTTTGAGTACAACTGCACTAACTCCCTCATGTCAAATATCCAAATATATGTATAGCACCTCACCAGGGATTGCTGAGATCAGCGTTGGCAGCTATTCCAAATAATGTCATCAAAACCTGTTGAAACTTATTGCCCTACTTGGTGAGGTCAAAGAAGCTAAATTACATACAGAGATGTGCAGCGGGATGGAGATGGAGGAAGCACGTCTATTGTGTTTTGCATGACCTTATTGTTGGCCTACATGGTTTGTAAATGGTGTATACTTTGTTTATTATATGTTGGAGTTATTTTAGAATGTTTTGAAAGTGTTAAATATACGAGTTTGCATTGTGAATGATTTCAAATGATTTCGTTAGGATTTCAAAAGTGTTAAATCCTTTTTTAGGATTTCATTAGGATGATCCCTGGATGGTTATTTGCTGATATCTCTCTCATATGAGGTTGTATTGTTAATGATTTCAAATGATATTTATAGCTTACACCATATACAACTTTTAGGAGATATCATTGACAAATTCGTCCTCTAAAAGGAGCATAATCTGTATACAAATTAGAAATGTGTAGAATCCTAATTGGAGCAGGAGTCATATGTACACTTTGACCAGTTGATAGTTATTTGACCATATATTGAGCTATAAGCCACGGATTGATATGATTCAAATTGGATTAGAAAGCTAAAATCAGTGGCTCAAGAGGAGAATATCTTCAGAAGCAGCTTTTAGAAAGACAAAAAATGCATCACAATTTCGATGTAAATTGCAGTCATAGTTTAAGTAAGATTCTTGTAGTTTCCTAACTAGTTGAGGTTTCTTGGTTGTATTTTCTATACAAAACTCCTTGTAGCGTCATTATTGATCAGAGATGAATAAAATATGATATAATTTTCGGCCAAGTGCTGTTTGCAAGAGGATTGTTGTGTTTCTTGATCATTGATCAAGGTTTAAGATTCTTATCAGTGTATTGACTAGACGTTGTGGTGAATTCAAATTCAACCAATTCAAGTCATGTCTCAAGGGTGGGAACATGCATAATCTGGTCGTAGGAGAATCTTTGATCATATCCAAAAAGAATTCACACGATTTCAAGGGAAGTACATCTCTTTATTACTCGAATAAGGTATTCTTAGAGATAACCCGTTAGATAAAGGGAAAGATCGTATCTTGCGTCATCAAACAGACATCACTACTGGAGAAAATATTTTTTTTTCCAAAACCTGGAAGGAATAGAGTGATCTTTGTGCTGACATGGGAAAAATATATTGAAAGATGCGCTTCTTCTGGTCAGTTTTTGCACCTCCTTCACATTCCAAGGTGAATGCATAAACTTTAAAGCTTCGACTTTGTTAGGTTTGTCTGAATCCTTTCTTTTGATACCATGTACCATAAGAATTTTCTCATGCAGACTCGAACATGTACTATTTGGGGCTTAACATCATCCTAGAGTATCGGAAGATGACAAAAAAATTTTCTTAAATTTTGAATGTACACATCAAGAGTCTTACTCTTGTTTAGCACATCTATGAAAACCTCCATGGTTTTGCTGATATGATCTTGTAAATCTACAAAAACTCATGCTGACATACAGTGGGGATACTACTACCTCCAATTCAATAAAGGCCAGCCTACCAAGCAGATTTGTTGGTTGCACTACTAGTCCAGAAAAACAAAAAGCAGAGTTGATCCGGAGCGTAATGAGTTATCCTTCAACCCCAAGGTTTGAAAAATATTTTAGTTCACGATGTTGGTTGCGCTGCTTGTATCACGGTAAAATTGGCGCAGTTTCATGGTGTAGTCTAGAGCTAAGTTGATAGAGATAATAACCACCAATCGTTCATTATCATATCCCAACAAGATAGTATCTTCTGGCTCGTATGTCACCTCATTTGATAAGTTACCTTATTTTTAAATGGCTTATCCAAAGTCTTTGCGCCCTTAGGTTCTGACCTTCACTTCGGCAAACCAGGTCCACTAGAGATTGTATATATTAGGCATTCACATGATGTTGACGGACAGCATCAGGATCAACTTCTTCATCTTGTCGGTGTGCCGGTGAGCCTGATCTTCTCAGTAGTTTTCCTTAAGACGAGGTCGACAGAAATTGAGACGACAATTCAATCTTGATCTTGGGTCATAAAACTGTTTGAGATGGCCTCTTTTTAAATAGTATCCAATTGCTCTCACTAAATGTCTGTAATTTTTAGTGTCAGAGCCGAGGTCTTGTGGTGCTTGCAGTACAATTTAAGATCCTTGTTGGACCTTGGACCTGTCAATTGTTGCTGATCTTTCTGCAATCTATTTTTCTCTATGACGGATAAAATGAGTTCTTTGGAGGAAATAGAAGTAATCTTTCCTTACCTTTCCTCCTAATCGACCAAAGGCAATGCGTTTGTCCTTTGACTCTTTTCGAGCCTCTTTTCTCGCTCTTCTCGACCTGTCTTTCTGCAAGTCTGCTCGGCCTTTTTCTTTAGTCTGTTTGCCTCTTTACCTCAGATAAACTGTTCAGCTCTCTTCAAACATGTCCTGAGAGATTTGGGATTCTCTTCGGCAAGGTGGTACAACAAACGACTTGGTCTCAACACATTTATAAATGAGGCGACCAAAACTCCATCATTGCGGTCTCCTACCTCGAGAGACTCATTTGTAAACCTGTGCATGTAGTGAGGCACTGACTCCTACGGTCCTTGCTTAAACGACATGAAATGAAAGGAATTTTTCACAAAGGGTTTCAAATACGAATTGGGCCTTGAATATCTGTGCTGGCTGTATGTACAAATAGAAAGATTGCGATGGCAACTCCTGAAACTATATGTAGCTTTTCCTTCTTAAATACACAAGAAAAGTTTTACACTTTAAGGAATGTGACGCCTTCTTCAGATTAATGCTTGGTTAAGGATAAAAATTACGATGAAACATCATAATAGGCTAACGATATTGTGTTTTGGTCAATTGAAAATGATACTACAGGTTTTGAAAAATGGATAAATTACTAGAAGCTCTATCTTAAGTGTGTACTTTTAAAAGATCCGACAACTTCAACAGATGATTGGAAGGAAAAGATATAGTCCAACTTGATAGTATAAATCAAATGGCAAATACCATACATGGCTAAACGTGCCCGGGATATAATTCATTTAAATATATATATATATATATATATATATATATATATATATATATATATTTTATGAAAGATGATTTTATTGAATGCCTCACGTATGGCGGAGGAATACCATATTAAAAGTATCTGAGTATGAAAAAAGGTGATACAAATCGCTAATGATTGAGCTTCTCTAGTCGTATATGATATGCCGCATTAAAACCTTGCCAAGTAAAACCACCCTTCTGGATAAACCTTGGCGAAGGAAAAAGCGTACATATTTATACGGCCGGGAATAGCGCCTAGTCTGTATGTGAAAAAATACATGTAAGGATTTGTGCTGAAAACCATAATATTAAGGAACCAAGTGTTATTCCTTGAACCCAATGTTGCTGAGATTCCGCGCCTCGATGATGTTGTAGTGCTGCAATTGATAATGCATATGGTATAGCTGAATGAGATGTCGCTGAGAGAGGAGATGTTAGGACATAACTCCAGAACAATGAAGCTGCCGCGTGTGGATGATGCCCCATCTTTGCCGTGTACCTCATGAGAGCACAAAAGAGCAGTTAGGAGTAACAAAGTGATAGTTTGAGGTAGCAAAGGTGATGGAATCCAGACCATACCGAAGCCGTCTTGGCATGAGTTCAACCAAGACGACAAAACGTAGTAGGAGCCAATGTATAGTTGTTCATTAAATCGCTGGACTATGTTTATGAGACTCCATGTTGTCTTCGTAAGCACCCGCCACCATGGTAAAGCAGGCACAACAGAAAAAATGAGGTAATAATTAATATAAGAGAGGTGTATGGAATGAGTATCAGACATAGTGAGCATATATATATGAATAATAGACGCACCAATGTTGCATGTGTTCGAGAACACCGGCAACTATATGGAGATTGTGCTGACATGTATCACAGTTAGAATGTTGGCAGATGGAGATCCATGTATAAGGCGCCACGCCTCACACGGTAGTTCATGGGCTGAATTATAGAGCTGCATACCAGAAGAACGGTAGCCGTATCTTGCCAGTCTGTGTGATGCCAAATTTGCTTTTCTTGGACAATATTGGATTGTTGAGCTCTTAAGCGTAACGAACTGAGCTGCACGTGTGACGTCTGATGCCAATATGCCTGTGATACGCCCATTATCAGCCAGCAGATTAATCAGATTTTGATAGTCTGTTTCCACTACAAGGCTGTCATAATGCTGCGCGTAGTACATCAATGCCATTGTCATAGCTTGGGCCTCCGCCCTTAGAGGGCTCAAAAGAGGAAGCGGAAAGCATATGGGCGAAAGAAACAAGCCTTGGTCTGTTCGAAGTACAGCTCCTCCTGCCGACATTTTCTGTCCTACCGTGGCGTCAACGTTTAGTTTTAGTTTGGCCGATCGAGGGAATTGCCATCGAACTATAGTGACTCTCTTCATGCGCAATGGAGGGGAGAAGTGTTGAGCCACAAGATGTTGAATATTTTGGGCAAACTTTTTCCCATTAATTGAGCAGCACGATGTATATATCGCCCCTTTTATTTTTGTATATAGCCGGTCGTAAGCGAATGGTTCATCTCCAAACCTGCATGAGGCGTACATCTTCCATATTTCCCAAATGACAATGGACGGAACAATTGCTTGAAGTTGACCCGCCATTGTTTTTGTTGAAGACAAATGCCACCATCGGAGTAAATGGCTTTTGACTGTGCGTGAAATAGGCATTGGGCCATTGAACGTGATGGACATTTCAATCCAAAGAGGTCGAATGATTGAGCAATGTAAAAATACATGATCTTGAAGGTCATGGGATTGACGGAAAAAAACACACTGAGAGGGATAAGATGTTATCCAGCCACGAAGGTTGTCTACCATTGGAAGAGAGTGCGTCCAAAGACGCCAAAAAAAATTTTCTGACCTGGATGTGAGGTCCTCCACCAAATATACCTTGTCTCAGCTTTGGGGGGATGATCCGAGAGCAAAGAGTAAGCTGAGCGAATGGAGAATTGACCATACTCCTCTGGTGTCCAATGCAACATGCCGTTGATGGTAGAAGTATGCGCCTCCATAAACTCAGTTTATGCGACTGATTCGTTTCCTTGTTGATGAATCATAGATATGAGAATAGATAGAAGAACGACGACCATATTTGGATCTACAAAATCCTGCCCAAAGGGTGTTCGAGTGAAAATACTTCAACGATACTTGACAATCATACGCGTGTTGGACATGCGAAAGATAGCGGATGCTTAGACCATCAGCATCAGCTGATCGACATACAGAAGGCCAGGGCTGCCAGGGATGCCGTCCTTTCCAAAGAAAGGAAGCCATTCTCCTATTCAAGATATTTATGACTCCTTTTGGCAGTCTGGAACTGGCAATTAGATGAGTTGGCAACGTATTGAGCACATGTTTGATGAGAATGAGTCTGCCCACCATAGATAAGAAATCCGTCGACCAAGACGATAGTTTAGCATCAAAGTGATCAAGAAGATTGGAACAATATCTGGCTTTATTTATCCCCTTGTACAAGTATGACCCCAAATACTTTATAGGTAGCGAAGTGGATCTCATCCCTAATGTCGTCGAGGAATGCGATACCGAAACCCCCTGTCCCGCAACAAACTGACTTTTGTGATAGTTGACAAGCTGGCCCGAAGCTTGCTGATAGCATCTAAGAATTTTCGAAATTTTGATAAGTTGCGTGAAGGACCATTAAGGAAGATTAATAAGTCATCGACGAATCCCAAATAAGAGACATAAGGTGTGCGGCCTGCCTTGAAGCCCAGAATACGGCCTGCATGTATATTATGATTTAAGCCTCTTGCAAATCCTTCAGAAGATAGAATAAATAGGAGAGAAGATAAGGGGTCTCCCTGCTTCATCCCTCTACCAATGGAAAACGACTCCGTCAGAGAACCATTTAGGAGAATAGAAAATGTTGTGTCGCTTAAGTTGTTGATAATGATGCGAACCAGGAGCGCATCCACACCCATACATTGCAACAACTGATGGAGATACTTCCAACTCACCCGGTCAAAAGCCTTGGCCATATCCAATTTGATGAGAACCTGTCCTCCTCTTGTTTGCTTGTCTAATACGTGAACCATTTCCTGTGCCAACAGGACTTGTTCTGTAATGTCTCGGCCTTTCATAAAACCTGCATGTTCTGGCAATATAAGTCTTGGCAAAATACATCCCAATCTCGTAGCTAGCAGCCTTGTGATAGTCTTGGAGATAAAATTAGTAAGGCATATCGGCCGATAGTCTGCAAAGGTTTGAGGATTACTAACCTTCGGTATAAGAATAATTGATGCAGCTGCTACTGTCCTTGGCATTCCAATACCCAAGTAAAATTCTTGAACTGCTTTGTGGACATCATTCTGTATTTGGTGCCAAAATCGCATGTAAAAAGATCTGGGATAGCCATCCGGGCCGGCTGCACTTGTGGGACTAAGATCCCATACTGCTGCCTTTACCTCTGATAGTAGTGGAATCGCCTTCAACATGCTGTTATCATCTACCGTAATCAGAGGCGGTATATGTTGAAGAATTAATTCACAATCTATAACTGGCTCCTCAGCAAAGAGATGAGAGAAGTAGCTAATAGCCTCAGCTTCAATGTCACTTAGCTGATCAAGCTCAGTTCTGTCTTGCTTCATGATCCGGCGGATTATCTGGCTGCTTCGTTTGTGTTTAACCGTCTGATGGAAAAAGGAGGTGTTAGCATCACCTTCCTTCAACCACTTAATGTTAGCCTTCTGTTTCCAGTAAAGAAAGGCCAGTTTTTGAGCAAGGTGTAACTCAGCGATGCGTTTGTGATACAGTGCTTGCGCAGAATCTGTTGGGTTGGCGTCATAAGATTGTTTTGCGGATTTAACTTCTGTTTCTGCCTGAGACACTGCGTCGAAGATGTTGCCAAATGTATCTCTATTCCACTGTCGTAAGTCCTTACGTAAAAGAGATAACTTGCGATTGAAACCCCACATTCCGCCTACTGTTGGGTATGATTGCCATCTGTGTGTTACAAATTCATCAAAATCCGCATGTGTTGCCCACGCATCTAAATAGCGAAAGAGAGATGGTGTTCGGGGGACATCCGAATCACATGTTAAGAGCAAAGGAGAATGATCCGAAGTGGCTCGGGACAGATGTTGAACTTGCATAAATGGAAAAATATCAACCAAGGAAGTGGAACTCAAAAAACGATCAAGACGGTGCCACACACGGCCTAGACCATGACCATCAGACCATGTGAAACGCGAACCTTGAAACTGTATTTCCTGTAACTGACAATGCTGAATAAAATCATTGAAGTCTTGCAAAATGCGTAATGATGGCTGCGACCTACCCCGGTGTTCTTCCAGCGACCTAAATGTGTTAAAATCTCCGCCGATAAGCCATGGGATGGTGAGTGTCGTACAAAACTGCCTTAGTTCATCCAACAATATATGCCGCTGTAGAATAGAATGCCGGCCAAAAACACCTGTTAACCAAAAACAATCTCCGGTGGCCTGCCATTGGAACTTTATGGAGTGATGTTGATTTCCACATTGTTCCTCTTCCAAAGTGAGAAACGAACCCTTCCAAAAAAACCATAGTTGGTCATTACAAACGGATATAGCATTAGAGAAACCAAATTGTAACTGATATGATTGTAAAGCAGTTGGTGTTAGCTTTGGTTCAATGACAACGAGTAGATATACTTTATGCTTGCAAACTAGTGAGAGTAATCTATTAAATGAGTTACGAATTCCTCGCACATTCCATAACAGAATATTCATTGAGATAGAGCATCAAAAGAATTTGAGATCTGCACTGCATGTAACCTGGTTAGGCTGGGAAACGTGGGTTGAGTCCGCCTTAGTATCCGGGGCCCCTGGCTCAGATTGTTGTCGGGGGGATCAACTGCTGGGTGCGCAGCAGAATTTGGGCCTACGATAGTGGCCTCTGATATGTTGGCAATATTGTCAGCGGAGGGAATCCCTGTTTGATGTTCATTAGAGTGTGAGTCAACATAAGTGGCTTCAATCTAGTTTGTGATGTTCTCTGTACAACTACGATCCAGCTCATCAATTCGTGGGTCTACTTCCGTATCCGAGAGAGAGTCAGTACATGCGGCTTCTGGGATTTCCCCTATTATGCTATCATCAACACCTTTTAATCGTGATGTATCCTGAATATTAGATACAGCATTGACTGCGGCCATGTCTGGCGAAGGCGGTATCAGAAAGGCTTGTGCTTCGGTTATGGTTTGATGTTGAGGCAAATCTTTTGCATGATGTTCATCTGTTGCGATTTGCGGATTTGGAATTGAAGAACTAATTTTTTTCGGGGTCCAGTGTTGTTTCTTTGAGGTATTTATTTGTTTTGACATGGGAATTTCCATTGGCCTGTCTTCTGTCACATGCGGCTGCGTAGGGTTTTCTTTGTCGCAGTCTGTTGTTACATGTCCGAGCTTATAGCAAGATGAGCAGTATTTTGGCAAATCTTCATATTCAACGGTCTGCATGATTACTCTAGATGATGTCTGGATGAATACCCGTTGAGGTAGCTCTTTAGAGACGTCCAACTCAATACACACTCGTGCTACAGATGGATGGTTCATCATTCCCATCGCTGTATCCAATTTAAGCGGCGTACCTAGCATTGCTGCGACTTGAAAGAGTGCGTCTGTGCGATGAATGTGGATAGGAAGGCCCAGGAACGTGACCCAAATTGGGACAATCGGCACTTCCACTGCAGGATCATAGTCTGGAGTCCATTTTGTGATTCTCATTTGTTTACCAGAAATGATCCATCCTCTTCTGAAAAAAACATCGTATGTAATCCTGTTCTTGATCAAAATGATGAACGATGTAGGTGGGATCCAAAAGCCCCACCTTTACCGCCCTGTGAATCCAATACGATCAATGGCTGAACGGATTGTAGCTAACGGCGGACGGCCGTACCAAAATGTGCCTACCAATTTGAACCGGTACGGGGCTGCCAAAGAGATGATTTCTTCATCCGTGAATGAGATCATTGGGCTGCCCTTGTATTTCTGAATGGCTTTCGGTTGAACGTGGATTGTGGATGCCAAAAGTGAGGCGAAAGAGCGTTTTGGTGAATCTGGGTTGGCCGCAACAGCGGCAGATGGTGCAGCCATATGGCATAGGTTGTTGGTTGTGGGCTGATTAAGGAAAGAGTAGAAATTGCAGGCTATGGAGATGGACGAGGAAGGTGACGGCGATGGCGGCTACGCCGCCAGCCATGATCGCGATCGCACAGAGGGCAGCATCAGCATATTATACATATATATATATATATACACACACATATATATATATACATATACACATACACACAGATTTACATATATGTATGTGTACGTGTATATGTGTGTGTGCGTATATACACACACACATAGATATACATATATTTACGTATTCATATATATATATATGTATATGTGTGTGTATGTATATCTATGTATATGAAAATATGCACACACACATATACCTTTTTTTTAAGCAAAAAGATGATGTGTTATAAAATAGCCTCGCTTATGGCGGAGGAGAAAGCCTTATTACAACAATGTATGCGAAGTCATCATATGAAAACAAGTAATAGAGGTACATGTGGATAGTGAAAGTGCAACAATATATGATATGTCGCATTAAAACCTTGCCATGTAAAACCACCCTTGTGGATAAAACCATGGCGAAGGAAAAAGCGTGCATATTTATATTGTTGCAAAACTGACACTGTACAATCCCCCTTATAACGTATAAAGAAATATCAAAGTCAGTGAAAGATGCTAGAAGCAGGAGGGCGATGCTCCAAAGAAGCAAGCTAGGAATCACCATTGGCTGTAGTGCGAAATGTTGGCAGCGTGAAGTCCGTCAGGATTATTCCTCGAATGTGCGATGGCAATGACGTTAGTGTGGAATACGATGTAAGCTTTGTTGCCCGTGATCCTTCTTGAGGCAAAAAATGCGCTGCCTGATTTACCTCCCGTGGAGCATAACATATATTAAGCGATGATGCAGCAAAAAATGCCCGTAGTCGTGCAAGATCTGGGGCCAACGGAGTCGAAGTGCGGATGAGTGAAAGTAACTGCTGACAATCTACCTCAACATCAACTTTGCCATATCTAGGTAGATAATGTAGAAGTGAAAGTAAAACTGCTTGCGCCTCTACTCGAACAGGATAATCATGCCGTAATGGAAAAGAGATTGCATGTATAAGGGAGCCGTGTGCATCACGTAAGACTGCGCCACCACCTGCTGTTGTGTGGCCAAAAGAAGCATCAGTATTCAACTTCAACCTTCCTGTTGGCGGCGGGCACCAACGAACAATACAAAGCCGAGGCGAGCGAAGAGGAGGTGATAGCCCATTACTGATTAAACGTGGAATATTCGACACAATTTTTGTACCATTTTGAGATTTAGCCCACAGAAACATATCGAGCCGTATATTCTTGAGGAGCATTCTTTGAGACCAAGATCCATCACCAAACACCATCTCTGCATACATCTTCCATATATTCCAATTAAGAACACCAAGATAAATGCGCTGCATATGCCCAAGAAATCCACCTGAAGATTCCAACCATAACGATACAAGGAAACTGCGCCATCCAGTAGCTTGATACGCTCGGATATCAAGCAGATCATTAAAGTAATGTCGAACAGGACTTATTTGAGAGCAGTGGTAAAATATGTGATCGCGAGTGGCTGACTCCACGCGGCAAAATGGGCATATGCTTGGGAGTACTTGAATGAAACGAGATAGGACATCTGGTAAAGGCAGCGTTTTATGCAAAAGTTTCCAAAGGAATACCTGAATCATTAGATGTTGACGTGGCATCCAGACTATTTGATTAGACAGCCGCTGTGTAGCCATTGTTCGAAAGGCATCATATGCATGCCGCATAAGAAATTGGCCCGTGGAAGTCGGCCAAACTGGTACGCCATCAGACCATTGCACTAGTGGCTGACATTGTGAATGAATGCGACAAATGCGCTTCCAACCAAGTGAATCATATAGACGTGGAACAAATGTCTCATTTCTACGATAGCGCAATCGCATATATGCCCCCCACAATGTTGTACTGACATGATATTGCCACCATATTTTAGCTGCATAGGCGCGCTGAATTACAGCCAGACTTCGAATATTCAGACCACCCTCATTCTTCGTGCAACAAACAGTGGTCCATTTTAGCCACTGACGATGATCTGGCCCCCAAAGGAATATAGCAAAACGCCTTTCCAAAGATTTAACAATGCTACGTGGTATAGAGGAAGCAGCAAGAACATGCAGAGGAATGGATAGTAGGACTGATCGTATGAGCACTATTCTACCAGCAAAACTTAACAACTTCGCATGCCAACCATTTAATTTAGAATCCACATGTTGCAGTAAGACTAGGCAGTGATAAGAGCGTGTAATACCTTTATGAAGATAGGAACCCAAATACTTCATTGGGAGAGTAGACTGCCGCATACCTAGAAGCGCAGTAAATGTATGGCGCTGCGAAACAGGAACTGCATCCGAATATACCACCGAGCTTTTATGCCAATTTACTGCTTGCCCCGAAACTCTTTCATAAGTAGATAGAAAGTGCTTGAAATTACGTAAATTTCGCCTGCTTGCAGCAAGAAATATAAGCAAATCGTCTGCATATGAGAGATGAGTGATGGTCATCGGGATGTGGCCTATGGTGTACGGCAAAAGAACTTCTTGAGTTACCATGCGCTTTAGACAACGACTAAACCCTTCTGCCGCCATAATAAACAGTAGAGGCGAAAGAGGATCACCCTGCTTAACTCCTCTCGTAGGCCTAAAGAACCCCTTCGGCATGCCATTAACCAAAATTGAAATATGTGTGCCCTCCAAGTGATTTAGAACTAAGGTGATAAACAATGAGGAGAAGCCAAAACTCTGCATGATAGATTTTAAGTACTGCCAATTTACTCGATCAAAGGCTTTTGCCATATCCAACTTAAGTAAAACTTTGTTTGGACGTGTACCTTTATCTAACCAATGAATTAATTCATTGGCTAATAAGACTTGCTCCGTAATGCCTCGTCCTTTTTGAAATCCTGCCTGCTCTGGAGAAATAATCTTGGGTAGTAGATTGTTCAGTCGTGTGGCCAGAATGCGTGTTTGTATCTTGCTCATGAAGGTAGATAATGCAATAGGCCGAAAATCATTGAAGGTGCGTTGTGATTCGCCTTTGGGTATCAACACAATCATCGAATGAGCCATGGCACGTGGGACTGGAAAACCTAGAAAATATTCTTGCACCGCTTTATATACATCCATGCAAATAACCTCCCAACAGGTACGAAAAAACCAGCCATTAAATCCATCCGGACCCGCAGCACTGTGAGGATCCAAACTCCAAACAGCCGATTTTACTTCATCTAAAGACGGAATAGCTGTGAGCATGAAGTTATCGTCTGGAGTAACCACCGATGGGATTGAGGATAGGAATGTTGTGGCATCATCTACAGGCTGGGCTGTGAACATGCGTGTGAAGTGCTCTACTGCTGCACACACACACATACCTATATATATATATATATATATATATATATATATATATATGTATGTATGTATGTATATATGTATGTATGTATATATGTATGTATGTATATATGTGTGTATATGTGTATATATATGAATATATGTATACATATATATACGTATACATATATACACGTATATGTGTATATACAGTAGCATATATCGAATAATTTTCTTACCTTCATTAACATGTGAAAAGGAAAGACCTCCATTATCAGCTTCATCATCAACATTGTTGCCCAACACCACCACCCCTGTGCCCAACCCTGTGGCAGCCATTTCTTTTTCTCTCCACCATTCTCCTTCCGCACCCAGCATTCTGACGCTTCCCTCTATCCTCCACCAACATCTCGCTCCTCCCTGCTTCTAAAACAGACGTCCAACCATAACAAATATTGTTGGGGAACAATCAACCAGATGTCCACGTGTCCTCTATTTTAGAAACTTGGTTCAAATCCTTTCTCCAATCTTTTTTCTTTTTGCTACAAAATCAGCCGGATGTCCTGGGTTTTGTCAACCTGTACAAAGCCAATTTCAAAAAAGAAAAAAAGAAAGAGAGAAAATCATGCTGGATGTATGTCAAGACAATCTTATCACTCTATCTCTGTTTTGCTGATGGCTTAGTCATCTTTGCAAAAGCAAATAATTCCTCAATACGAATGATAAGGGATAGGCTAACTACATTAGGTCAATGCTCTTAGTCTTTTGCCTAACCTATCTAAGTCCAGTTTCTTCATTGCGGGAGTGTCTAATTTTCAACCTTTACAATCTATCACTGGGTTTACCTTAGGACCTTTAGGTACTTGGGTGTTCAAATTGCGGGATACAAGCTGTAGACCTGCCATTACTCTCCATACATTTCAAAACTTTTGCAAAAAATAAATCTTTGGAAGTCTTCCTCCTTGTCTTATGCAGGCAGACTCCAGTTGATAAAATCCATACTCCAAGGAGTGCATTTTTTTGGCTTGGAGCTCTCCCCGTCCCAATTTCTGTTCTGGAACAAATTAACAGGATTTGAATGAATTTTCTCTGGGGTAATACTGACAAAGGAAATAGAAAGGCTTTAGTTGCATGGAAACATGTTTGTATGTCCAAAGATGAAGGTGGGTTAGGTGTTTTAAACCTCAAATCCTAGAACATTTCTTTATTGTCAAAACATATTTGAGATCTCCATTGAAAGAAAGACACTCTTTAAGTACAATGGATTAATCATAGATACAAGCTTTATGCTACCTTGTGGACTAGGCCGACTGTAAAATCGGACTCCCCATTGTTAAAAAACAGCTTCAGATTCTGGACTCCTAGTTCATTCGCAAGGTAGTATACAAGCTGCGATTTGCCTTCTTCAGCAATGTTGACTCATTGCAATCTAGCCAAGCGTGTGAGTGTTTCGGGCCTAAAGGACCAACATTCCCCTGGGCAGGTATAGTATGGGATTCCATTATAATGCCTAAATATACCTTATGTCTTTGGATGGCTGCCTTTAGAAAATGGCAAATCAGAGACAAAATGCGATTTATACAAGATCAGACCTGTGGGCTTTGTAGAGTTGACATTGAAAAATCAATAAATCTTTTGTTTCAATGTCCATTCGTAAAGCAATTCTAGCAATCCATCACTGCCTGGAATGGCATGCCCACTATCCTTCCCAACTTAATCAGAACTTAACTTATGCTAAAGCTAGGTTTTGAAATAAGTCACATAGATTTAAAGCTGTAAAATCTCTATTATTGCAGCAGTGTATTACATATGACAAGACAGGAACAAGAAAATATTTGAAGTCTTCGCTTTTATACCTAGAGATATAACTCGACTCATTTGTACACATGTGTATAGAGTCACACATAAATCTTACCTGCATTTGATCTCTTAGAAATATAGTATGACTTACTGCTTATAGTATTTTGTTTTTGCTAGCTGGTAGGCACATAGCATGTTATATGTCTAATGTACAGATTTCGTTATTGCATCTTTTCTGATGTTTTCTGTTTTTATTTGCGCATGGCAGCCTGTTGCATTTGCGTATTATATCTTTTTGCCTTGGCATTCTTAGCAAGCAGCTTGTTCTTTCGCTATTCAAGTCTAATGTATGGGCTGTATCTCCATTGCAGTGCATTTTTAGGGTCAAGGTCCCCCTTGATCGCTTGGTTATACTATTTATATTGTTTCCCAAAAAAGCTTCAACAGAAACACTAGATTAGGATACCGTAAATGAAAACTGCTTTCCATTTAAAAGTTCGGTACATACATCCTTTCTATGTATAATGTCTTACTACCGCTAATTAAGATAAATGATGATTACAAAGAATCAATAGTAAACACAATATTTGACTAGATCGTAATCCCACGATTGATACGTCTATGATTATGATTTGGTTAATTCGGTTTGACTTCCCATCACTCTCTTTCAAGTTAACTAGTGGGGTCTCCAATATCCAACTTGCATAGTGTGGAATCAATACCCTTTTGTGGCTTCTTTGGGAATTATGTCTGCTTATTGATATTCTAATTGTATGAATGGAAGCTCGATAACTCTTTCGATCCTCTCCTTTATAAAGTGTCAGTCAACCTCAACATATTTTGCCTTATCATGTTGTACTTGATTCTCTGATATCCAAATAGCCGCTGTGTTGCCACATATCAACTGGGTTGGATTCTTGAGCGGAAAGCCAATTTATGGCATTACCTTCTTAAGCCACATGACCTCCTAGGTCCCTTTGGCAATGCCTCTAAACTCAGCCATAGCACTGGATAGAGCCATTATTTTCTGCTTCTTGTCCATATCACTACATTTTCTCCAATTAATGCAGAGTACCCTGGTGTAGATCATCTATCATTTGGGTTACACGATCACTCAGCATCGATGAGGACCCACGTCCAGATGTCCATCCTTTTTCAAATATAATGCCTTGCTTAGTGTATGTTTTAAGTAACGTATAATCCTCATGGCTGCCTCTGTGTGTTGTTCCTAAGGCTAATGCATGAATTGACTTAAAAAGCCGACATCATATGTAATATAAGGCATGGAATGAGAGAGACTGTTCTTTGTTGGCCAACATAGCCCCTTCTTCCATCTTCAGTTTGTGATGCATCACCATCAGAGTATTGCTCAGCTTGTGGATGTAATTTTGTTGAGACATGAAGATCCCTTTTATTTTATTGGAGAACTTCAATTCTAAGAAATTTTTTTAGCCTCCCTAGATCTTTCATTTCAAATTTCATAAACATATTCTTCCTGAGCCACTTGATCTCTTTCATATCGCTCATTGTGATGATCATTATTATTTACATAGATTATCAAGCATGTAACCAAATGTCCCATTTATTTAAAATATCAAGGATGCTCAGCATTACACTATTTATACATGTTTTGCTTCGCCGCTCCCGTAAACCATCACGAGGGGACTGTTTGAGCTCGTAGAGCATTTTCTTCGAATTACATACTTCATCCCTTTTGAATTGTGCAGAAAACCTTGTTGCAGCCTCCATATAAACCTCCCCCTTTAGTTCTGTATGTAAAAGATTTTTTTACGTCAAACTGATGTAGCGCACAATCTTTATTAGCTGCAGAGAATAGAAACCTGATCCAATCGATTTTCACCACAAGTGAGAAAGTTTTTGAATAATCACTCCCATATGTCTGAATATACCCTTTTGCTACAAGGCTATCTTTGTATCGTTCAATGGTCCCAGCTGCCTTGTACTTGATAGTGAACATCCATATGCAACTAACTGGTTTTTTGTCTTTTGTAAGACACATTTTTCTCACGTCTGATTTTCTCGTAGGGCCTCCATCTCTATTTCTATGGCTGGTTTTCATTCAACTATGTGTCTCGCCTCTTGAACTATTCTGGAAAAAGATTTTGAAAGTAGTGTTGCCAAAAAAGCTTGAGCATTCTCCACAATTCTTCTCTGACCGCGTTCACTGGATATATAAACTTCTGAGATGCGCACCCCAGTTAGTATCGCTAAGGACGTGCCCCTTGTTATTCCTGGGGTCGGACAAATACTCCATGTTCCTTTATGCTGTCATGAGTGGGATCAGTAACAACAAGGTCGCATGAAATGTTACCAGGAAATTAGTCACTTACCTCTTGCTTGGTGACATCATCTAACTCGCTCAGTTTACATAGTCGCAGAACCATTGGGGTTTTGTGACCTATCTATTGGCTTAATATATAACCAGTCTATTGGCTCACTCGTTGACCCCTCTAAGTTCTAGACTCGCATCAAAGAGTACTTAGATTCGAGGAAAAGGCAATCCATCGTAACATGGATGCGCCGAGTGGTGGGATTATAACAATGATATCCTTTTTAATTAGTAGCATAAGCCACAAAAATACACTTCTCAACATAGGTTTGAGTTTACATCGGTCATTTTTGGGTATATGAATAAAGATGGAGAAACCAAATATTCAGAGAGAAAGTGTAAATAATGATGGAATCAGGGTTTGTGTAACAAGTGTTTGTAATGGTGTCTCTTGTTAAAGAATTTTCGCGAGCAGACAGTTTAGGAGGTAAGTAGTGGCTACAGCTTTCGGCCAAAAATCTTTAGGAATATGGGACTCAAGCATCATGGCACAAATCATTTCAAGAAATATTTGGTTTTCTCGTGCTATAACCCTATTTTGTTGGGGGTGTTATAAGAGTACTAAGAAAAGCACATGGGCTACTAGAGTATTGGTAAGTCTAAATGTAAACCGACGGGTTTTCACCCGAATGCAAGTTTCACACAACATATGAGTAGATTGTCGAGTAAATAAACTTGGAAACAGAAATTTTAGGTAACTGAAGGACGAATAACCTAGACGGAGATACATAGCCACAGTTGTCGGTGGACCATCCAGTGAGCGAGTATAAGCCGACCCTATTGAGCTACCATTTTAACAATGTATAGGCCTCCGCACTCAATACCACGTCTAATTATCTTCTTTTTGTAAATGTCCTATAAGAGACAAAAGTCAGGATATATCAGTACTACACAATGGAGAGCTTTTGTGACTTGACTAACGGATAACAACTTGGAAGATAACATCAAAACATACAACAACAACAACAATCATACTCGGTATATCCTAACGACAGCAAAAGCTATCGCTAAAGTCTGGGGAGGGTAAGAGACAGGCAAACAATACCTCCATCCCGAGGGATAGAGAGTTTGCTTCCACTGAGACCCTCGACTCCATATGTACCTGCATAGATAGTACAATAATAGGAATATGTACTAGTGAATGGATTTTATTAAATATAAATCAAAACCTTACGATATTAAAATAGTCAACAATGGATATGCACAAATAGTTGAAAGAAAAAGACCAAAACAAAAAAGTGCAAATCAATCTAAAGTGTAGAGACTATCTAATTCTCTAAGTATGCTCTAAGGTGCCCATATATCCTGTCTACTCCTCCTTCACCTTAATCCTCTGCCTCCATGACCTCCTATCCTGGACCATGTGCTACGTCACTCTCTATGTCCCCATCTTGTTGTACAAATGATCCTAAGTACTTGAACTTACTTACCTATGAGACCACTTGACCCTCGATGGGTGAGTTGGCTATTTTCATCGTCGGCTGCACCGCTGAAGTCGCAGTGCAGATACTCAGTCTTAGAACGACTAATCCTTAAGCCTTTTCTCTATATAGCACCTCGCCACTCTTCTAGTCTCATACACTGGTTATGTCTATTTTTCGCGACTAATACAATATCATCATCAAAAAGCATACACCATAGGACTATCTCTTAGATCAGTTTTGACAACTCATCTAAGACAACTGCAAAAAATGGGCTCAAAGCAGACCCTTGATGGAGGCCTATCTCTACCAGAAAGAAGTGCGTATTCCCTATAAGTGTATGAATGGTTGTTTTTGTCCTATCACACATATCCCTAATTATGTCTATATACTTCATAGGTATCCCTTTTGAATCCAGACTATCCAATGTCAGTCTATGTGGCACACTGTCATACGCTTTTTCAAGATCGTTGAAAACCATATGTAGATCGTGTTTCTTCTCCCTATACTTCTCTGTCAATCTCCTTAAAATGTGTATTACTTCCGCAGTTGACCGTCCTTTCATAAAAGCAAATTGGTTTACCATAACTTGAATTTCTCCCCTAATTCTAATGTCGGTTACTCTCTCCCATAACTTCATAGTATGACTTAGCAATTTAATACCCCTCTAATTCCCACAACACTGTGCGTCTCCTTTTTTCTATTATATAGGGACCACTACACTCCTTCTCCACTCATCTGCATTTTTTCCTATTTTGAAAATAAGGTTGAACAGAGTAGTTAGCCATTGAACCCCTTCCTCTTAAGCACTTCCACGCCTCAATAGATATGTTTTCCAGACCAGCTGCCTTAGCTCTTCCAATCTTCTTAAGTGCTATCTTCACCTCTCCTTGTGTGATGCTGCAACAATCGTAGGTATTCTGTTGTCGTTTTTGTGTAGTGCTATTTTCTTTTACTTCGTGGTCAACCATTACGCTATTAAAAAGGTTGTGAAAGTATGTTTGTCATTGCCTCTTGATGTCTTGTTCTTTGACTAAAACATGTCCATCTTCTCCCTTTATAAACTTCACGACTCCTAGGTCGTGCCTATTTCGATCTCTAACTTTTTCAATCTTGAATATATCACGCTCTCCGTCTTTTGTTTCTGATCTTTCATACATGCTTTTATAGGCTGCGTTCTTTCCCTCCGTCATTGCCTTTTTCGCCTCCTTCCTAGCGATTTTGTAGTTCTCTCTCACTCTCCCTTTCTCCTCCCCGTCTGTGTAGCTTAACACCTCTCTAAAACTCTTTTGCTTATTACTTATTTTTTGTTGCACATCCTCGTTCCACCACTACGAATCTTTATGTATGGTTGTCTTTCTTATTGTTACCCCAAGAGTTTCTCTTGCCGCGTGAGTAATGGTAGTCGAAATAGACTCTCACATCTCGTTTGTATCCTCAACTATTGAATATGATGTCGCCGAGACGACCTTGTATCTAAATATGTTAATTTTTTTGTCCTTTAAATTACCCCATCGAATCCTGGGTGGTAATTTTCTAACCCTCGTGGTCAGCTTTTGGCCTAAGGTTATAATTACTACTAGTAAACGATGTTGCGTCACTGCTGTCTCTCCTGGTATAACCTTGCAGTCCCTCCATAATTGTCGGTCTTCATGTCTCATCAGAAAATAATCGATTTGCATGTTACGTCCTCCGCTGCTAAAAGTGATCAGATGTGATTCCTTTTTCTTAAAGAACGAGTTTATAATACCTAGGTCATGGGCCACGACAAGGTCTAGTGGATCTCTACACCGCTCGTTTCTATTTCCATAGCCAAACTTGCCATGCGTTGGCTGAAAACCATCAGTATCCTTTCCAATGTGGCCATTAAAATCACCTCTTATACAAATTCGTTCCTCCCTAGGTATTGTCCTCAACACTACATCTGAGCAATCACAGAACTCATTCTTCTCTTATTCTACTAGTCCCACTTGGGGTGCGTAAGCGCAAATCACTGCCATCACCTCTTTGTTTAATACTAACTTCAGCAACATAAGTCTATCATTATATCTTATTACATAGATCACGTTCGCGTACAATTCTAAGTTTACTAGAAACCATATCCTATTTTTGGTCCCATCGGACCCCGTATAGAGCAACTTACATCCATTACACTCTTTACCTTTACTCCCCTTCCACTTAGTCTCTTGTAGGCATGCTACATCAATCATGCGCCCCTTAAGTACATCTACTAACTCTAACGATTTACCACTTAGAGTTCCTACATCCAAGAGGATATGCTTAAACTATCCTCCTTTTCCTTCCCCTTACCTACGTCCCTCTTTCTTAGACATGGTCTCACATAGAAGTCATATCTCCTACTATTAATGATTGCAACTGTGCACTTTCAAATACTAAAATAATCCCAATAATAGAATACCGAGTAAACCAATAGGATATTGCAAAAAATCAGTAGGATTATCCTTGATTAAACAACAATACAAAGACAATAAAAGAATTCCACATTCAAGAAATGAAAATATCAAGAAATTCGGTAGCTGAATGAAAACATCAAAACATATAACAGTTATTGAGTGTCAGTTGTGGAGAAAGGGCGATAATCTTCCCTCCTTGAATAGGAAGAATTTCTCCACTCACAGTTTTAACGAGAGATCTTGTAGGTGTAGTGAGTCAGGTAAAGTGTCATCGATCGTAGGCTATAGTATTAGTGGCTCCATAGTCAATAATCCAGTTGATAGATTTGTTTATGGTTGGCTAAGGCATGGGCTGTATTTGAAGAGCTTTGAGTAATTCGAAGGTTTTTTAACTCTGGTCGATTTATAAATTTGGTAAAGTTTGGGGGTTTGTCTGTAATTTTATAAAAGTTTTGGGTTTTTCTGCAATTTTAGCAAAGTTTTGGAATGAATTTTCAATATTCAGGACATCAGAAACTACACAATTAATTTTAGAAGGGACTTGAGTAAAATTAAAAGGGTTAATTACACATGTATCCAATCTTTTCCACAAAGTTTTAAGTAGCATCCGGACTTTCATTTAATTCGCTGAACGGCCATACTTATTAGGGAAATAGGCACATGACATCCTTACTGACGTCATAAAGGAAATTTTCATTTATTTTTTAAAAGTTTAAGAAAAAATAATTCAAAAATAAAAAACAAAACCCCACCCCCTCCATCGACCTCCCTCCCTATCAATCCACCTTCCTCCATCTTTATTTTCTTCCTCCATCTTCATCTTCTTCCTCCATTTTCATCTTCTTCCTCCACAATCCACCTTCCTCCATGTTCAAATGGTCAAAAAGGTAGAGAAAGGTTCTAATCAAGCTGTAAAAAGAAACGGAGGAAGGAAAAACTATCCACCTTCCTCCATGTTCAAATGGTCAAAAAGGTAGAGAAAGGTTCTAATCAAGCTGTAAAAAGAAACGGAGGAAGGAAAAACTAAGGAGAGAAAGAGAACAAAAAAACACCAATACCGCAGACATATATGGCAAACTATAAATTAATCCATTAATCATCTCAAATAAAATTAGCTGAATCAAGCAAGCCACCAGGTATCTTCGCTTGTTTTGAGATACAACATGCAACCTTCACCGCATTCTTTGAAGTATCAACTATTCCCTTTGTAAGTGCTCCAAATAAACCAGACTGTTCTGTAGTCGAAGTGCCTTCGGAATTTTCCTCTTTCTGAGAAACGCCTTAGGTGACACCCGCAAACCAAAGCCAATAGTAAAACATGCAAAATTTGACTTTTCAGAATTTCCATTTGGTCAAAATGGAGAAAGAAGATGAAGATGGAGGAAGAAGATGAAGATGGAGGAAGGTGAATTGGTAGGGGAGGAAGGTTGATAACGGGGGTGGGGATGGGGGTTTTCTTTTTTATTTTTGAATTATTTTTCTTAAATTTTTAAAAAATAAATGAAAATTGTCTTTATGACGTCAACAAGGATGTCATATGTCTATTTTCCTAATAAGTATGGTTGTTCAGCAAATTAGATGAAAGTCCGAATGATACTTAAAACTTTGTGGAAAAGATTGTATACCCGGTGCAATTGACTCAAAATTAAAAGGTTGGAGGTTTTAACTCCATCCATGCCTCTCTTTTTTCCTTGTTATGACTGAGAGCTTTCCTCATCCTCCTTCTTGCTGCTACTGTCCCTCCTTTCGTCAGTGGATGTCCCCACAGTCAACCATGACAGCTACCTGTGCTACCATATGTTACAACCATAAATGTAAAAAAAAAGAAAAGAAAAAGAGTGTTCATTAAAAAAATGCTCTAAATGCAAAAAAAAATAAAAATAAAAAATAAATATTTGGAAACCGTCAGTCGTGGGGGTGTTAATTCCCCCACTAACTGACCACTGAATCCGCCTAAAATCCCTTCTCCCACTTCATCAGTTTATCTAATCTAAATTAAAAAAAATAACAAATTCTAACCCACCTTAAATTTCCCCTACCCCAGCGGCCATTCCGAAAGCAGAATAAAAAAGCAATTTTGGCCAAACTTTTTCCCCAGCCGAGACTTCTCTTGGAGAAAGAGGAGACATTGGTCGCAACCCACTCCGAATCCATTTGTTTACGGTATAGTATATTTGATCGAGTAAGTAATCACCCTATACTTACTATGTTTTGCGAAAATCTATATGTTTGTGTTGTTTATAACGTTGGATCATGCATTCGTATATGTATTTGATTAGATGAATGTACATACATGTTAGTAAGTAACCCTGCTATACTTGCTATGTTTTTGCGAGAATTATTTGATTATACTTTGTAGGATCTGCAAGGCACCACTAGAAGGGGGGGGGGGGTTTTGAATAGGTGGTGCGGAAAGTGTGGTTTTTAAAATTTGTTTAAACCTAAACAACTCAACTTCTGAAAACAGATTCTATTTTTAGGACCAGTTTTAAAACGTTTTTAAAACCAGGTTATAGGTCTCCAAAAATTCTGAAATTTTGAGAGAGCTTAGCCTCAGATGTTATGAGGGTTCCCTAAAAATTTCAAATTAAAATTCAACCTTTAACCTCTTCAAAAACTGTTGGTACTCAGATTGCTCGAATCTGCCAGAAACGGTAGATGGTTTTGAAAAATTTATTCCTATTTGTGTGAACGTCCAAAAGCTCTGACAATTTAACCACTAACTCCTTATATACTATATTTAAATGGGTTGAAACTGTTTTGCAAAATTCTTTTGGGAAGTAGGTCAACTACAATCAAAGTCTCAACCTTTGCAAGTCTGAAAATCAGACTGCACTAGTCTCAGAACGTTTGATGTTTGATCGATTTATACTTGTCCAAAATGGTTGAAACTTGTGCCAAATTAACCCTAGAACTTGTGGCTATGTTTCTGGAAATTTTCGTGATTTTTGAAAGTCGTTTACTATTTTTAAGGACGCCAACAAAAAGAATAAACCGTGCAGAAACAGAAAGTAAATGCTGAAAGTAAATGACACCAAGAATTTTATACTGGTTCGGTTATAAACAATCTACTTCAGTCTTCAAGGAACACCTTCCTTGGTTCACACTAATCACACACACGTAATACACCTTACCACAGGATTAATAGAGTTACACCTAACTCTAACCCTTTACAAACCTTGTACGGTTAATACAATTTGCACGAACACCACCACCTCGCAAGAATGAAGATTGATCACACCTTGATCAATCTTTTACAAAGATATGGAATATGTGGTGGTATATCTCAAGCCTATTCAAGATTTAAAGATATGAATACAATAGGCTTACACGAAGAAAGAAAGAAAGAGAAGTAGAAGAAGAAGAGCTAGGCTTTTTGATCACTTTGATTTGCAATACTTGTTCTTGTTTTGTTTTTGCTCAACCTCTTTCCTTTTAATGATGTTGCAGCCGTCCCCTTGTGAGTGTCTCCCCCTCTTTCAAATTATCTTCTAAGTCCTTGGGAGGATGTAAGACATCATTGTGACAAGGTCTTGCATACTTGGCATCTTCTTATTGGATGATCATTTAGGCTTCGCTTACTTGGCACCTTCTTATTGGATGAATGTTGTCATCATTGATGACTTGGAAAAATCTGAGAATTACACTTTAACATGTGCCAAATGTAGGATCTGCAAGGCACCACTAGAAGGGGGGGTTGAATAGGTGGTGCGGAAAATACGGTTTTTAAAATTTCTTTAACCCTAACCAATTCAAGTTCTGAAAACAGATTCTGTTTTCAGTATCAGTTTTAAAACGATTTAAAAACTAGGTTAGAGGTCTCCAAAAATTATGAAATTTTGAGAGAACTTAGCCTCAGATGTTGTGAGGGTCCCCTAAAAATTTCAAATCAAAATTCAACCTTTAACCCCTTCAAAAACCGTTGGCACTCAGATTGTGCAATTCTGCCAGAAACGGTAGATGGTTTTGAAAAATTAATTCCTATTTGTGTGAATGTCCAAATGATCTGAAAATTTGACCAATAACTCCTCACACACTATATTGAAATGGGTTGAAACAGTTTTTGAAAATTCTTTTGGGAAGTAGGTCAAATACACCCAAAGTCTCAACCTTTGCAAGTCTGAAAATCAGACTGCACTAGTCTCAGAACTTTTGATGTTTGGATGACTTATACTTGTCCAAAAGGGTTGAAACTTGTGCCAAATTAACCCTAGAACGTTTATGTATGTTTCTGGAAAATTTTATAATTTTTAGAAAACGTTTACTATTTTTGCGAACGTCAACAATATAAGTAAACAGCGCAGAAACTGAAACGTAAATGCAGAAAGTAAATTGCACCAAGAATTTTATACTGGTTCGGTTATAAACAACCTACTCCAGTCTTCAAGGAACACCTTCCTTGGTTCACACTAATTTCACACACGCAGTACACCTTACCGCATGGTTGATAGAGTTACACCTTAACTCCAACCCTTTACAAACCTTGTATTGTGAGTACAATTCACATGAACACCACCACCTCGCTAGAATGAAGATTGATCACACCTTGATCAATCTTGTACAATGATGAATGAATGGTGGTTTCTATGAAGCCTATTCAAGGATGAAAGAGGTAAAGTACAATAGGCTTTTTACAAGAAGAAGAAAGAAAGAAAGTGTAGGAGAAGAAAGCTTTTGCACTTTGATCACTTTTGAATATGATTCTTGGTCTTGCTTTTGTTTGTTCTTCTCTTCTCTTTTAATCAAGTCCAGCCGTCCCCTATACCTCTTCTCCCCTCTTAAAACTTTCCTTTTAATTGCTTGAGAGAGTGTGAGACATCATGGTGACAACATTTTGCTTACTTGGCATCACTCCATTGGACCATCATTTAGTCATTGCTTACTTGGCACCTTTTGATTGGCTCATTGATGTCATCATTTGATGACATGGATATTCTGAAAAAAACACTAAATATATGCCAAATAATCAATTTTCAAATCATGCCAAATTAGTCACAATATATCATAAAGTTTGAGACAAAAATCTCTCTCTTTCCATCTCACAAAAAATCGGCCATAAAGGGGTGTTTCAATGCTGAAATTTTCAGCATTAACCATATGCAATTAAATCTGAATTTCTTCCATTTTTCTTTGATTTCTTCCATAAAAATTCAACCAACATTTAAGGCAAGTCTTGTCACAAGATTGAGAATGAATTTGGACACCATTAGAGGGCAAGGTTCGGCCATAAACACTACACACATGCTGAATTTTTCAGCATGTGTGATATCCACAAAATATCACTTCCTTTATTTCATAAAGTATTCAAAACATTTCCATAAACTATTTGATTTATTCCTTAATGCAAAATCAACAAATTATCTTCCTTAAGTGTGAAGAAAACGTCCAACACTAGTGTGACATGCTGAAATTTTCAGCATGTGACATAAGAGAGGTGTATGTTGAAAACTTACCTTTTGTAGCTTCTCTCTTTGATTCATCAACATTGTATGATTGATTCTTGACCAATCAACATGCCAACTAGGCTCCACATGTGCTCCATCTCAGCTAGGGTGACGTTTTGATGTGTATATGCATGTGCTGAAATTTATTTTTGCTAACTTTGTAAAATAGTGCACATTTAATATTATACACATGTAATATTCCAATCAGCCCTTAATTTAATTTTCTAGAACACTTTAAGATGTATATTATATGTAAAAAGTGTCTAGATACGTGCCACATCATGTTCAAGAAAAACGTTCCATGTCAAGTGCGTAGAAAACCGAATTTTCGATATTTATCGATTACCCGATTTTTCTCTAATTTAGATTCCAACTTTTGCACATGCTATATATATTATGTTATACATAATATATATAATATATACTTTAATTTCCAGCACTTGGCTGATTTAAAGTGGTACCATAAACATGTGACAAAAATAAAATTAGAATCTTCACATTTTGGCCTAAATGTGGGGTGAATTGTGTGTGCCAACATGGAAAGTATTTTTGTCTCAATGTACAGTGTATGGCACGAAATTTTTGATAAATTTTGATGTATATGGGCTGGCCATTTATTTATGGCAAGTACGTGACACGTTGGCGAAGTTTCGGTATCGCCCGATACGACAAATTTCGGTTTAGAACCTTTTATCGTGTCGTATTTAATATGTCATCACCATATCTTATATCATATGATATAAGATCTGAATATACTCATAAATATGAGTTAAGTATAGTGGTGTGACGTAAACGTACGTTCGTAAGATATATAACGTGTCAATAGTACGTTGGAATAAATGTGTATGTGCCTTTTATAAAAATCTGAAAATATAGTATATATATATGTATTAAAAACGTGTGACATTTATGTGTGGAGGAGGAGAAGACTTTCCTTCCATAGCCATGTTGCCTTTAAGCCTTTTCCAAATGCATCTTCCTTTAATGAACTACTTAGTTTATTAAACTAAGTACTTCACTTAATGAACTACTTTAGTTCATTAATTGTGGCACCTGAAAATAGTATAAACTGAACAAATGTTCGCCATATGATGTAAGCTTTAAAGCTTCATGGCTCGTTAGTACGGCAACATAATATATGAGGTAAATAAGGCAAGTTATCATGCATACATGTACACTTGTGTATATATATATATACTTAACGTTATGTATATATATATATATATATACATATTCAAATTTCTTATTTTAAAATCACTCAAACCCTCATATTTCTACAATCTCCCCCTTTTGATGATTTTCAAAATAACAAGTGTACATGATTTAAGTGTTGTCTCTCCCCTCGAATTGTGCACAGATTTGAAATTTGAATTTCGAATTTCAAATCCGGCTCCCCCTTGATTTTTGCAATTAGGATCAATCAGTGATCTCTCTCCCTTAAATCTCTCTCTCTCCCCCTTAAATCATGCTTCTCTCTCCCCCTTTATTTTGGAAAGTTAATCAAAAGATTCCTGTCAAAAAGGAAAGTAAATCAAATGATATCGCATTAAATCACATCAATAGGAAGCATGCCTAATTTAGAACGGAGAGATTCAAATGTGGCTTGATTTAAGGCCTTAGTAAATATATCCGCTACTTGTGATTCTGTGCGTACGTGATCTATGACAATATTACCATTGTTAACGTGATCACGAAGAAAATGATAGCGAACTTCTATATGCTTAGCCTTAGAGTGTAAGACGGGGTTCTTAGACAAATTTATGGCACTCATACTATCACAATATATAGGAATTTTATCTACGGTAATTCCAAAATCCGAAAGTTGTTGTTTTATCCACAACAACTGTGTGCAACAAAGGCTAAGAGCCATATACTCAGCCTCAGTAGTGGACAAAGCAACACTTGCTTGCTTTTTGGAAAACCATGAAATAAGGGAATTTCCTATAAATTGGCAAGTTCCGCTCGTGCTTTTTCTATCTATTTTGCAGCCACCATAATCTGCATCAGTATAAGCATGTAAGTCGAATGTAGACTCCTTATCGTACCAAATACCTAAGGTGGGCGTGTGCTTAATATAGCGAAATATTCTTTTTACCGCATTTAAGTGTGAGACCTTAGGTTGACTTTGAAAACGAGCACACATGCATACGCTAAACATGATGTCAGGCCTACTAGCAGTTAAATATAGTAAAGAACCTATCATAGATCGATATAATCCATTATCAACGTCTTTACCATGTTCATCTTTGTCTAATTTAGTAGTAACACTCATAGGCGTGGGGGATGGTTTCAAATTTTCAAAATTGAATTTCTTGATCATGTCGTTTACGTACTTAGCTTGGCTTATATGAATTCCTTTACTCGTTTGCTTAATCTGCAAGCCAAGAAAATAATTAAGTTCACCAACCATAGACATTTCAAATTCAGCTTTCATACAATTTTCAAAATCCTTAACAAGTCTATGTGAGGTAGAACCAAAGATAATATCATCTACGTAAATTTGAATAATAAGTAAATCTGATTTTTCTTGTTTCAAAAATAGTGTACTATCTATAGTACCACGTTTAAAATTATTCTCTAAAAGAAAAGTAGCAAAACGATCATACCATGCTCTAGGCGCTTGCTTTAGTCCATATAGTGCCTTCTTTAATTTGTACACGTGATCAGGATGTTTCAAATCTTCAAAACCGGGTGGTTGCTTCACGTATACCTCTTCTTGTATAAATCCGTTTAGAAAAGCACTTTTGACGTCCATTTGATACAATTTAAAATCTTTCATGCAAGCAATAGCAAGTAAAAGTCGTATAGCTTCTAAACGTGCTACGGGTGCAAATGTTTCATCGTAGTCTATTCCTTCTTCTTGATTATATCCTTGAGCTACGAGTCTTGCTTTATTTCTAACGACTTTTCCTTCTTCATTCATTTTGTTCCTAAACACCCACTTTGTGCCTATTATTGTCTTATCTTGTGGTCGTGGCACTAAATCCCATACATCATTTCTAACGAATTGATTAAGTTCGTCATGCATAGCATCAATCCAAGATGAATCACTCAAAGCATCATGCACATTCTTAGGCTCAATTTCAGAAATCATAGCATGAAATTCATTTATTTCATCCGAAGTGATTCTTCTACGTGGTCGCACACCGTGAGTGATGTCGCCTATGATGAGATCATGTGGGTGATCTCTATGCCATCTTGGTTGATTATTTTCTAAGTTATCATGCATTTCTATATGATCATGCATTTCTAGTGTTTCATTCAGCTCATGCATATCAAAAGACTCATTTTCTTCATCCAAAACGGGTTTCAAATCAAAGTCATCATCATATTCCTTTTCTTTATCAACCTCTCCAAATTCATTGAATTTAACATGAATAGATTCTATGATTTGTCTAGTGAGAGGATCATAACACCTATATGCTTTTGAATTTATGGAATATCCAATAAAAATGCACTCAATCGATTTGGATTCAAATTTATCTAAGTTATCTTTTGTATTCAATACAAAGCATTTGCATCCAAACACACGAAAATAATCTATTTTAGGCATGCGATCATTCAAAATTTCGTAAGGCGTCTTGTTTATTTTCTTTCTTATAGATAGGCGATTTACAATATAGCATGCACAATTTACGGCTTCCGCCCACAGAAATCTAGGTAATTTATTTTCGCAAAGCATAGTTCTAGCGATTTCTTGTAGTGTGCGATTCTTTCTTTCTACTACTCCATTTAATTGTGGAGTTCTAGGTGGCGAAAACTCATGTTTAATTCCTTTTTCTTCACAGAATGAAATCATCTCTTTATTTTTAAACTCACCGCCTCTATCGCTTCTTATTCTTTTCACATTTACGCCGTATTGATTTTCAAGTTGTTTAATTAATTTAGCGATTTCTACGGCACTATCATCCTTATGTGCAAGAAACAAAGTCCAAGTATAACGAGAAAAGTCATCAACAAGTACACATGCATAGTGACGCCCACCAAGGCTTGTAGTACGACTAGGACCAAACAAATCGATATGCAATAGTTCTAGTATTCTAGTCGTGCTTATCTCATTTTTAGGCTTAAGTGACTCACGTGTTTGTTTGCCTTTTATGCAAGATTCACACAACTGAAAGTTGTCTAAATCAAGCTTAGGCAATCCCCGTACTAGGTTCTTTTGTTGCAATTTTTCTAGTGTAGAAATACCTATGTGTCCTAAACGTCTATGCCACAAATTCACATTGGGTTCATTTGACATAAAACATTTAACTTTGGCATCTACTACATCATCCATAGATAGTGTGAATATATTTCCTTCACGTTTTCCTTTTAAAACAGTTTCTCCATTTTTATTTATTATATTACAGTAAGGGTGAGTAAAACACACATTGAAACCATTGTCAACAAATTGAGAAATACTAAGAAGATTGTAAGATAAGTTGCTTACCAAAAACACGTTGGAGATTTGGAGTGTATTCGGATTTCCAATCGTACCTTTACCAATGATCTTGCCTTCATTGTTGTCTCCAAAAGTCACGGATCCACCTTTTGTGACCTTCTTTAATTTGGAGAAGAGGCTCGGGTCACCTGTCATGTGCCTCGAGCAACCACTGTCAAGGAACCACTTTATTGATATGTCTTTTGATGAGTGGTCTCCCTGCAATGTAAAAAGGTGATTTAGGTACCCTTTTAATTTTGGGTCCTTTCGAGTTAGTTAATCACCTTTTAGTAAAGGTACCTTTCGGTACCCATACTTGGGTGATCCTTCTCGGTCTATCGAATGGCAAGAAAGTAGATGAAGGTGCGACATAGTATACATGTGGTGCATGTACTTTGGGTCTTTGCCCAAGGACTCCCCTATACTCAATGTATGAAGGGCGTTTGTGATATGTCCTTGTGTGTGTGTGCGTGGTGCGTGGATGATATGTATTCCGTGTATGCATTGATCTCTTCTTCTCATATCTATATGGTACAACATTATATTTCACATGATATGAGGGAGTGGGGCGTGTGGAAGGGGGTGCTTTCTGCGTCATCTTAGACGCCACTTGATGCTTAGGGGTGTCTACCTTTTTAGACACAACAAACTTGGTTGGTTTGGTTGATACTTCGTTAGTATCAACGTACCCCAACCAGTTTTGTCACTGTCATGCTTTTGCGATAATATGATGCGATGCAGCATGTTTGACCCTGTATCGAATTGTTTCATCATGTTCTCTAAATCTGTATTCCTTGATTTCAAATTTGAAATCTCGGATTTCATTTCATTATTTTGAGAAGTTAATGATGAGATCTCGGTTTTTAATGCAGTGATGGCACATGAAGACTCTTTCTTTGAATCGCTTAATTGAGCGACAAGATTCTCGTTAGAAGATTCTAACAGTTTCTTGTCTTCAATTAAACGTTTCTTTTCTTTTGCGAGAGTCTTAGTAAATTTATGTAACTCAAGATATTGACTAAATAAATCATCGTAAGAAGGTTCAGAGTCAGAGTCAGAGTCAGATGATACCTCATTAGACGCCTTTGAAGCGAAGCAAACTTGAGCGGTCTCCTCTTCGGTCTCAGTTTCAGAGTCTGATGAGTCACTCCATGTGGAGGCCTTCAGTGCACGTTTCCTTTGTTTAGGATCTGAGACGAGTCTATTTTTGTTCCGCTCCTTGTCAGGGTACTTATTAGTTTGCTTTTCTTTGTTTGGGCAGTCATATGATAAGTGTCCGAGTTTGCCGCATTCATAACATTTAATGTCCTTATCATTTGACTTGTTTTTATTTCTCTTAGATGTAGTGCCCTTGTTTTTATTTCTAAATGATTTTCTCATGAATCTTCTTAGTCCTTTTGCCAATAGAATTAAGTCATCATTATCCGATTCGGAATCACTATCATCTATGTGATCGGAGGGAGGGGAGACGTATTCATTTGATTTAAAAGCAATTGTCTTACCTTGTTTGGTTGATTCCGATTTCCGAATAATGAGTTTGTTTTCATACACTTTTAGTGAACCAATGAGTTCTTCCATTTTTATCGACTTAGTCTCCTTGCTTTCTTCTATGGCAGTCACTTTAGGATCCCATTCTGAAGGGAGGCTCCGTAGGACTTTCTGTACTTTTTCCTGCGTTGTAAAGGCCTTACCAAGAGACTCAAGAGAGTTATAGATGTTAGTCAAACGAAGATCCATATCAACAATTGACTCATTAGGCAACAACTTGAAAGACTCAAGAGTAGACATAAGCATATTAATTTTAGACTCTTTGACTTGACTCGTGCCTTCGTGTTTCATTTCTAAGATTCTCCACATTTCTTGTGCACTCGAACAATTGGACACATAACTAGACTCACTCTTACTTAAGCCATTTAAGAGTAATTGCATGGCCTTAGCATTCATACTCAGTTTCTTTTTGTCTTCACTAGTATAGTCTTGTCTCGTTTTAATTACTTCTAGTGTGACTCCATCTACAATGGACAATTTAGACGGGACATATGGACCATCTTCAATTATTGACCAAAGGTCTATGTCTATAGCCATAAGAAATAATTTCATCCTAAGTTTCCATTGAATAAAAGACTCACCGTCAAAGAGTGGAGGCCTTTGGCTTGACATACCTTCTTGTTCGGTTTTGAGATTTGTGGATGCCATCTCACTGAATCGTTGGATTCCTTGTCGTGAGTATTCCTGCTCTCTGATACCACTTGTAGGATCTGCAAGGCACCACTAGAAGGGGGGGGTTGAATAGGTGGTGCGGAAAATACGGTTTTTAAAATTTCTTTAACCCTAACCAATTCAAGTTCTGAAAACAGATTCTGTTTTCAGTATCAGTTTTAAAACGATTTAAAAACTAGGTTAGAGGTCTCCAAAAATTATGAAATTTTGAGAGAACTTAGCCTCAGATGTTGTGAGGGTCCCCTAAAAATTTCAAATCAAAATTCAACCTTTAACCCCTTCAAAAACCGTTGGCACTCAGATTGTGCAATTCTGCCAGAAACGGTAGATGGTTTTGAAAAATTAATTCCTATTTGTGTGAATGTCCAAATGATCTGAAAATTTGACCAATAACTCCTCACACACTATATTGAAATGGGTTGAAACAGTTTTTGAAAATTCTTTTGGGAAGTAGGTCAAATACACCCAAAGTCTCAACCTTTACAAGTCTGAAAATCAGACTGCACTAGTCTCAGAACTTTTGATGTTTGGATGACTTATACTTGTCCAAAAGGGTTGAAACTTGTGCCAAATTAACCCTAGAACGTTTATGTATGTTTCTGGAAAATTTTATAATTTTTAGAAAACGTTTACTATTTTTGCGAACGTCAACAATATAAGTAAACAGCGCAGAAACTGAAACGTAAATGCAGAAAGTAAATTGCACCAAGAATTTTATACTGGTTCGGTTATAAACAACCTACTCCAGTCTTCAAGGAACACCTTCCTTGGTTCACACTAATTTCACACACGCAGTACACCTTACCGCAGGGTTGATAGAGTTACACCTTAACTCCAACCCTTTACAAACCTTGTATTGTGAGTACAATTCACATGAACACCACCACCCTCGCTAGAATGAAGATTGATCACACCTTGATCAATCTTGTACAATGATGAATGAATGGTGGTTTCTATGAAGCCTATTCAAGGATGAAAGAGGTAAAGTACAATAGGCTTTTACAAGAAGAAGAAAGAAAGAAAGTGTAGGAGAAGAAAGCTTTTGCACTTTGATCACTTTTGAATATGATTCTTGGTCTTGCTTTGTTTGTTCTTCTCTTCTCTTTTTAATCAAGTCCAGCCGTCCCCTATACCTCTTCTCCCCTCTTGAAACTTTCCTTTTAATTGCTTGAGAGAGTGTGAGACATCATGGTGACAACATTTTGCTTACTTGGCATCACTCCATTGGACCATCATTTAGTCATTGCTTACTTGGCACCTTTTGATTGGCTCATTGATGTCATCATTTGATGACATGGATATTCTGAAAAAAACACTAAATATATGCCAAATAATCAATTTTCAAATCATGCCAAATTAGTCACAATATATCATAAAGTTTGAGACAAAAATCTCTCTCTTTCCATCTCACAAAAAATCGGCCATAAAGGGGTGTTTCAATGCTGAAATTTTCAGCATTAACCATATGCAATTAAATCTGAATTTCTTCCATTTTTCTTTGATTTCTTCCATAAAAATTCAACCAACATTTAAGGCAAGTCTTGTCACAAGATTGAGAATGAATTTGGACACCATTAGAGGGCAAGGTTCGGCCATAAACACTACACACATGCTGAATTTTTCAGCATGTGTGATATCCACAAAATATCACTTCCTTTATTTCATAAAGTATTCAAAACATTTCCATAAACTATTTGATTTATTCCTTAATGCAAAATCAACAAATTATCTTCCTTAAGTGTGAAGAAAACGTCCAACACTAGTGTGACATGCTGAAATTTTCAGCATGTGACATAAGAGAGGTGTATGTTGAAAACTTACCTTTTGTAGCTTCTCTCTTTGATTCATCAACATTGTATGATTGATTCTTGACCAATCAACATGCCAACTAGGCTCCACATGTGCTCCATCTCAGCTAGGGTGACGTTTGATGTGTATATGCATGTGCTGAAATTTATTTTTGCTAACTTTGTAAAATAGTGCACATTTAATATTATACACATGTAATATTCCAATCAGCCCTTAATTTAATTTTCTAGAACACTTTAAGATGTATATTATATGTAAAAAGTGTCTAGATACGTGCCACATCATGTTCAAGAAAAACGTTCCATGTCAAGTGCGTAGAAAACCGAATTTTCGATATTTATCGATTACCCGATTTTTTCTCTAATTTAGATTCCAACTTTTGCACATGCTATATATATTATGTTATACATAATATATATAATATATACTTTAATTTCCAGCACTTGGCTGATTTAAAGTGGTACCATAAACATGTGACAAAAATAAAATTAGAATCTTCACATTTTGGCCTAAATGTGGGGTGAATTGTGTGTGCCAACATGGAAAGTATTTTTGTCTCAATGTACAGTGTATGGCACGAAATTTTTGATAAATTTTGATGTATATGGGCTGGCCATTTATTTATGGCAAGTACGTGACACGTTGGCGAAGTTTCGGTATCGCCCGATACGACAAATTTCGGTTTAGAACCTTTTATCGTGTCGTATTTAATATGTCATCACCATATCTTATATCATATGATATAAGATCTGAATATACTCATAAATATGAGTTAAGTATAGTGGTGTGACGTAAACGTACGTTCGTAAGATATATAACGTGTCAATAGTACGTTGGAATAAATGTGTATGTGCCTTTTATAAAAATCTGAAAATATAGTATATATATATGTATTAAAAACGTGTGACATTTATGTGTGGAGGAGGAGAAGACTTTCCTTCCATAGCCATGTTGCCTTTAAGCCTTTTCCAAATGCATCTTCCTTTAATGAACTACTTAGTTTATTAAACTAAGTACTTCACTTAATGAACTACTTTAGTTCATTAATTGTGGCACCTGAAAATAGTATAAACTCAACAAATGTTCGCCATATGATGTAAGCTTTAAAGCTTCATGGCTCGTTAGTACGGCAACATAATATATGAGGTAAATAAGGCAAGTTATCATGCATACATGTACACTTGTGTATATATATATATATACTTAACGTTATGTATATATATATATATATATATACATATTCAAATTTCTTATTTTAAAATCACTCAAACCCTCATATTTCTACACCAAAATCATCACAAAATAATTTCCATAAATCATAAGATATATCACATAAATTGCAAGACACAAAATTCTTCCTTCCTTAATCAAAATTTCGGCCATCAAGTGATATTGCCATGCTGAATTTTCAGCATGTGACACATTCCATTTCATTCAAAATAATGCCAAATTTACTTTGATTTTTCTTTGAAAAATGAATCACCAATTGATGGTAATTATTCCTATCACATGAGAAATGAATATGGACACTTTTTAGCTCATATATTCGGCCACACCATGTCTTCACACATGCTGAAAAAATTTCAGCATATGTGATATGTAGAATATCACACTTTGTTAATTTAAATAATATTGAAATCATTTCCATTTCTTCTTCCAATCAATCACACAATAAAAGATGATGAAATATATCACATTAAAGTCATAAAAATCGGCCAGCTTGTTTAGCAAGCTGAAATTTTCAGCATGTGATATAAGAGAGACAAATTTTGAATTCTTACCATTTGTAGCTTCTCTCTTTAATTCACCAACATTGTATGATTGATCCTTGACCAATCAATATATCAACAAGGCTCCAAATAAGCTCCATCTCAGCTGTAGGTGGCGTTGGATATGTATGTGTATGTGCTGAAATTTATTTTTGCTAACTTTGTAAAATAATGCACATTTAATAATACACACATGTTATATTCCAATCAGCCCTTAATTTAATTTCTATAACACTTTAAGATGTATAACATATGTAAAAAGTGTCTAGATACGTATCACATGATGTACCAAAAACGTTCCATGTGTTGTGTGCATAGAAAACCGAATTTTCGATATTTATCGATTACCTGATTTTTCTCTAATTTAAATTCCAATTTTTGCACATGTTATATATATTATGTTATACATAATATATATAATATATACTTTAAATCTCAGCACTTGGCTGGTCTAAAGTGGTACCATTAACCTGTGACAAAATTAAACTTGGAATCTTCACATTTTGGCCTTAATGTGGGGTGATTTGTGTGTGCCAACATGGAAAGTATTTTTTGCTGAATTTTTCATGTAACCCACGAAATTTTTATGGAATTTTGAAGTATAGGGGCTGGCCATTTATTTATGGCAAGTACGTGACACGTTGGCGAAGTTTCGGTATTCGCCCGATACAACAATTTTCGGTTTAGAACCTTTTATCGTGTCGTATTTGATTTGTCATCACCATATCTTATATCATATGATATAAGACCTGAATATACTCATAAATATGAGTTAAGTATAGTGGTGTGACGTTAACGTACGTACGTAAAGTATATAACGTGTCGGTAGTACGTTGGAATACATGTGTATGTGCATTTTTAAAAAAAATCTGAAAATATATGTATTTATGTATATGTGGCGTGTCACATTAAAGAGGGGAGGAGGAGAAAACTTTTCTTCCTTAGCTTTGTTGCCTTTGTGCCTTTTCCAAATGTGACTTCCTTTAATGAACTACTTAGTTTAATAAACTAAGTACTTCACTTAATGAACTAGTTTAGTTCATTAATGGTGGCACCAGAAAATAGTATAAACACAACAAATGTTTGCCATATGATGTAAGCTTTAACGCTTCATGGCTCATTAGTCCGGCAACATTATATATAAGCTAAATAAGGCAAGTAATAGCAAAGTATCATGCATACATGTACACGTTTGTATATATATCATGCATTTAAGTCACTTATTTTGAAATCACTCAAACCCCCTTTTCTCTACAATCTCCCCCTTTTGATGATTTTCAAAATAACTTATGCACATGATTTAAATGCTATTGCTCCCCCTTGAAACATGCACAAATTTGAAATTTGAATTTCAAATTTCAAATCCGGCTCCCCCTTGATTTGTGAAATTAGTTCTCTTCAAATTTCAAATCCGGCTCCCCCTTGATTTGTGCAATTAGTATCAATTACTCTCTCTCTCCCCCTTGAATCATGCTTTTCTTTCCCCCTTTATTTTGGAAAGTAAATCAAAAGATTCCTGTCAACAAGGAAAGAAAATCAAATCACGTCAAATCAAATCATATCAACGGGAATCATGCCTAATTTAGAACGAAGAGATTCATACGTGGCTTGATTTAAGGCTTTTGTAAAAATATCTGCTACTTGTGCTTCTGTGCGTACGTGATCTATGACAATATCACCATTGTTTACGTGATCACGAAGAAAGTGATAACGTACTTCTATATGCTTAGCCTTAGAATGTAACACGGGGTTCTTAGACAAATTTATGGCACTTATACTATCACAATATATAGGAATTTTATTTACGGTAATTCCAAAGTCCGAAAGTTATTGTTTTATCCACAACAACTGTGTGCAACAAAGGCTAAGTGCCATGTACTTAGCCTCAGTAGTGGACAAAGCAACACTTGCCTGCTTTTTGGAAAACCATGAAATGAGTGAATTTCCTATAAATTGGCAAGTTCCGCTCGTGCTTTTTCTATCTATTTTGCAGCCACCATAATCTGCATCAATGTAAGCATGTAAGTTAAATGTAGAATCCTTATCGTACCAAATTCCTAAGGTGGGATTTGAAATCGTGCGCACATGCATACACTAAACATAATATCAGGCCTACTAGCAGTTAAATATAGCAAAGAACCTATCATAGGTCGATATAAGCCATTATCAACGTCTTTACCATGTTCGTCTTTGTCTAATTTAGTAGTGACACTCATAGGGGTGGGGGATGATTTCAAATTTTCAAAGTTAAACTTTTTAATCATGTCATTTACATATTTTGCTTGACTTATGTGAATCCCTTTACTCGTTTGCTTAATCTGCAAGCCAAGAAAATAATTTAGTTCACCAACCATAGACATTTCAAATTCAGATTTCATGCAATTTTCAAAATCTTCAACAAGTCTATGTGAGGTAGAACCGAAAATAATGTCATCAACATAGATTTGGGATAATAAGTAAATCTGATTTATCTTGTTTCAAAAATAGTGTACTATCTATAGTACCTCGTTTAAAATTATTTTCTAAAAGGAAAGTAGCAAAACGATCATACCATGCTCTTGGTGCTTGCTTTAGGCCGTATAGTGCTTTCTTTAGTTTGTACACGTGATCGGGATGTTTTAAATCTTCAAAAACCGGGTGGTTGCTTCACGTATACTTCTTCTTGTATAAATCCGTTTAGGAATGCACTTTATACGTCCATTTGATATAGTCTGAAATCTTTCATGCAAGCAATATCAAGTAATAGTCGTATAGCTTCTAAACGTGCTACGGGGTGCAAATGTTTTATCGTAGTCAATTCCTTCTTCTTGATTATAGCCTTGTGCTACAAGTCTCGCTTTATTTCTAACAACCTTCCTTCTTCATTCATTTTATTCCTAAACACCCACTTTGTGCCTATTATAGTCTTGTCTTGTGGTCGTGGCACTAAATCCCCATACATCGTTTCTAACAAATTGATTAAGTTCATCATGCATGCATCAATCCAAGAAGAATCACTCAAAGCATCATGCACATTTTTGGGTTCAATTTCAGAAATCATAGCATGAAATTCATTTATTTCGTCCGATGTAATTCTTCTACGTGGTCGCACACCGTGAGTGAGGTCGCCTATGATTGAGATCATGTGGGTGATCTCTATGCCATCTTGGTTGATTATTTTCTATGTTATCATGCATTTCTATGTGATCATGCATTTCTAGTGTGTCATTCATATCATGCATATCAAAGAACCATCATCTTCATTCAACACGGGTTTCAATTTCAAAGTCATCGTCATGTTCCTTATCTTTATCAATCTCACCAAATTCATTGAATTTCACATGAATAGATTCCATGATTTGTCTAGTGAGAGGATCATAACATCTATATGCCTTTGAATTTATAGAATATCCAACAAAAATGCACTTAATTGATTTGGATTCAAATTTATCTAAATTATCTTTTGTATTCAAGACAAAACATTTGCATCCAAACACACGAAAATAGTCAATCTTAGGCATGCGATCATTCAAAATCTCATAAGGCGTCTTGTTTATTTTCATTCTTATAGATAGGCGATTTATAATATAGCATGCACAATTTACGGCTTCCGTCCACAGAAATCTAGGCAATTTATTTTTGCATAACATAGTCCTGGCGATTTCTTGTAATGTACGATTCTTTCTTTCTACTACTCCATTTAATTGTGGTGTTCTAGGTGGCGAAAACTCATGCTTGATTCCTTTTTCTTCGTAAAACGAAATCATCTCTTTGTTTTTAAACTCACCGCCTCTATCACTTCTTATCTTTTCACATTTACACCGTATTGATTTTCAAGTTGTTTAATTAATTTTGCAATCTTTACGGCGCTATCATCCTTATGTGCAAGAAATAAAGTCCAAGTATAACGAGAAAAGTCATCAACAATCACGCATGCATAGTGGCGCCCACCAAGGCTTGTAGTGCGACTAGGACCAAACAAATCAATATGCAATAGTTCTAAGATTCTAGTCGTGCTTATTTCGTTTTTAGGCTTAAGTGACTCACGTGTTTGTTTGCCTTTTATGCAAGATTCATACAACTGAAAGCTGTCTAAATCAAGCGTAGTCAATCCTCGTACTAGGTTCTTTCGTTGAAGTTTTTCTAGTGTGGAGAATGCCAATGTGTCCTAAACGTTTATGCCATAAATTCACATTGGGTTCATTTGACATAAAACACTTAACTTTAGCGTCTACTACATCATCCATAGAAAGCGGTAAAATATTACCTTCTCGTTTTCCTTTTAAAACGGTTTTCTCCATTTTTATTATTATATTGCAATAAGGGTGAGTAAAACACACATTGAAACCGCTGTGAACAAATTAAGAAATACTAAGAAGATTGTAGGATAAGTTGCTTACCAAAAATACGTTGGAGATTTGGAGAGTGTTTGGATTTCCAATCGTACCTTTTCCGATGATCTTGCCTTCGTTGTTGTCTGCAAAGGTCACGGATCTGCCTTTTGTGACCTTCTTTAGTTTGGTGAACAGGCTCGGGTCACCCGTCATGTGTCTCGAGCATCCACTGTCAAGGAACCACTTAATAGATGTATCTTTCGATGTGTGGGCTCCCTGCAATGTGCAAAGATGATTTAGGTACCCTTTTAACTTTGGGTCCTTTCGAGTTAGTTGATTACCTCTTGGTAAAAGTACCTTTCGGTACCCATACTTGGGTGATCCTTCTCGGTCTATCAAATGGCAAGAATGCAGATGAAGGTGCGATATAGTAGACATGTGGTGTATGCACTTTGGGCCTTTGCCCAAGGACTCCTTTATATTCATTAAATGAAAGACATTTTTGATACGTCCTTGGTGTGTGTGGTAGTAGTGCGTGGATGATATGAATTTCGTGTATGCATTATTCTTTTCTTTTCATATTTATATGGTACAAAGTTATATTCACATGATATGAAGAGAAGTGGGGCGTTGATGAGGAAAGGGGCGCCTTATGCGTCATCTTAGACGCCACTTGAGGCTTAGGGGTGTTTACTTTCTTAGACACACAAACTTGGTTGGTTTGGTTGATACTTCATTTGTATCAAACGTATCCCAAAACCCGTTTTGTCGCTGTCATGCTTTTGTGATAATATAATGCGATGCAGCATGTTGGACTCCGTATCAAACTGTTTCATCATTTTCTCTAAATCGGTATTCCTTGATTTCAAACTTGAAATCTCGGATTTCATTTCATTATTTGAGTGGTGAATGATGAAATCTCTGTCTTTAATGCAGTAATGACACATGATGACTCTTTCTTTGAATCGCTTACTGAGCGACAAGATTCTCGTTCGAAGATTCTAACAGTTTCTTGTCTTCAATTAATCGCTTCTTTTCCTTAGCGAGAGTCTTAGTGAATTTATGCAGTTCTAAATACTGACTAAAAAGATCTTTATAAGAGGGTTCAGAGTCAGAGTCAGAATCAGATGATACCTCATTAGATGCTTTGGATGCAAAGCATACTTGTGCAGTCTCCTCTTCGGTCTCAGTTTCAGAATCCGATGAATCACTCTAGGTGGAGGCCTTTAGAGCACGTTTCCTTTGTTTGGGTTCTGAGACGAGTCTATTTTTGTTCCGCTCCTTGTCAGGGTATTTATTTTTTTGCTTTTCTTTATTGGGGCAGTCATATGATAAGTGTCCGAGTTTGCCACATTCATAACATTTAACGTCTTTATCATTTGACTTGTTCTTATTTCTCTTGGATGTAGTACCCTTATTTTTGTTTCTAAATGACCTTCTCATAAATTTCTTAAGCCTTTAGCCAATAGAATTAGGTCATCGTTATCCGATGGTGATGTACCTTAGAGTAGAGTTAGAACTAGCACCTCCCCTTGACCTCCTGAACGTTCCCATCCCCGAGTCGATTCCCTTACACTCCATTGACGAACATCACTAGATGGCCGCTGATTATAGTAGGTATCCTGCGGGGATATTTCTTTCGACTTGCCCTTATTCTTCCTTGTGTCGCTTTCTCGAATTTGTCGTTCCTTAGCCTTCGTGTGCAATATCATTGCTGGGCCCTTATCCTGAACTCTTTCAAGTCCCCTGGAAACTATATTCTCTTGGTCAACACAGTCGCCGACCTCATCAAACTCCTTTAGAAGATCAAAGCGAGACCCGTTAAAACTACCTACACTACTTCCAGCCGTAGTCAAGAGACTTCTAGGATGATCTTGTAACCTGCCCCTTCCTGGTTACTTTGATTTGTAAACTTGAACTGTTCCCAGAATCACTATCATCTACGTGATCGGAGGGAGGGGAGACGTATTCATTTGATTTAAAAGCAATAGCTTTACCTTGTTTAGATGATTCCGATTTCCGTATGATGAGTTTATTCTCATAAACTTTAAGTGATCCGATTAATTCTTCCATCTTTATTGACTTAGTTTCCTTGCTTTCTTATATAGCGGTCACTTTAGGATCCCATTCGGATGGAAGGCTTCGTAGGACTTTCTGTACCTTTTCCTGTGTGGTAAAAGCTTTACCAAGAGACTCAAGAGAGTTGTAAATGTTAGTTAAACGAAGATCCATATCAACAATAGACTCATTAGGCAATAATTTAAACGACTCAAGTGTGGACATAAGCATGTTTATTTTTGACTCTTTTACTTGACTCGTGCCTTCGTGTTTCATTTCTAGTATCCTCCACATTTCTTGTGCACTCGAACAGTTAGACACATAACTAGACTCACTTTTACTTAATCCGTTTAGAAGCAATTGCATAGCCCTAGCATTCATACTAAGTTTCTTTTTATCATCACTCGTATATTCTTGTCTAGTTTTAACAACTTCTAATGTGACTCCGTCTACGGTGGATACCCATAAGGACCATCTTCCATGATTGACCAAGAATCTATATCTATAGCCATAAGAAAAAGCTTCATTCTATGTTTCCACTGAATAAACGACTCACCGTCAAAAAGTGGAGGCCTTTGGCTCGACATACCTTCTTGCTCGGTTTTAGATTTATGGTTGCCATCTCACTGAATCGTTAGATTCCTTGAAGCGAGTGTTCCTGCGCTCTGATACCAATTGTAGGATCTGCAAGGCACCACTAGGAGTGGGGGTTGAATAGGTGGTGCGGAAAGTGTGGTTTTTAAATTTGTTTTAAACCTAAACAACTCAACTTCTGAAAACAGATTCTGTTTTCAGGACCAGTTTTTAAAACGTTTTTAAAACCAGGTTATAGGTCTCCAAAATTCTGAAATTTTGAGAGAACTTAGCCTCAGATGTTATGAGGGTCCCCTAAAAATTTCAAATTAAAATTCAACTTTAACCTTTCAAAAACCATTGGTACTCAGATTGCTCGAATCTGCCAGAAACGGTAGATGGTTTTGAAAAATTTATTCCTATTTTTGTGAACGTACAAAAGCTCTGAAATTTAACCACTAACTCCTTATATACTATATTTAAATGGTTGAAACAATTTTGCAAAATTCTTTGGGAAGTAGGTCAACTACAATCAAAGTCTCAACCTTTGCAAGTCTGAAAAATCAGACTGCACTAGTCTCAGAACTTTTGATGTTTGATCGACTTATACTTGTCCAAAAGGGTTGAAACTTGTGCCAAATTAACCCTAGAACGTGTGGCTATGTTTCTGGAAATTTTCGTGATTTTTGAAAGTCTTTTAATATTGTTAAGGATGCCAATAAAAAGAATAAACCGTGCAGTAACAGAAAGTAAATGCTGAAAGTAAATGGCACCAAGAATTTTATACTGGTTCGGTTATAAACAACCTACTCCAGTCTTCAAGGAAACACCTTCCTTGGTTCACACTAATCACCACACATGCAATACACCTTACCACAGGGTTGATAGAGTTACACCTAACTCCAACCCTTTTACAAACCTTGTACGGTTATTACAATTTGCACGAACACCACCACCTCGCAAGAATGAAGATTGATCACACCTTGATCAATCTTTTACAAAGATATGGAATATGTGGTGGTCTATCACAAGCCTATTCAAGATTGAAAGATATGAATACAATAGGCTTACACGAAGAAGAAAGAAGAGAAGTAGAAGAAGAAGAAGCTAGGCTTTTTTGATCACTTTGATTTGCAATACTTGTTCTTGTTTTGTTTTTGCACAACCTCTTTCCTTTTAATGATGTTGCAGCCGTCCCCTTGTGAGTGTCTCCCCCTCTTGAAAATTATCTTCTAAGTCCTTGGGAGGATGTAAGACATCATTGTGACAAGGTCTTGCTTACTTGGCATCTTCTTATTGGATGATCATTTAGGCTTCGCTTACTTGGCACCTTCTTATTGGATGAATGTTGTCATCATTGATGACTTGGAAAAATCTCAGAATTACACTTAACATGTGCCAAATCATCACAAAATAATTTCCATAAATCATAAGATATATCACATAAATTGCAAGACACAAAATTCTTCCTTCCTTAATCAAAATTTCGGCCATCAAGTGATATTGCCATGCTGAATTTTCAGCATGTGACACATTCCATTTCATTCAAAATAATGCCAAATTTACTTTGATTTTCCTTTCAAAAATGAATCACCAATTGATGGTAATTATTCCTATCACATGAGAAATGAATATGGACACTTTTTATCTCATATATTCGGCCACACCATGTCTTCACACATGCTGAAAACATTTCAGCATATGTGATATGTAGAATATCACACTTTGTTAATTTAAATAATATTCAAATCATTTCCATTTATTCTTCCAATCAATCACGCAATAAAAGATGATGAAAATATATCACATTAAAGTCATAAAAATTGGCCAGCTTGTTTAGCATGCTG